>BROG01000361.1:0-357500 GCA_030159075.1 Atrina japonica
TTGGTATCACTTGTTTTCATTGTAGTGATGTCATTCTTATAACAAACCAATAAAAATCTGCAGAGGATAATTTCCAAAACGCTAATTCTGCCAGAAAACAACCACTAAATCAAAGATCCGCACCTATAACAGTTTAATATAGATGGACATTTGATAACGAGTAATATTTTTCAAATAGGCATTGGCCAGCAACACATCAACGGTTCCGAATACAAAATAAAGGTGGCAATACATTTCTGATATCTCACAAGTTTATAACTATAAATATGCATGAATCTGTAGTATCAATACATATTTCTGTATAAATATATTCAAGATATATTTCAAAAATACCAGGACGGGTTAAGTATGTTAATGGTTCTACATACATATTTTGAATACGTTTTTGGCGTACATTGTTTGACTTCTGTGCATATTATGGGATTACGTATATTTGTTTTGTGTACTTGAACATTAAATTAGGATATATACTTTTGTGTAATTGGCATATGTAAGTGAACATGTTCACAATCGCTCATACATACTCAAACATCAACACATACATACATACATACATACATACATACATACATAAACACGCTCACACATATATAAAAATACATACATACATACATACATACATACATACATACATACAAACATACATACATAAACACACACTCACACGTATAAAAATTACATACATACATACGAAAAAACATACATACATACATAAATACAGACTTACTAACACACTCGCTTATACACACACAAATACATACATGCATTAAACCATACATACATAGGTGCATACGAATATACAAACAAATATGCGTTCATACCCACATACATACATGCATACGTACATACACACATACATACATAGATACATACATAAACACACACACACACATACATTCATTAGTTTATGTGTAAAAAAATTGCTAGTGTTCATTATGCATAATTTTTACGTGTTCCTCGGTATGTATTTTGTCTACACATGTTTTTATTTTGTTAAGCAGCATCAACGAGGTAACACTGTTGAAACTGTCAACATCCCTTTATATTTCATATATTTAACAAGTACTCCAATAAAACATTGACTATTTCTTGTTTAAAAACTACTATAAACCATTAAAACATATTGCAAATTCGTGGAATATTCGCAGAATTATAGGCCTAATACATCTTTTGTCGTAGTAACTCGTAATGTGATGACGATCTTTTCACCCATTGTTCACAGATTTTTCTAACCTGAATAATCCGGTCGTTATATTTCGCTCACTTCAATCACTACATTTTACGCTTGAATGCATACACAATCAGAATGGGACTAATTCATGTACCACATGATACCCGATAACGTTTGTGCGGGACAATTGTTTCTATTAGACTAGTGATGGAATGACGCTAGCAGACGATATTTCGCGGTAACGTCATTTCAGCGGGAAGATTACGTAGGGTTACGTTCCATCACCATTGGAGATACTAGTACCGCACGTTATCAGTTATCACGTGGTACATATATTTGTCCCATACCAGTAATTTTAAAAATTCGAGTGTTCTGGAGTAGTCGTGATGCAGCGTCACAAAATTCTGATGTAAATTCTTATGACGTCACAATGAGAAACAGTCAAATTATCTTCCGGTTGAGGTATTCTGATTGTGTATGCATTCATGCGTTAATGTAGTGATCAACGAAATATAACGACTGAATTATTTTGGTTAGCATTAATGTATTGATCGAAGTGACTGAAATTTATTTATAGGTTATTCGGGTTATTCTGCAACCGGAAGAAATTTTAACTGTGTCAGATTGTGACGTCATAGTATTTTACGTCGGAATTTAGTGACGTTGCATTGACTACCTAGCAACACTCGGTTTTTTTAAAATACGCCCTTTAGCAGTAACTGCGGTCCTGTGACTTGGCCAGTCTTCCGGTTGGCAAAATGATACAGATTCCCGCAAAATGACGTCAAGAAACAATCAGTTACTATAACGACGTCTGTGTTTTTGCGAGTATCTCTTATCATTTGGTAAAATAAAGTTGTGCTTTATCGTAAAATTACAACTCATAAATTTATCATTCATTTGCAATATACGTTCAATATATTTTCTTTTATTTTTTTTCTTCGAATATTTATTTATCCTCGATTTATCCTCAAATTTGAAACGGAAATCTAGACCCTGCAAAATCATAATTTGAACGTCTTTGATTTGTATCCAAATGTGAACCCCCTTATCATAATAACGTGATAATTGTAACAAATCTACAAATCTGACATTAATATCAATTTAATATGATATTAGGGGATAATCGAGGAATTAAACTGACGAGTAAGTAGACGTCTGACTATTCGGAGTAGTTTGTAATCAACGAAAATGTCAAAAAATAACGAACTTCCTTGAATAAACATCAACCTTATTGGCTAGATATACAGCATTAAAAGTATTTTTGTCGACAATATACTTTTAAGATATCCATTTGTTCAGAAGGTACAAGCTAGTAGTCACCTTTGATCTCTACCGCCTGATACTGCTCCGCGTTCTTTATGTCCGCTCCGGTTCTTAGTCTCTGAAGACCCGGTGTGTCTGAGTAACATTGCAGCAACTTTTAAAAGAGTAATTCTATGTAAAGACCAAAGAATTATTTAAGTGTTGAGAAATGGTATGTCACAGAATACGTTCATATTTACTATATATGTTTATTATAGAATACTAAAATATAATATTGATTTTAAAATTGAAAAAAAATATATATTGTTGGCATGGCAACAAAGAGTTGTTTTTCACAAGATTTGTCCTCTCTTATCAATATAGAAAAAGGCATTTTTTGCTATAGTTTCAACATTTTATTTTATTTAACATACAAGATATATCATAATGTAAATATTTTATTTGGAATCAACCTTTGATTAGACAATCAAAACAATAAAATCCAAAGTGATAATCAGTACAGAAGGTATTTGCCTAACAACTTAAAGATAGGGGGTTTCTGCAATTATCCAATTAGAAGAATTTTATGATTTTTTGATTTTTCAAGACTTTACCCCCAAAAAATGCAGCATAGAAATTTTAAGATACTTTGACCTTTGAATAAGTCTTATAGAACAATATATTATAAAATCAGAGCGGGTATTTTTTTCGTTTCTTAGCAACGGTTACTCAAAGTTTGGCTATTTTAAGAATTTTCAACGTATATAGTTCAACTAAATTTCTCTTATCATTTCAAATCTTCATAATATTTTTAAATCTAACTTTCAAATATAGTAAATAACAACTGTCGAGATCAAATAATATATATATTTCATTATATACTGTATTAACAATATAATATACCCTAGATATACCTTACCCCAGATTCCGCGACCGTTCAAATCAGGACTCCGACATTGTTCTCTTTTCGAAACCGAATTTTATAGCATCTCGTAAATCTTGATTTTTACACAAAATGTGCTATTTGATTGTCATTTGATAATATTTAGGGACATCTATGATCATATACAATAATTATATTCAGTTTATGTAAATTGACCTGACATCTCAACTCCGCCACTGAAATCTGACTACTAATTTTAGTGTGCTTTCATCAACCAAAATCTGGGAAATCTAAAACGAACCAAAATTTGAGTAACTTTTTACTGAAAATAATTTCAGAAAGATGTCATTAATTATCATGAAAAGATTACTTAAATAGAATTAGAACAGGGTGAGAAATCAACGATTATTTATTTCGAATCCGCGCTAATCGAATCCGAAAACACTATACTATCAGGAATCCGACATTAGCATCTTTTCGATCCGACTCTGTAGTATTACTAAGCGATTACAAATTATGATTGCTAACGAAAAAATAAGCGAATTTTATTTTAGTGTCATTTAATGGTATATATTTAGATAGGATATTATCATAAACGATTGTGATATATACTTTACTTAAAGTTTAAGTATATACAAATTAACTTAAATCGATCCAATACCTCGACTCCGCCGTCGAATGCCGACTACTAATTTTAGTGTGCCAAGACAATGTTACGTAAATCGAGTACAAAATAATTTTGTATAGTTTTCTACTGTGAATGATGTAAAATACCGTAATAAAGATATACTACAATTATTGTGTTCTTTGAATAAGTATTGGGGAAGAAATCGACAATTATTTGTTCGATTCCGCCGATTCTCGAATTCGACTCCGCCTCCAACTACTACTTTTAGTGACCGCCTTAATCAACGTGAGATAGACGCTCTAGTTTATTGCAAACGTATCGTGGTTATTTTTAGCGCATAACAGACCACGATTTCGGCTGTATTGACAGAGTGGATTGAGAAAACGGGTAGCGATAGATTTGGACGTAAAAAAACCCCAAACCTAAAAATCGGTCGTATTTACGAGTGATTTGGTTGCATTATGGATCTATGTTTATTGCAAGTACGATTTCTTGTATCCACATTTAGTATCCGAGTTCACTATAGCTGTTTCATTTCCAATTTTCTTAAAGAGTTCTCTTTTGGCACGGATAACAAATTACGTTGATGTTGTCCAAGGGATTATTAATTAGAAACAAAAATACCCACTGAGATATTTTTCTGTTCCTTTCTACTAATGTTACTAAAGTCACTAGAGATAAATGAGCGATTTCCTATGCTGCGTTTTTACAGAGGCCTGATTTAAATTTGCACGGAATTTCCCTATATTAACCTAAAAAAACAACTTTCAACAGGTCTTTTTTAAAAACGGAGGCATTACAATCCCCGATATTTTCTACCTTGTTATATAAACATGTTAATACAAAAAAATGCTGTCAAAACTGACAAATATCACATTTCATGAAATTTACGTAATATGGGTATTTCCATTAGGTTACCATATTCAAATAGATAAATGACCGTTGCTATGGTAACGAGGAAGTTTTACTAGGAAAAAAATGCAAGGTTTTGTTACTCTCATGCAAGGCTATCATTGTGACCAGCTGCTTTCAAAATTTGCGATATACCATTTCTGACCAATTTTGGTCTTTACATAGAATTACTCTTTAAAAGTGTTCAGTGACCAATATACTCCGCAGTCCGGTTTTTTTTTTTAATAATTTTAGGTTACGCAGTTACGTAACACATTATGACGTCATGCGATTCTTTTCCCCTCCAGTATGTATAATTGTATATTTGAAATATTTGTTTATATTTGCCAAAGGCTGAGAAAGAGGTCCTTACAACAAGGAATTCTGTCTTACATAGTATTGTAACGTTTCACCCTAGCGTGAACTACACACGCACACACGGGTGAGTCACAAATATAAACAAACACGGGTTCGACTGCCCCTTTCGGTTGCAGATTCCTATAACCGCCGACCGACTAACTCCTTCAGAAAATTAAAACGGGACAATTAAATTGACTTTAGACACTAGAACATTTATTACAAAATAAATAAGAACCAAAATACGAAGACAAACACAAAATCGAAGTGGTGACAAAAAAAAACAGGTCTAAAATTACCTGTCCGAAGGTCTAAGCCTAGGGACACTTGAACACGTGAAAAACCGGTCACATACCGGAATACGTTTTACTGGCCACACATTGCCAAATAAAAACCGTCAAAGTAAACTAATAAACACTCATTCATTTATTTCAATCTTCCTAAAAATAAAGTATGAAAATGAATAGTAATTATTTTTACTTAACCAAACTATTTCACAAAAGCGCTCGTGCCCCGTGTCAGACTGACGACAAAAAATTACCACTTTATAAAATTATAATATATAAATTAACAAAAAACATTAAAACATACTCAAGATACGCGAAAACACACGACTAGTGTCCAAAATAGTCATTTAAGGTGGTAGATGTAAATGATGGCAACAGACAGGAATGATTAGAAAATGATATAAAAAATGAAGTTCACCTCACACGAACATATCCATAGGACGTAGAAAGGGAAATAGAGAGCGTAACATTGTGCACATGTGTTTTATAATTGTAACACATTTCCGGAAGTACCGAATTACTTAACGAGCCAATAAAATTCACAGAAAAGTACCTCCGAAGACATAATGTAAATCAAGCGGAACCTGTCGAAGCTTGCTATATTAAAAACTGTTAAATGAGGTTAGTACTGTTAAAGTTAGGTAATTAGAAAATAAATGAGAAAGAAATAAAATTATAATAAACTAAATGATAGATCAAAGAAAAAAAATATCAGCAAGAATAGACAGGTTCGTCACAGTATTTCTAATTTTGCAGATTTTTCACGTCAGAAACAAATCAAAGTACTGAAACTACTGAAAGCCGGGCTTACAAATACCCATGTAATAATTATTGCCTATTTTCATTCTGTTGGTGTCGTTGACTCATCAATACTCTCAAACCGTGTTTTATTTCTTTATTCATACATAGGCCAATATTTATTCATTTATACATGTAGCCTATCTAATGATTTGTTTATCTTTCTATTTATCTCTATATCTATTTATTTATATATCTATTTATTTGTTTATCAATGTATTGTGTTGTTTATTTACACATTTAATAATGTGACTATCTATTTATTATTATCTGATAATAATCTGTTTATTTATGACTGTTTCACAAAAAATACCAGTGCATTTAGTTCTTATTACTGAGTGAGCTAAACACAGCTCTGTCCACAGTTCCTCTATTTGATCGACTCATAGCTTGTGAACAATATATACAATGTCTCCATATTTGAAAAAATGACTTATTTACGATTTCATATCGACACGGATTGACATTAAGAGTTAGACAAGATATAAAATATTTTACCTACTGTGTCCTTTTAATATTAGCCTCAACAACCGTACATTTTTGACATTCTGCCGTTTACACTACAAGATATACTCTCGATTATTGTCTAATTTTAAAATATTTCAAAATCACATTTCAAAAGATCCACATAACGTCTCATCCTGACTGTTGTTTGAGTTAGCTGCATGACATCATATATTATTGCTTTATCCGGCAATGTCTCGGTTTGAAGCCTACAACTTCTAACAACACGTTCTGAACGGTGTTGCTAAAACGTGTCCTTATTCAAATAATTAACTTTAATACCATTTGAGAGTTATACTAGGTGAACAATAAATCTCATTCATATATATATTTATATATATATATATATTTATATATATATATTTATATATATTATATATATATATATATATACCACATTTCAAAATAAGCCTTGTATCTGTCCATTTATTATTTATTAATGTGTAATTATGTATTAATTACATGTTTTACTCGCCGATTATTTCCTTTTTAGTATTACAAAAATATATTTGTATCACCAAATGACAGGTTAAAACATAATTGTTGTATTAATATATCCAATAAAAACATATCAGGCACAGTTTACCTGTTATATATTCTTTCACGATATTTTGACCGGCATGATAACTTTTTTCCACATACAAGTCTTTACCGCGTTCTGCTAAGCACTCTCGATCAATAACACTGACAACTCTGTGTATGTCTGACCCTTCATATGCGGAAAGATACAAACAGCTTCCAATTCACTATAATTTATGACAAGATGAAAATTTTGTATTTATAAATGTCTAAATCGTGTTGAAACAACTGTATGAACTACACAAGAACATTTAATACACTTCTTTTTACATTACATACATGCAGTATATCATATCGCGCACGCAGTTTCGTTTATTCTGCATAGTGGTACTGCGAAGACCAAAAACATCCGCTAAAATACGATTGCGCACAACTCGACGATTGCTATAGCCGGCTATCGTCTTTGGTTGTTCTCTCCTGCACTCATTCTCATGTCATATTTTTTTAAGTCCGTGTATATTCAAGATTCTGAAATCATAAAAAATCACAATTTCCCAAAAATCGTTGTTTTACATCCCACCATTCTCACTTATATGACAATCAACTTTATTGTAAATGAACGTCCATCTGCATGTGTTAATATGGACTGATACCAATGCAAGGGGTTTTTCATGTTTTTAAAGGCATACAAGCTGTGAAAATCTCTGTTTCTATTAAAATTTTCAAATATTCGACGTTTTATACAAATAAAACTTTTTTTTTTTTTTTTAAAAACCTAAGTTGAAAAAAACTTATGTCATATTTGTAAAAAGAAATCGATTTTGAACAATGGGATAGTAAAAATTTGTATTCTTACGCGGATGACAGGAATATCACGTGTCGCCGTAATTCAATCATTCTAGGCAATGTACACATGATATGGTAAAATGTTTAAGAGCAATATAGCTTTTTAGTCTATTCGCGGGATATTTGTTGTCAAAATGACAGTCTGCATGCCTTCAAGTGCCACATTCATTATCAAGCGCAGTCACAGCATTTAAAAAAATCCATATGATACAGGAAATTGAACCTAGAAGCTTCCGCTTGCAAGTCGAATGCTCTACCACTAGCGGTATGTTATAACGTCTATTTTGATTTATCATATGTCTGTACTAAATATGACTACATTTGTATATGCGATACTGGCACGCCCCAATGCATTAATTATGCTCGTAATGCACCCCCTATTCGGAACTTCTCTATATATATTGCGATCAATGACAAGAAAAAAATTCGAGTGTCATTTGTTTCCAATACATTTCATTGTCTGCTCGTTCGGTGTCATCACAATCGTGAAACTGAACATGGTGGCCAGAATATTGGAATTAGAAAGTATTTTGTTTTTTGTGTTATGTTTGTTATGTGTTATAATTTGTAATTTAGACAGATGATAAAAAGTTTATAATATGACCATTTTGATATCATACTTCTTCTCAGCCCTCAGTCCAGTAGTATATGTACTACACTTCAGCTCTCCTTTTTCCAAGAACTACCTGTACGTGTCGATTTCCCGGAATTCCGTTTGTCGTTGACCGCCGTTTGTTATTTATATTACGTGTATATATAATATTAATACCTGTGTATTGTTTTTTGTTTGTACCGCGTTAGAATGGTTTTTTTCAATTTTAGCTGTGCGTATATAACGATACGCTACCGTGCTCGCCAGGTTAAAAACTAAACCGCACCGAGTGTGTCCCCGGTAGGTGCTCCAACTGTGATAGTGTTGTCAAAATTGAAAAGGACCATAAAGTAATTACACATCAAATTTAAAAAACATGTCTCATGCAAACGATTCTACCGATCGTGTTATATTGGATTTACCGATTCCGCCCGAGAGATCTATTACTACTCAATATATCGAACCGTTAGTTAGATCCTCCCGAGTCCTGACGATTTTAAAAAAAAAAATATTTAAAACCCAAACGTGTCTACACGGGCCAGACCTATCGTTACGACAGGCATTTTCCTCGACGCTGCAGGTTAAAGTTTTGTGAAACCAGGTTCGACGATTATAGAGTGGTTCTGTTGAGGGCCCGACCAGGGTTCTCGATATAGACAGTTTATGTGTACAACTCGTTAGGTCGGTGATAAAACGATAAGATGGTTGCAAAACGGCGATAAATTTCGCCTCATCAATCAATCACTCGAAATTACCCGAATCCGTTCCAGTACGAAATATATTGAACGTCTCGTGGGATTTCAGCCGGAAGATTTATTCCAAAAGCACTGCAGGAAGTATATAGAATATTTCGAGGTGTCCTTTCAGACGAAGTTGAAATAGTCGTCCAACGATAAATCTTACGAGGGGAAAGGGGAGAATCCAAAAGAACCGGTAACAAAGAAGACCTCGTCGAAGAAGAGAAGTCATCATCACGATTAAAGAAGCGACGACGTCATGTGTCTGGTCACTAGCCATCGTAGACGGCGGTTGCCAACAGAACTTAAAGAACAAATGGACGAGACTTCCCAGCTTCGAAAAACTGTTTCAACGGACAGTCGTAAATTAAACAAAGGGCCGAAGCGATTAAAAAACTTCACGAAAGAAGCGGGCGGTTCCCGTCGGGGATGAACGGTTGTACCTTGGAAGACTCGGAAAACGATTGCCCGATCACCTGGCATGCAGATTCAACGTGGTGTGGACTGCGATACGGTTCAACGAGATATCTATACGACCGAAAGGACCGTGACTGACTACGCGATCTATCTGTACAAGGAATAAAAATCACTTCCGACGTGATACGAAGATGAACGTTTTTTTTGGGTACGGGATATGACTGTCACACTTCTAAGAAGGGATATACAGACGAGAATCGTCAAAGATGTCGCGATAAAAGTGGTCTATCGGTGCTTCGGTTCACGATTGCCCCGGGGGCCGGACAAAGGATAGTGTGTCTCGATTGTAACAAGAGCGTTTTTCGGCGACAATCGAAGTCTGTTTTAAGGAACATAAACGCAACAGAGGCACGCGCAGACGGCGAAGAACCGGAATTGGTTTGTTCGATCGTTCAGAATGTTTAGAGTCGTGAAGCGGGTGAACCAAGGACTTGAAGTCCCACTTATGCGGGTCATTCCGAAGTGTACCGAAATGTCGTGCATACGTCGGACATGACGACGCACAAGTGTTTTCATGGTCCAGAAAAAAAATGTTAAGGGTTGGAAAATGCAAATCGGCCGCCGAGTGCAAACCCAAGAAACCAGTGTTATACATGTTGTAGAAAACTCGGACGGACAGTGTATTATTTTTACGACAGTAGAAGCCTCGCAAGAAACCGGCCGTTCACGATACCCGAATCTAATCGTGGAGGCCAAGACTTTGACGGTAACCGAACCACGAATTTTATACCGTCGACGAGTTCAGCTGAGTTTGTGTTTTGAAACAAAAAGGTGGGTACGTTCATTGACCCAAAATGCCCAAAGCCGTATGACGCGCAGTTTTTGTTAAAGTATTTCGTGGAACATAAACATTAAACTCCTATTGTATTTTACAACAGTACGAAGATCATGTTTTGTACATGGAAGTCGATGGTGTTCGCTTATCGATTCCATAAATTTTGTCCAATCGCCTCTGGGCGGAATACCAGAAGAGACGTTTGGTTATATGGACCCTGCCGAACTCAAAAAGGGTTATTCCCGACATTATTTCAACAAACCGTTGTCACCAAACGTTACGTGGGACCGTATTGCCTAGTAAAAAACATACGGGTGTCGATTTCATGAGCAAACGCAACAGGGGAAGAGGTTTTTAAAGTGGTACGAGTATGCAAAGAACGATGTGGTTTGATTTCCAGAAAGAATGCAGGGAGGTACTGAAGCTCCACGTCGACATATTACGGACGGTCCATGTTTGAAATTCAGGGAAGGACCTATATTGGAGTTGGAAAACCATAGATCCGTTACAAAGTACGTGACGATAAGCGGGTCCGTGTGCATGACCGTTTTACAGGAGTAATTACATACGCCCCGGAAAAAGATATAGCCGTCCATAACGATACAACGTCGTGTAGGCCGATACGTTACAGCGCGAAAATCCTATTTCTTGGGCTGGATCACGTGGTACGAGAGAGGACGGCGTCGTCTCATAACGACACGGACGTTTGAACGGCGGCGAGGTGGATCTGCCCGACGACATCGGTTAAAGTCGACGGGTACTGCGAAGGACACGAGGACGGTTTAACGAATTTCACAGGCTGTTTCTGGCACGGGTTTGTACAAAGTGAGTACGCTCGAAAACCACCGTCATAACAAGAACCCAATTCGAGATGGACACGCTCAGAAAACGAACCTCCGCGAAAACGACGAAGATCTAAGGGCCGGTTACCGCGTTCGTCGAGGTCTGGGAGTTGCGATGCTAAAGACATGAGCCGTTAAAGAGAATCGTGACGCCGTTAGGACCCGCGAGATGTGCCTTTTTCGGCGAATGGACCAAGCGTGACTCAAGTTGCTGTGTACGACTTCGACGGTAGAGCAAAAGGGGACGATACGTCGACTTTTGTCAGTTCTGTACCCGACGGTCCAGTTTTATAAGACCTACCCTGTCGTTCACCCCACCAAAATAGTTAATCCCGAGCGCCGTCGATCGAACTTGGACTGGTTCGGTCAAATGGTAAAGTTTCGTGCCGACCCGCGGACAATAATATCATCACCGTCCTACCCTTCAAGGATGAAACTGCGGAAAATGCCGGAAAAAGCTCTTGTTCCCGCTGTGTAGAGACGTAGCGTCTCCGAACGACGGTCACAGAAAAACCGGTTGCGAACACACCGGACAAGAGCATAGTACGTTTCCTGGGCACGGGGTCTACTAACCTAAGCTATTCAAAGGCCTTGGATTACGGGGCGTTACAGACGATAGAGAAGATTTACTCGAAATAGTTTGGGAATTTTTCTCTACACCACCGAGGTACGCGACCTCTTTAGAGGCTACGATCAAGTCGTTTATGAAGCATCAAGATGGGAAATTTCCGCTTTGAAGGTCGGGCCGGGACACCACTTACGAGTCGGAAAACCGTTATAAAAGACATGGTCAGGAGAACGTTATGGGGGATCGACTTGGGTGAAAATAGAGTATTAATCCCGGCAGCGCGCCATCTCTAAATTTATGTCTCCAACCTCTCTGCTGGGGCAAGTTCGGGTCAAAGGGTCAACATGAAAACAGACCGAATACCCTCGTGAGCGAAAACCGGCACCAGATTTTACAAACTGATGTTGGACGACACGATAGAGACGTCTCAACATTCAGTTGCATCAACGACGACATGGTCCAGATGGACTTACGGACTTCAAAGGGCAATTCGTCGATCAGTCCAAGAACGTCAATATCTTCATAAGCGTGGTTTTACGAGAGATCTACGCTCCAGAAAACCTTTGTATACGACGTGGTTGGACATGACTCTACGATAGAGTGTTGGGATTCAGATTCCGATAGCGTTCCTGTAGGTACTCTGATCGCGACGACGTGGGGGGTCTCGATCGACCACGGGTGATAACTTGGGCGATTTGCTCGGACGAGTTTAGGCGGCTGATTACATCAAGTCGTGGTGCGCCACCGGACCAAAATCTTATTCGTACGAAACGAACGCGGGTAAAAATGTGTGAATGTCAAAGGATTTAGTCTCTGGATTACGAAAATTCCCTCTCTATATCAACCGAGAAAGCTGATGACCGACGTGGCTTGTTAAAGAAACGCGTAACGAGCGTTTCACGAACCGTTCGGAGTGGAGGGAAACGCCATCACGGGAGAATTCCCGCAAACCAAACGTGTCGGAAATAAATATCAGGAAGAAAGAGTTTTACGTTGTGTTACGATAAAACGTGTGATGAAGGACGGTCTACGACACGTTACCCTACGGGTATTTAAAAAAATTTTATTATTATTAATACAATTTTTTTAAATCGACCAATAATTCTCTGGACGGACTTGAGTGGTTTTGTAAGGTTCTCTGAGGCGCCGGTTTCCTTGAGCTGATACAGGTCGATGCCTTGCATTTCTGAATTGCGCTGTCATATGTCGTGTTTGTGCCGACGCTCCAGATTGGGACGGTGGCCCTCCTGCGCCCGCACCGCCGCCTTCCAATTCGCCACCGGTTCGATTGATATTATATCTCTACTTTCGCAAAGGGACTGATGGACGTTGTACGTTTATCGAGGGGTTCTACCTTTTTTGGGCGGATCGGTTCTCTACGTTGATCGTTTTTGACGACTTCCGGCCAATTGTTTCGCCCCATTCTCTGTTTCTGTCTTTTGGTTTTCATACTCTTGATCGTATTGATAGCTAAAACAACTGTTCGCTCTCAACGTTTCTATTAGAAGCGTTCGACGATGGCTTGGTCGCGGAGTAGAAGGTGCGACCCCGTCCCCTTTTTTTATTCTAGCTCCGTGTGGGGTCATGGAGTTTGGTGACGGCGCCCATGAATTCGCTGGGCCTGGGGTCGACTTGGTAATAGATTTGGGAGAACGTCTCAGACGCCGTTCGTGAGATCCTTTTCGAACAAAGCGCTCGCCACCTCTCGACTGTCTTGTGGTCGTCAAGCGGTTCCGCTTCTTTGTTAGCGCGTGCCCACGTTCGACTAACGTCCAGCGCGTATTTGGTACGTTTTCCCGTCCACCTTGTCGTGCGGTAAATAAAAAACATCAGGTCGGCCTGGTGGAGTGTTCGTTTTCTTTCGCGTCTTCGAATCGAGGTCTCACGAATCTTCCATTGGGAGCCGGTAGGTAGAATTTGCCACACTTCTTGTTTTTTCAGGAATTCCAACGCTTCCTTCTCAGCTGACGTTGGCCGCTTTGGCCAATTTCCCGATGGGCGGCCTTTCCCTTGCCAATTGTGTTCTTTGTGATGATCCTCTTCCATGTTTTTACATTTGGCGACGTAATTTTTTAACGGCCGTACGAAACACGAGTCCCGTTCGCCACGATAACGAAGAGGAGTTCCTTGTCTGTTTGTTATTAGCCTCCGAGGTGTGATAGAAATCCGCTCAATTTTTGCGGTTCGGGCCGGCATCGCCGCTCTCTTTCCGTCATCTGCGGAGTAGAGTCGCCACTGGCGGCAATCCACTTACTTTGTAGCGTAGGTACAGGGACATGTCCCTTCTTTCCGGAGTCTTTCCGTTGGAGAAAATCTTAATCGCTTCGTGCGTTCGTGATTCCACCGGTCTCTAGCCCGCGGTCAGTTTTCCGATCGCTTCGTCGTGTTCTCTTCTGTTCTTCGTGATTCGAGAATAGAAAATTGTGATCCCGTGAGAAAGGCGAGGAGAAGTAGGAGAGCATTGACTGCCAGCGCCTCCGTATCATCATCGCGATCGTTGGCCATCTTTTTTTAAAATAGAATTTTTAGTTTATTTCCTGATAATCGGCGTGGGGATGCATACCCTTCTTGACCAGCATGTCCTTTGGTGTGACTGCGGCCAAAACGTAGTGCGACGAAGACCATCCAGAGATCCTTTAGATCTAGAGTTCCAGTTTGGGCGCGGCCGTCTTGAAGAACTTCTTCGGGAAACTTGCGCATACAACCGTGGCGATTCCCAGTCCACGTACGCGCCCCCGCGTGATATGCAGTGTTTATCCAAATCCTTTTCACTTCATATTTTTTATATGAAAAGGATTAATTATTTATCGGATTTTACCGTCTCCGTCGTGTCGTTGTTCGTGTTGTAGAGTTCGTCGCAGTAGTTTTTTCATCCTGAAGAGCATGGGTGTGGTTGTCGTCCTCGTCGTCCCCGCCTTACAGAAAGTCGGCGTCGTCTTTTTCATATTCCGACGGCCTCAGTGATACGCGGGGTGTTGACCAAATCCTTTTCGCTCATTTTTGATATGAAAAGAATTATTATTTATCCTCTTTCTTCTTCGTCTTCGGTACAGTTCGTGATGGTGGACTGTGTTGGAACTTTAGCTTCCACTACTTGTTGCAGTTCATGTAAAACGAAGTAGACCTCGTGCGGAGGTATTCCCGACGCCATAAACATCAGACGTGTCCATGTACGTTCCCTCAGTGTCCCCCCCCACGTTATACATTTTTATAGATGAAAAGATTTTTTATTTAATACATTTCGTTAGGGGATTGAAATTTGGAGCACTTCTTCTTCTTTCGGTCTGGAAGTAAGAGGAGGAGGTGTCGGCTGACTGCGGTTGGTTTTTCTGTTACAAACACCACCGCCACTCCGACGACCGCGAGTCCTGCCGACAGACCCGCTATCCATTTCCAGCGTATCCTGGCCATTAGCATTTGCCATCCTGGCCGTTTTTAGCAATGCCATTAGCATTGCCATCCAGGCCATTAGCCATTGCCTTTTAGCATGTGCACATCCTGGCCATTAGCAATATGCTGTCCGTGACTTTTTCGACCTCCACCTCTTTTGCGCTCCCTATCTTCCCCGCATCTTGACGTTTCGGATTCTTTTTTCGTTAGGAGTTCTTCCGGATTCATCGCCTTTTTCTATTCCCTCCCGATTTTTTAAATCCCCATTATATAGCGACTGGACCGTGGCGGCGCGTCTGAGAGTGGCCAGGTAGGAAACCGAAGTGGAGGAAACAGGCTGCAGCACGCTCTCGCCGATGGCCCGCGTCGAGAAAGGGATCATTCGCTACAGTTCTGTCGATCAGTTTAGGTTCGTTCCTGCATAGATCCGAAAAATTATTTATTAGACTCTGGGTGTACATCGTGATGACGGATATTGGCGACTCGATTTACTCATGCGCATTTGCCGAGTATGCCGGTTGAGTAGACGCGGTTTGATTAGACGATTTGATTGTCAGTTTCCTTGTCGTTCATTCTTGTTCAGGTCGGCGGACGGTCACGTCTTTTCCCAGGAATGTGACGCGGCTCGTCCCGATCCAGCACGGAGTGGTCGATAACCTATCTGTTGAGCGGAGTCGTCTACCGTCGGCTCGGCGGCGGAGAGCGGTGACGTTCGTTCGTTAGTATCTCGTCCACGTTCATCTCTTTTTTTTATACATTTTATTTAATATTTTGTATAAAACGTAACGTTTTTTACAAAAATACTGTCAGTTTAATCTTATTTTATTCCGGTGCCGGAACTCCAAGTCCAAGTCTTCTACGCAGTCGGCCAAATCCGTTAGAGGAGCAACGTCGAGCGTTTTGACGATGACGACCTTGGTGTAAGAGAGTATTGCAAGGGATCGGGTCGATTCCTTTGTTGGCGATGTATACGTTGTCCCTTCTACGCGTAAAGAAACCGATGGCCAGAACATCGTTTTTTTCTCGTATTGGTTGACAGATCGACTTCGAGCGAACAGGGCCCGGTATGTTTATCTTTCGGATTCGGCGGTCGTTCTGCTTTCTATAAAAAGTAGGCTTGTCTCTGTCCCCCTGTTTTTAACTTGTGGAGTTAGCATCACTTTGTTGACCTGTTCTGATTCCGTTTTGACGAGGACTATATCGTTGACAAGTCCACGGTGTTTTTTCTACCTTTTTCTTTCAGGGGAGGTTTTTTGCGAGTTTTTCTATGAGATTCCCTCAAGAACGCCTCGATCTTTTCCAACATGGTGGCGAATTCCTTTCCGCATATAAATTTCATTAGTATAACTCGAACTCGGCCTCGTATTTGCCACCAGGCCGGACGGACTCCGTTGTGGAAGAAAGGGGTGTTTGTTTGCGTATCACTTAACGGTTTCACGTCGCCTTCTCGGGTACTGGATACGGGACGTAAACGCGATTGATAACGGCTTTCCCTTTCTTATCGACCCTCGGTGACGATGCACACCCACCCTTTAAAATTGTTCCACGCGTCAGAAGTTCCTCGAGCTGTTCAACGATTTGCCATTTTTTTAATAACTTCAGACTTTTCTTTATGCCATTTTCAAATCTTTTGCAAAAGTCTCGTCTCAACCCGTCGTTTCCCGTTCGATGATTAAACGTTACTAAACGTACATAGCATAAGTATCCGCAAATAAGAAGAGTAAAACACCATAAAACGATGAGAACGAGAGCAACGCGAACAAGAAACAATCTCGAGTAAAGCGTTTCAATTTCATTAAACGTAAAAAAAATTTGTTTTTAATACACTTAAACACTAGATATAGAAATAACAACTGTTTATTTTACGGACAAGACGTATACCGAACGCGGCCTAAAACAGATGGTGTGTGGGAGGAGAACGTGCGCATGCAGTTGTGGGTAAGCCAGTCTTGGTGTCGTGGCCCGATACGAACACACCAACGGTCAAACTCACGTGTCAAATGCCTCGCATGCGCAGAGAACAACCTGTGTAAGCATCCGGTCGTCGTGAAATTCGTTGTTTTAGTAGCATTCACCACAACTACTTGAAAAGAGTGATGTCATCGACCACGATGAGAGTATATAGCCATCCTTCTTGCCGAAGTATGGATGGCCGATAGCACTAAATACGAAACGTGTTATGCGCTGCGGCGGAAAAAGAACGCGCAGGCACGAGTGGCACAAGGACGCATCCGCGGTGCAAGAGGAGAAGAAGACGTCCCATAGGAAGAAAGTTTTAACCGGATTTTTTTAAGGAAATGTCTTAAAAAAATCTACGGTTAACGAGGAGCAGGCAGTGTTTTTTCATCGTTTATATAATGCGTACAATTTAACCGAGAAGAACGATTACCTCCCCATAAGGGCACGCAGCCTGTTCGCGCAGATCGTTCGTACTCCTTGTGTCGGCGGGCTTTTTTAACTCCGTCGTCGGCTTTGTATATTTAGCGTTTATAGCTATGTCCTACATCTCCGCGATACTTGGTCAGTTCGTGGAGACACGGTGGCGAATTCCTCCGCTGATGATCTTCCCGTCCTTCCAAGGTGCCGACTCACATGATCCTCGAGTGGAATTCAGTTTTACTCTCGTCCATTTGACGATTTTTGAGGGGATGAATTTGAGATGTTTCTCCGATTTCTTCAGCACACACACGGCCGGATGCCCGTTCAAGGACCAAGTCCCACGGAGCCCACGGAGACCGGCCACGGATCTGTAAAGGGTAATTCCCACGATGGGGAGGAGCGAATCCCACCCTCTCGCAACACTCTACACTCCCCGTGATCCAATGCTCTCCGTCTGACCCCTTCCTGCGGTGTTGGGAATCCTATCCGTTTGTACTTCTTGTGCACGCCTCTTCCGCATCTCGGATCTCTCGTGTCAGAACGTCGTTATGCCTCGATCTCGCCATCCGTCGGAGACGGATTACTCTTGCGGCTCGGGTTCTAACGTCGGATACAATTCCTCATTTGTTGGTTGGTGTACTCATCTGTTTGTTCTTTAATTTAAAGAGTTTTTTTTATACGTCGAGGAACGCACGACGCCGTTGACGGAGCCCGATTTCGCGATCCCTTGTTCACGGCGAAGTTAAGGACGTCGCCATGCCCGTCACTCGCAAAGGCGGATTCAGCGGGGACGATCTCACCGGCCCTTGGTCCTGAAGGAGGTCCTGTATTCCACGTACGTTCTAGCACCAGCGTCCACGTCCAGTTCGCCCAAGAGACCCGAGGCGGATGACGTGACCGTCGAACAACATCCGTATGCCCAGTATGGGTCGGAGTCTACCGTTTTTATTCACCTCGAATTGGAAGGTGATTCCATGATGCGACGATTTTTGTTCAATGATCGACCCTCCTCTTTGATGTTTTCCCAAGAGGTCCTCCGCCAGTCTCTTCCCTTTCCTACGTCTTCCCAATAGAATCCCGATCTAGACATTTCCTTTTTTTTATTTTTAGAAGTTTCTTAAATTCCAATAAGAACATGATACGGATTTGACCGTGTATTGTCGACCGGGAATCGCCTTTTCTCGTCCTTGAGACTGATCGTCACTTCCGATGATGCAGATCCCGTCTCAAAGACAGGAACACGGGATTGGACTATATCTTTTTCGTACAACTCGGAAAAATTTCACGTCTGGGACAGGGTAAGGACGCGAGGGATGTCCGTCTCCTTGCGCGGCTCTCCCCCCGCATCCAACGCGTCCGAGACTGGACGTTGACGAGTTCCACCCGGCTGCACGGTTGATGCTGTTGCTCGGGACGTTGATGGTGCCGTGGAGATACGCGTTCTCGTCGATGCCTAGAATTCTTGTCCGAAGTTCCGACGGGGAAGCGACACCACCGGGTGCTGTCCCGACCCGTCGATTCCTCTGAAACCTCATGCTGGTCTTTTAGCAGAGAACACCTTGTCGAAGTATGTCGCGAGAAATTCGGCGTAGGTCGAGCGTTGAAGGTGTACGACCCGGCGTGGCACGATTTGGAACTTTGGGTCTGGTCACCCCTTTTGGGCGTAGCGTATCGCCACGTCTTTCTTGACTCTGTACAACCCGTTGTAAAGACGGACGGACTTGGCGCTCCACGCACCACCGCTTGTTCGCGTTCGCGATTGTCGATGTAACGAGAGGAGTTTTGACGGGTTTTTCGAATATCCCGTCACGAGAGTGCAAACATGTTTTTTCCTAATATGAATAAATCTTAAGCTTAAAAAAAGAGGAAGGAACGTCTACGAGTATAGAGAGAATCTAGATCTGTCGTTGTTCCACGTCTACGTCAACGTGACCAAAAAGTTTCCGGCGCGGTCGTTCGAGAACGATCTTCGTACAAGTACGGACAACTCCGGACGTTTTTTTATTTTTCCCCATCGACAGTACTAGACATGTGGATCGTGAGTACTACGCCATGCTGGTGCGGGGGGTGGTAACCCGGCATTCCCATGAGAGGGATTCTGCAGAGAGAACCAGCTGAATTTCGCGGTGTGGTGAGCGCCACGCGACCTGCATGCGGCGTGACGCTCGGACATGGGAAACGACCACCTCGTCCAAATCGTTTCTCTCGGTTTTCCACATCCTATTATCAGATCAGAAGGATCCTGCAGGAGATCGCCGCCCCCTTACCCAGCGACGCCGACCTTCGAGCACTTCTACGAACAACGTCGACTGCGGTCGGCGTACCAGCGGATCTGTCGCGAATTCGGGGTGGCCAGTCGGAGCGCGGACCTGGAAGACTCAAGGGGACCATCTTCGGGAAATATTAACCACGAAGTGGTCCACCTTCATCGCGAACCCGCCGGAGGGGCTTTCACGCTGTCGGGTCTGGGCCAGACTCGGACTGCGGGGTTTTTCCATCCGGGTCTTCCGCCTGGGCGATCCTGGGCTCGCCTGGGGGAGACGGATGGCCTCGATCGTGGACGCCCGGTGGCCACGGTATGCTGGGACGCCCAGAAGCAGTTCCCTGGTCTACGTCGAGGACGCCATCAACCGACCGCTTCGAGCGCTACCCGCCGACATCTCGCGGTACGAAGATCTGTCTGTAGTACGCCAATCTCCCAAGCTCGCACTACGTCGATCCATGGCCCCGGGAGCTCTACATGTCTGCCCAGCGAACATGGAGCTGAACATCAGGCAAGAAAAAACCATCGCCAATTACAATAACGAGATCTTGGATCGCTCCCGACATTCCACGACACCCGGATTTACGAACGGTCGACCTCAACACGGAAAACGTTCGCGAGGGTTAAACCGACCTCCCGTAGAGATCACATCACCACCCTCCCGTAGATGTCACCACCACCGGCCGTCAGCGTCTACAGGACCAACCCGGCCGTCATACGATCACGAGGATCAGAAATACGGCCGTCTGGCCTCTATCGTTACTTTTCTTTTCGTGGGTCTTCTTCCGAGTTTAGTATAACAACCCAGCCGACGGACGATCATTGCCCAAGAGCCCACAGATGTTCTCCCAACCACATCGCCGTCTTGCCGAGCGTCGACAAGTTCGCAGGACACGATGGCTCCCAAGATGCCACGGTGGGGTAACCGCCTCGCCGAATTTAGAGGGCCCAGTGCTCGCGGTGAGCAATTTACCGATCGCGTCCAGGCTGTTACTTGATCCATTCTATTCACTCCTCCCTCCTGTGTGGGGAGGGTTGGAGGGTGGTTCGCTGGGTTGGTGGCGTGCTTCGTCCCGGGGAATGAGCAATTTCGACCATAAACCATCGTCATGCCTGATCGCCCGTCAGGAACGCTAAGATGGTGATACCCTGTCCCCTGAAACAGGTCGGCGATCCGCTTCTCGCAACGGAAGGATCATCGTCCAGTACCCTCGCGATCGATTCTTTGATGGCGGTCCAGTTGCGACTTTAACCTTCCCTTGAGCACGTCGACACACCTAGTTCACGCGGCGTCCAATTCATCCTCGCCTCCTTGGCGATCTCCCCTCTCGATGCGTTCCCGATCGTCGGGATTCCTTGTCCAGATCTTCCTGCCACAATCGACAACATGCGTTCCGGTCTCCACTCTCTTGGTCTTCTGGCTACGCGCAGAGTCCCGGCGAAATGGTTTCCGCAGACTCTTATATAAACCCAAACAGTACTCTCATGGGCAATTCGTGGTTTAAGTCTTCTAGACTTTCAGACTAAATCTCTCAATCCCGAATCGTCTACTCGTTTAACACTCGTTTGGTCAAAAACATCCAAATTCTATATTTTCATACAACCTCATTAACATCCGCGTATTACCTTCCTTGCCCTTTTTTATTTCGGGAAGTTCATCTTCTAAAAACCCAGTGGTTCTCAACAAATTGTATACCTCCTCTCTCTTTTAACGTCCTTGCTTTTACAAAATTCTGTAGGATATACGTTTATCGTTTAATAAATATCTCCTTACCCTCGCCACACGGCATAGATCGCGAAAATACTTACCCTTGGATATAAATGTTAAGTTTTTAGCGGTACCACCCGTTGCCTTATTTTTCCATTCATCCCACGAGACGATGGGGTGTTCAACACGCTCGAGTTGATCTCCTTGAGGTGTGGATGGGAATCTTCAGGGGTAAATGTAAGCATCCCTCCAGCAAGTGGTGTTATTTTCATCCTCGGGTCGTGGTTGTTCGAACGGTACCATTGCAATCACCATCGTTTAGTATCATCAACAACATCATCGTCGCTCTTAACCGAAGTCGGGATTATCGAATGTAAGCGGTTTCCGCCATATTTTTATAACAACGCTTTTAAATTTTTTATTACGTAATAGGAAAAAAGATAATGAATTACGGGACATATTCTCGATCCTAATAGGGACATTGCGCACACCCTTTCGGCGTGGAAGGGTATAACGCCACAAAAGGTCTTCCATTACCCACAATCCTTCCGAGCATCACAGAACACCAATACGTGTGACGGTCCCGGGCTTTCCCCAATCTGACGCGATACACACGTCATCGTCCCTCGCTCCGCGAAACAGGGCTTCGACCCATGGAAGTCGCGTGGACGGCCGTGCGACCTCCCAAAACGAGTTGGTTGTTATAATAATCTGGGGCGCGTAACATCGTCCAAGACGATCGAGGTGAAGGATCTCGGGGGGAAGACCGTTCAGAGCATCGAACGATGCCGATAAATGTCTTCGTCTAACAACGGATCTTTGGAAGACGGAACGGACCGTAGACAAGGGCCTAATCAGGGAGATACAGAGCGACGATCTCAACAAACTAAGCAGCAAAAGCCCATCAACTATGCAAATGCCTCTCGATAGTAACGAATACACGAGATCGGTTGCGGTGTTCAAGAAACCGCTTTTGCATTCCCCTGGACTTCCGAAATCTTTGGAGACGAGCCGAGACCCTTTTATCAAGAGGGGTTTTACAAGATCGATTGGGAATACCATTCGCTGAAGTTCAACGATGCCGTACACGGTCCGGTCTCGACGGAACCCGACGATGGACGGTAAAGCGATAAGTTACAATGTGTCCCAACATCCCGCGTTGGAGTTCGAGCAAATCCACCAAGCGAGCGTCCTCGCTCGCAGCATCAGACAGCAGTTACAAGGTGAGCACTGGCCATATTTACTTTCAACGAGAGCATGCTCTACCGCAAGACTATGATGAGTAAATCGGGATAGCTCCCTCAATTATCAGATCAACACTTCAGCACGCTGCTCTCGCGGGTATTCTCTTTTCTCTTCAAAGACCCTTCCGTTCAAGGATCCCCGAAAAGATTTTTTTTTTTTATAATCCGCGAATCACCAATGTGAAAAATACACCATCGAGGGTAAGCCAAACCAACTGTTCACAGACTACATGACACCGTCACGACACTCTTCGACAAGAATTAAATAGTTTTTTCCCGTCTGAATCGCGAAAGCGTTCACGGAAACGGCTCGCCAAGGAACTCGAGCTGAGCGATATGGACTCTGGGAAAATATTCTCAGAAGACCATGTTCGGTCTCTGGCTGTATCTGCGAAACGACGCCCGAAAAGCCATCTCCACGGCACGGTCGCAAGTTACAAAACATCAGCGGAAGGCGTTTTCCCGTCCTTCAGCGAGAGTACGCCCAGAAAGGGAATCCCGATACACAATACCCTTGACGTTTACATCTTCGTCGGTCAAGGACGGTCAGCATCAACTGTGTTGGACGGTCAGTTTCAAGAGCGTCGTCTCTTAAGAAAAATTATAATCCCCATAAGAAAAAATTTCATGGCGAAAATGCACACGCCGCCCATGATCGTGTCGGGGCCACGGGTTGCGCGAGGGGAAGACGGAATTCGTTCTCGATCTGCTGGAAGACGAAGTACAAGGAAGACGTCATCGATCACATCGTCATCCTGTCCCTTCCCATCGACTTCAACCGAGCGTACAAATCGAGAAAATGGATAGGAGAAGACGTCACAACACCCCAAAGGACAAACTGCGTTCGTTCATCGTCCGAATCCCGTCTCCCCAAGACGGTGAAGAATTGCTGCATAGACACGTTGAGACCACTTTTTACGCACCTGTACAAGGGGGCACGCCCACGCTGTACGTCATCGACGAGCTGCTCGGTCCACGGAAACAGATCAAGAAGAAAAGCCGATGCCCTGTCCATGCTGGCGTTTTCGGGAGACGACACGCCGATCAATCCGGTCTGTAGATCCTTTCGGCAACGCCTAGCAACCAGCGCATCCCTCAGACCTTTAGATCCCAGATCATGTGGGGTGGTTGCACTTCCTTCTCCAAAGACAAAATCAGTTACAACGAATGTCTGAACGAAAAAACGACGTCGTGCCCGAAGAGGAACAGGAAACGTCTCAAAACACGACCTGTCCGCAACGCAAACCACTCCAAACTGATCTTGCGGACCGTACAAATCCGACCGACTATAAAGTATCGTCGAGTGAAATTTAATTTATATCGTTGTCCCATATAAATTATTCAAGGGGGACCCAGGCTAATCTGTAGTCCATGCAACTACCTGGTATCCAATTCACTTCGGGATCCCTAGGGGTCGAGCTAGTCGTCAAACCATAACCGATATTCAAGCCACCAACTTCTCTTTTCCCAATCGAACGGCGGGATCCCACGGTTCGTTTTACTTCCCCGAGTCGGTTTGCCACTGATTCACACATTCGTACCAGGCAATATTTAATTGCCCATGCCACGTCCGATCCCTATCTTCTCCAGCCTTGAACCTGATCGCCGTTACATCGATCAAAGTAATCTTTATTAAACCAATTCACCGATAGTAGGATCCCAGGGTTTGGGACGGTTGAGATTCGGTTATATACTTTTCCAAACCTTAACATTTTCTTTATGATCAAGAAGGGTCTTTTGACGGATCGATGAGACAGCGATCTCCGACGCCACATCGACGCGATCCGATCCCCCACCGTCAGATGATTATTTCTCGTCGCCAACGCATAGCTTCTGTAAACTCAATGTTCTTTTTTTTTAATAACTTCAGACTTTTCTGAACTCCTTGTTCAATATTTACTACACGAATACCGTTGGAGCACCTACCGGACACAACTCGATGCGGGTTAGTTTTACCTGGCGAGCACGGGAGCGTGAACGTCTATTAGGCACAAGATTAAAATTGAAAAAAAACGCTGTACAAACAAACACACACACACAGTTATTTATAGGTATATAATCCACCGTATTATAAATAACAAACGGGGTCTCCAAATGGGGACAAACGGTATTCCGGGAGGGCGGAAAATCGACCACGTTACAGGTAGTTCTTGGAAAAAGGAGAGCTGAAGTGTAGTACATATACTACTCAGTCCCGATATCAGCCCTCGGGACTTCGGCCATCAGGCTGATATCGGAAACCTCGGGCTGAGAATGAGTATAATATCAAAATGGTCATATAATAACCTCCATATAATGCTAATCTGTTTGAAATTGATATAACGCTATGTATAACTCAAACTTACAGACATGAGAATTTTATGTAAATCTATTTAACTTGGAGAGGTTGAGTCTATTGAACCCTTTCTTGGTCTGGACGAGTGTTAGATAATAAATCAAAACAACATTAAAATTATACTGGCGAGAGTAGTCACTCCTGCTTGTCCTTATACCTACAAGTATACTGTGGGGTATAAAACATTTTCCCCATGAAGCTTGTCATAACCAAAAAGTGAATAGATTACTCCGCCTGCCAAGTTATGTAAATTGGACTATTGTTATGGTGTATATTTTGATTTTACACCTATCCACTATATTGGAAATTTACAATATGATACTATACACAATTATTTCCGATAAATTTTTATTTTACACCCATCCGCTAAATTCGAAACTTACAATATGAATATGGTACTATACACATTATTTTCGTATAAATTCTCCATGAGCCATTGCATGTATATTCCATTTTTTTTTCAAAAAATGAAAAACAATCCTTATATTTAAATATATTACATTTTTCTGTGAATCTGTAGTCAGCTGGATTCGAAATTCATTCTATATAATTTACTTTTCGCGGGGGGGAGGTTTTCATATGACGTAACAGTTGTGTGTCAAGCATTGAATATAAATGCAACCGGTCTTCATACTTGCAATAAAGGAAATAACAGTCGGTATGTAAATATTTTTATTTTACATCCACTCGCTATTCAAAATTTATAAAATGATATTTAACACAATTAGTTCGGTATAAATTTGCACACCTGCTCACTTTTAAAAACAGTAAGACCTGCCATAGCGGTCACCTCTATATAAGGATCACTAGTTTATAAGGGCCAGTTTTTTCAAGTCCCTTGACTGCATACTTCAACTAAATTGAACCTGTGTATAAGGGTCACCTGCACATAAAGGTCAATATTTTCTGGTCCCTTGGGTGGCCCTATACAGGTTTCACTGTAGTTGAACGTTCTTTAGCACGGGTAATACTTTAAAGTATATGGGTGGTAAGTAACTTTAAACACTTGTTGAATTATCATTTAAGAAGATATATATATATATATATATATATATATATATACATATATATATATGTGTGTGTGTGTGATTACATACTCAAAAACGAATGAAGCAATGTGTGTAAACTGTATGTTATACGTATATAATTATTTTAAGTTAAAGCTATATAAGCTGTCACAATTATTATTTTTGTCCGCTGACATATAGTCGAGAATATGATAAAATGTGTGTTCAAATACATTATCAAACACGTAAAACGTTGTAAAAGATATTCTTTTCGAAGTTATTTGTTTTATTAGAATTTAAGGTTTCCCGTACCTTAAAAAGTCTAGCTATATTTCCGTATGCAATGACCTTTCAGATAAACTCTTTCGCCATATCAAATGTACTTCGTAATTCGGTCAAGGGATCTGGGTCCTTTACGCGCTCGGATTATGTTAAAGTCGGTCGATTTTATGTATTATTAAAATACAGAACGTGAGTTTTATTGGAAAGTAAAATATATGCTTTTCAACCCTATTTTAAATATCTGAAGAAAATCGGATGAATAGGCCTATATGAATAAATATATCAGGTCACTAAAGGAAATTTTTCCAATCTTTAATGTTATCTTGAATGCTGACGTTGACAAAATCAAAACAATATAACTGTAAAAAGTATGCGTACCTCATGTTTTACAATCTTGCCGCCATGTCCGGTGGAGTTGGGCAGTTCATGATCATATGTGTCAAGAATTATAAAGCCGAGAATGAGATGGGAGGAGTTAAAAATGGGTTGACATCACTCGATATACCCAGCATGTTGACAATTTCAGAAACGAATGTTTTGAAACGACGAAAAAAGACAAACTTTGCTTGATTTAGGTATGAAATGATAATATACGAAAATAAACGCAAAGGGTAATAAGAATAGAATGTATATTAACTGCAAATAGCACGTGTTTATTGGTGACTTGGTAATCTTTGTAAAAAATACCGAAAGTTAATTTACAATACTCAAAGGATGGCGGACAAAAAATAACTGATATTACGGGTTACGTTTGGCAAGATTGTTGCAATTTTACACATGCATTTGTTATTCTAACCACCAGGTGACTCTTTGGAATATATATGAGATAGAATATCACATAAAATTGGCATTTTTTCACTTACGACAGCTCATATCGCTTTAAAGCCACATTTCGGGGAGTAATGTTCATAAATAAACTTTTCTGTACTCTCTTAATGCGTATTCGTATGGACTTTCGTCGTATTTTTTAAGTCTTATTCCATCTAATAAGTTAATTAATCGTGGGAAGCGCGTAACACATTTATCTATTTATAAACGGTAATGTGTTGCGGGTCACGTGGTGACGCTCTATTGAGCGTGTTCGTTTCCAGACAAGTAGAACACCAATCAAATGCTCTGGAACACTGTCATGGGCAAGCAATTTAGCCATAAACTTACGTGAATTATATAAATTTTATCGATATCTTTGAAATAACTACTTCTTGCTCTGATACATTCTATTATAAATAATACATAGGTAAACCTATGGGGAGGGCGAAGGCATTCATCAACAGTTTAATACCTTTGGTGATTCCGTCGTGTCGGCGGCACGATTTACCCAAAAAACAAAAACTACCCAAAAAGACCCAAAAAACATCCAAAAAACACCCAAAAACAATTAAATCGAAATAAGTTTGCATCAATAATCATTTTAAATGCATTTTCTTCTGTATAAATATTTCATAGACAGCTAGAAATTAAAAAAAAAAATCAACATTTATCACTTCTCATGGAACTTACGGACACTGTCATTTAGTAAAATGAAGAGCCAAATCGGTCTTCTTCAATTATTTGCTTTCACGATTCCTGAAATATTTTTCATATTTTATGTCAAATTTATATTATTAAAATTCTACGTAATGTGGAAAATGATGATTTCATATGTATTAAACGTCTTTACCGTCCCATATAAGTAACATTCTGGCACATTTTAAAATGTCATGCTGACTATATCATGGTTTCAGAAATACATCGTGAAATTGGATAAAACAGCATTATCAAAGTCAAAAATATCTACAGTCATAAAAAATATTCATCATATTATAATAAGATTGCTAAAATTGTTACGTTTTAAATGTTTTTGTGTGTTTTTGGGGTCATTTTGGATGTTTTTTGGGTCTTTTGGGTCTTTTTGGGTGTTTTGGGGTAAATCGTGCTGCCCCCGTCGTGTTGCCTGGGGGCAACACAACAGAATCACCAAAGGGATTAATATTCAGTGTTTTTATCACGTAAATGTCCCGGTCATTCACTCATTGTTTTGAATAAAATACTGAGTGGCTGACTGTTTCCTTGGTGCTAAAACTTAAATAGAATCTATGTGGTATTTATTAGTCATGAATTAAATGCACAAACATGTTTTTATGCCATATATTTTTTCTATCCCAGCGTATCCATCATTTCGTGCATTTCACATTACCAGAATAATGGAGGCGCTTCGTGATCGGGATCGATGTACAACCCTAGTCGTTATTGGTAGTCTCGGTCAACAAAACGTTTCTTAGTGTGGTAGTTTATTACTTCGTTTGCAATGCACTTTTAAGTAATGATTTTGCATTTCCGACATTTTGTTTATGTCACGCGCAAATTCCCGATGTGAGCAAAATTTTTACCATTAGTAGTACGGGTCCCCGGATGTAGTAGGAATAAAAAATGTGAGCTTCTCTACATATATGAGGGCTTCGCCCTCTATAACATGTTCTGAGACTGTACTCTCGTGGTGACTCGAGCACACCCTTTATATCACTCGTTCACCAGGGTAAATTTAAGGATTCTTACGGTATCCCACGAAAGCCGATTAGTATCAAATAAAGAAATTATCTCGTAATTACGAGACAGTTATCTCGTAATTCCGAGACGGTTGTCTCGTTATTACAAGAAAATATCTCGTAATTACGAGAAAATTATGTCCTTATTACGACGAAAGTTCTCGTACTTACGATGCTCATGTCGTTATTACGACATAATTATCTAGTATTACGAAATACTAATTGTCGTTATTACAAGAAAAGATCTCGTACTTACGATGCTCATGTCGTTATTACGACATAATTATCTAGTATTACGAAATACTTATGTCGTTATTACAAGAAAAGATCTCGTACTTACGATGCTCATGTCGTTATTACGACATAATTATCTAGTATTACGAAATACTTATGTCGTTATTACAAGAAAAGATCTCGTACTTACGATGCTCATGTCGTTATTACGACATAATCATCTAGTATTACGAAATACTTATGTCGTTATTACAAGAAAAGATCTCGTACTTACGAGATAATTATGTCGTAATTACTAATTTACGAGGTCTTTTCTAGTAATTACGACATAATTATCTCGTAATTACTAGAAAAGACCTCGTAAATACGAGATAGTTAGGGATAGGAAATTATAGTTAATTATCACGTAGTATATAAAATAACTCAAAATTTCGGCATAATAATTCAACATTTTGAGTGTGTTTGTGTGTTTACTAATATGTAATATTTTCATCATTTTAATAATGAAAACAAAACAAAAATTAAATTTCATTTTTCTAATAATGAAAAATTATTACCGCTGTTGTATAATAATCAAAATGCAACCTGCCGAACTGGAAATGTTAACATTTTTGGTCCGAGTCTCTATAATTTCCTATCCCTAACTATCTCCTTATTACGATTTTTTTCTCGTTATTACGACAACATAATTATCTCGTAATTACGAGATCATTTCTCGTAATAACGACATAATTATCTCGTAATTACGATCGTTTCTCGTTATCACGACGTAATTATCTCGTAATTACGAGATGATTTTATTTTTTTCTTTGATACTAATCGCTTTTGTAGAATCTCCCCTGATTAATACATCGAATTTTTTTATCTTTTTCTTCATTTTCGTGGGTTAGGATTGGTTTTCTAATGAAAATTACAAAAACGTCCCCGGAAAATGATTTTAAATGTTTTTGACGCATGCTTTGTTAATCATATATTATCAACATTTAAAGAGAGGCGGATTTAAGTAGGCAAAATTTGTCGATGATCCTATTGCATTAAATGAGCAATAAAATATGTTTAAACCATAACTTTAAAGTTTATGGATGGTCAGTAACTTTAAAGCAGTACAAAGCTTTGGTTGACGACATTTTTTGACTTGTCAAATCAACTCTTAAAGACATAGTATCTACGAAAATGGTTATTTTTTTTAGTCGGCAATTTTGCGGAAATATCGAAGATATGACTGAATAATGATCTTCCACGTCGACACTTTTTTGTATAATTAGCGTAATTAACGGATAAATGCTGATTTGTTGTCGTCGTCTGTAAGAATCAAACTCATTAATTATGTACAGAAACAATCCCAGAAGCACACGCAATGACCTAGATCGTATCGATATCAATCAATGGATGCTGAGGTAAGCACGTGTTGATTTATTTTGAGATCCTACATTTAGACGGTCCTTGAGGCTTATCAATCGATCATGCTCCTTTCCAATATTTATCTTGGTCTTGTTGTATTTCGCCAGAACTTCTTTCCGATTTCTTTTTTCTAGCTGAATCTGTCAATTTAACAGGTCGGCCACGATTTGTTTTTGCTTTGGACGCCATGCTTTTCACTATCAACAATGGAAATGCGCATGCGCAAATACAGGTCACGCTAAGGTTATATGAATATGGGCGGGCTTGCAAACGAATTTTTGTCGTACCGACAAAAAATAAAAAAAACGTGGAAAGTTGTGAAATACAATAAAACTATACTTCTATGTGTTTTAATTCAACAATTTTTCGTTTTTTATCTCCAAATATTAACATATTTGACCCAAACAATTGAGATTGAAATATTTGAGGAAATCGTAGATACTATGTCTTTAAAGCTATTTTAATACAATAAAATTATCTATGAACACAAAATTACCTACATTTATGGCGAATCTAACTGTCATGAAATAAATACTGTATTGTAATGCAAGTGACCACAAGTTCGGCAAATCCATTGTAATAATACACAAAGGGTGCATTTGTCATTTGACCTACTATTTACGCGATATCTTTCTGATGTCCACGAGATGATCTGCATGTAATATGTCCGTCGTCGACAGCTCGTATTGCTTTCAAACTATTTACGTACATCTTAATTAAATATAGATATACTGTGATAGATGAAAATAACACTTACCACATTCTGTAGAAGTGTGTCCGCGTCTATATGTCTCTCTGCTAAATCTTTTGCGTGCATGCTTTTAAACACACCTTGATGTATGAAAGAGCAAGGAACATCCGGTAAAGGATTATGTAGTGTTCGAATGAAACACTGGAAGTATGTTAATTTGAAAAAAAAACTCCCCTGTATATCAGAACTTTTAAACATTAAATATGACTAGTATTTGCAGTAAGAACTGAATGCCAAACTATCATTTTCAGAGTTATTCACAAATTCTGTCTATAGGCCGACAAAATAACTGGCAGTAGGCCTAATATAATGTAAATTTTGAATTTACCGGGTAGGTGTAAATATAAAATTTACAAAATGACAACTCAATAATTTTGATGCGGATGCATGCGTTTTAAAATCATAAGAAAGTACACAACCAGAAAACAATTTGATATATGTTTGGTATTCTCTAACCTCCAAAATATTTGGAAAATTTCCTTAGAATTTAAAAGCTCAAGCTCTCTCTCTCTCTCTCTCTCTCTCTCTCTCTCTCTCTCTCTCTCTCTCTCTCTCTCTCTCTCTCTCTCTTTGATTTAGATATATTTAGATGTAAATAGAAAATTAAATAGTAACAAAATGGGAAATAATCAGTTGCCATGTTGTAAATTGGTATTTAAAACCACTCATTAATTTACAATATGGATATATCTATGTGTGAGAGTAAATTTCTGTGCATACAAATACAATTATACATGTTGAAGTATACGCTGCATCTGTATTTTACGGAGGCCCGTAGATGCCGCGCATGATATATTTTATTTCCGGCCTCCAGCTATTATAGTACTGTCAAACGGCGATTATCATGACTGACCGTGAGACACACACAGTGTCCGGATAAGCGGTCGTCCGGACGATTAATTTTATTGTGAAGTCTGTACATCCAAAAAGTAGATAGTGTCGCTTGTCATACTCCAGTGGACATATTGCTACAGGAACATCAATATTTTCATAGGCATATTATTATTGTTATTGTTGAGTTAATTGTTGAGTAAATCAATGATATACATCTTGGGTAAAAATTTTAATTTGTAAGAAAAACATTAATTATTTGAATTGTATGTTTGTTTTAAGTCACACTCAACGATTTTCAGGCATATGCCTGTTTTTAGCGATGGAAGAGAGAACTCTGGAAATCACCTACCTCCAAGTTGTGTCTTCTTACCGTCTCCGCGGCCGAGTGTTTAGAGCATTGCGCCTTAAAACACAAGGCCTCTTACATCTGGTTCGAATCCCACTAGGGTCGTTTCAAATTATGTGGGAAAGTTTGCCAGTTTACTTGCGGAAGGTCGGTGGTCTTTACCGGGTAACCGGGATTTCTCCCCACCAATAAAAACTGGACGCCATCATATGACTGAAAGATTGTTGAGTATGGCATAAAACAAAAAATCAAATCAAAAATCTTCTAACCGTTACATTGTATCCCGGAAGAGACTACCGGTATTTATGTAGAAAGTGACTCGCATAGAAAAACTACCCGGGGGTCATTATTCTACGTAGTTTTTAATCATAACCGGGCACTTATAGAATATTGACCCATACTCAGTACCTGTAGAGAACTGACTCGGGTCCGGGTCAATTTTCTACGGATGTAGAAAACTCCACAATGAAGGTGACATGAACAGTGATGAGAATTTTTGTACATACAAATACTACATGAAATTCCGGGGTATGGAATTACGCAATGGCTCAGTGACTGAGATCTTAGATTGATGATAACAATATGTCGTCTCCTAGACGTGGTTTCGAATCTTGCTCAAGGCAATTAAACTTGTCATTTTTTTCTCATCTGATAGTTTTCACATTCAATTTGATGAAAATAAATGCTCATGTTTTACTCCAAGTTTTAATCTAAGCGCTATGTTCCATATTTATCCTAGATGTTTTTTCTCTCTAGACATGGAAAAAAAACTTGGAATGGCCTACTTTCTTACCATTTGCAAACTTTGTAAATATTGACTTAATGACTTAACAGTCATGCATACACATTTTGAAAGACATATGAGCAGATGTTTAGATCATGAGCCGAATTTTGCCTTTATGGGGCGGTGGGGGGAAGCGGGTTCCCTGCGGTCCAGATCGTAATTAGGTTTAGTATAATTATGCTTGATATCCATGTTGAAAATTATTTTCCTTAAAGCGTAGGGGTATGGTGGCTTGTTTGTGTCATGTCGACTTTTCGTTATTTCGGGGCGAAAAGACGACAAATTAAAATTTTGTCGTCTGTCAGGGCGAAAAGACGACAAAACGAAAAGACAACAAGATTGAGGCGAAAAGACGACAAAATAACCCACATCGCCTGGCGTTTTGTGGTCTTTTCGCCCTTCAAATTTGCGATTTTATTGTGGTCTTTTAGTCTTGTCGTCTTTTCGCCCAGCAAATTTGCGACCTTAAAATGTCGTCTTTTCGCCCCGTCAATATAAAAAAATCACCCCAGACAGAACAGATATTTCAGACAGAAAAAATGAATGTTACTAGAATATTTGTCAGAAATGATAAAATATTTATATGAATTATAATTTATATAATTTATTGACACCTAGTGACATTGGTACTATAAAACAGAAATCATAGGTCTATATTATATTATTTATGGTGTTTTGATATCAAGTAATTTCCGAACGTGCAAGTGATTTCGTCAATTGCTTGCAAGTAATATTATTATCGACACTATGATCACAGGCATATAAAATCTGCATTGTGTAGTATATGAATAATTCGAATTTGGATTTCTAGAAGTCTACAAAAACGTTTTAACAAAGGTATCACATTTAAGTTACGAGATATAATTCTTATTTGCGTCATTATCATTGTAATTACAAAATCATTAGATTTCTTTTAGTTCCTTTACTTGTCCGAACGCCTGTTTGGCTAAAATAACGTATTGACAGAAATTATAGCTTAAACTTCAAGAAAAAAACATGGAATATAAGTTAATTCAATAGTGCGAATTTTTTACTTGAATTACAAGATTTTGCTAGGCGATTAGTGTGACACGACTGTGTGTAGTCTTTTGCCGCGTCTGTGCCACCGTGCACTCGTTGACCCCCAAAACGGCTAAAACTGCTAAAATAGTTAAATGGGTAATTCCCCTGGCCGCTCCGTTAGACTATTAATAGCCGCGAGTCCGATAGTTTCGCGAACGTCCGGACGTCTATGTCATTTCGGGTAAATTTGATCAAGCCTTAAAGAAAATGGCAAATACATAAAAGCAATGAACATATTGAGAGGTGTGAAACGTTTATACAATGCTGGTAAATGGGGATATAAGAAAGTCGTCGAAAGCGTTTGGGACTATGTGACGGGCTCGTCGACGGAAGAGCAGACGAGAGAGACCGTCAGACAAAATTTACGACGGGCGTTGAAGGATGAACTCGGGGACGCTTCTTCCGGGATGCAACGCAAGTTAATTAGATCTCAATATAAAAAAAATTCTACAGGAGGATCTTCCCAAAGGTGTTACCCGGGTTGAAGAAAAACGAAACGTCAGACAAAATTTACGACGGGTGCTAAACGAAGAACTCGAGGAAGGCGTTGCTCGGGTCGACCGAAAACGAAGGCAACGTCGCGCGCTCGATTTGGGTGATAGTTTTCAACACTTCTATACCAGCTATAAAAAAGACGTTCGTCAACATATACATCGAGCCAATCTCAGAGCGTTGTTAGAGTATTTTAAAGACGACTTCATCTCTAAGATGACCGACGAACTGAGAAAAGGTCCCATCAAGATCCAACTTCAAGTGGAACAGCGATTCAAGCGAGACATCTTAGAGGTCGGCTGGCATTTTCATCACGCAAATCCACAAAACTCGACAACACGCGATTATGAGAGAAGACGAGATCGAAGACGTGTTTAAGAGCATGATCGAAGAGTTGATCGATTCCCTCGATAAAACCGTTCAGGCGGGATCCGGGTGGGTCATCGACGACGCGCAAATGATTTATTTGAATATTGCCAAGTACGAACCGCCCCTGGGATCTTCCTATTTTAAGTTACCCAAGCAGATCGCGGATAAGAAGGCTGTCATCAACGTTCAAAACAAGGATCAGAGGTGTTTCATGTATAGCGTATTGGCGTGTCTACATCACGACAATGTTAAACACCATCATTATAGACCTCAAAACTATATACCGTTCATCGAGTTGTACGACTTCAGGTGCATCGATTATCCGACGCCGTTGAAGCAGATCACCAGATTCGAACGTCGCAACGAAATCGCCGTCAACGTTTTCGGGTGGACGGAGAAGAAAGGTTTCTTCCCTTATTACATATCGGAAAGATTTCACGATCGCGAAGTTAATCTGTTGTTGTTAGAGGAAGAGGGTAATTGGCATTACTCCTGGATCAAGAATATACCTAGATTGGTTTCTTCTCAATCAAAACATAGACATAAATCCTATCCGTGCCTTCGTTGTCTCAAAGTCCTATCCAGCGAGGAGGTTTATGAAAAGCACAGAGCTGATTGTCGCGGCATCAACAATCCGGCCATGAAACCCATCATGCCCGAGGAGGGGAAGAATATTCTCAAGTTTAAGAACGAGGCTCACAAACAGCAAAGCACATCCCCGTCGTCTTTCACAACCTGCCCGTACTCTAGGGGGATACGATTCTCATCTGATATTATCCGAGATGGAGGTGGACAAGTCCGTCAACTGCATTCCGATGGAATCAGGAGAAGTTCATCGGGAAGCTTCTCCGTTGGTTCTTTGCGATTCATCGACAGTTTCCAGTTTTTGTCGGCGCGGTCTGGGAGATCACTGTCAACTGGTTGCCGCGCACACAAAAAATCTAAAGGACTATCCCATCACGAAATCCGTATTCGAGGAGGAGGACACGTCTCACTGCATTCCGATGACGAGAAAGGGGGTCTTATCCCAGTACGTTTTTGTACATGGGGGAACTGTCTTTCGCCAGGTTCGAGGAAACGTCTCACGTCCCTACCGCCCGCCAGGTTCGGGAAGCCTTCTACAGCACGTTGTCGGACACTGACATCTCTCCGGGGGAGTACGATCACGCTCAGACCGTCTGGCGCAAACGCGGATGCAAGACCATGGGCGATTATCACGATCTCTATCTGAAGACGGACGTGATCCTGCTGGCCGACGTGTTCGAAGAGTTCCGCAACATCTCTCTGAAGCACTACGCGTTGGATCCGGCTCAATACTACACGGCCCCCGGTTTGGCCTGGGACGCGGCGTTGCTCACCTCTAAGATCGAGTTGGAGCTGTTCACCGATTACGACATGCATCTGTTCGTGGAAAAGGGGATTAGAGGTGGGATCACCTACGCTCCGCAACGCTATTCTAAGGCCAACAACAAGTACTTGGAAGAGTACGATCCTGATCAGCCTTCCAAGTACATCATGTATCTAGAAGCCAACAGCGAGTATATGAAAGAGTACGATCCTGATCAGCCTTCCAAGTTCATTAAGTATTTAGAAGATAACAATAAGCACTTGAAAGGGTATGATCTCACTTTACCTTCCAAGTACATCTTGTATCTAGACGCCAACGCGCTCTACAGCGAAGCCATGACTCATCCCTTGCCCTATAAATGGGTCGAGGACGTACCCGATCCGTGTCATCCACCAGAGGGAAAGGGTTACATCCTCGAAGTCGATTTAGAGTATCCGAAAGTATTGCACAAGGCACACAATAATTATCCGCTCGCTCCGGAGACGATGCAGGTCGATCCGAACGATCTGTCCGGCTATCAGAAAATGCTGATGGAGGAGTACGAGATGCGCGACGCGGTCCCCAAGAAGCTCATCCCCAATCTCCGAGACAAGAAGGACTGCGTCATGCACTACGAGACGCTAAAGCTTTATCTGGAGCTGGGCATGATACTGACGAGAGTGCACAGAGTTCTACAATTCGACGAAGAGCCATGGCTCGCGGGTTACATCGAAAAAAACACTCGATTGCGTCAATGCGCTAAAAACGATTTCGAAAAGGACTTCTTCAAGCTCATGAACAACGCCGTCTTCGGAAAGACCATGGAAAACAAACGGAACAGAACGGAGTTGAAGATCGTCACCGCCGACGATAGAGATAAAAAGATCCAAAAGATGATCGCCTCACCCGCCTACGATGGTCTGACCAAGATCAACGACGGTATGGTCTTCCTCCACTTCAAACCGACCTCCGTTAAATTGGACAAGCCCATCTACTGCGGTATGACGATTTTAGATCTGTCTAAACGTCTTATGTACGGTTGGTATTACAAGCACTTGAAGGTCAGGTACGGCGTCGACTGCGATCTGTTGTACACCGATACGGACTCGCTGCTGGTGGAGATACGAACGGAGGACGCCTACCGAGACATGCTCGAAGACGAAGACGAATACGACTTTTCCAATTTCAAAGACTATCATCCTCATGTACCGCCGAATAAAGATAAGAACAAGAAGGTGATCGGCAAGTTCAAAGACGAATGCGGAGGGAGACCCATCAAAGAATTCGTCAGTCTGAGACCCAAGATGTATGCTACGTTGATGGGTGACGCTAGCGTTACCAAACGAGCGAAAGGTGTGAGACGATGCGTCTTGAAAAATAAGATAGGTTTCCACGACTATAAAGAGGCTCTCTTTCACGATGTTAGGACATCGCATCCGATGCACAGTCTTCGATCGTTCAAACAGATCATCTACGGGATACGACAGGAAAAGATGACGTTGGATCCCCTGGACACTAAACTGCGCATTCGGGAGGATCGCATTCACACTTATGCCTTCGATTAATACAATTTATAATCCATCGGGATTATAAATTATTACTCGACGATCAACAACTCTTCTCGCACGAAACCTCTCGTCGGCGTTTTGGGATTTCTGCCGGGGGTGTCTTTCAGGTAATAGACGTCGATGCCTTGCATGTTAAACTGTCGATCGATTTCGTGTTTGTCCACGCTCCAGATGGGATCGGTCGCCCTGCATTTCTGTGGAAGATAATTTCTCGTGGTGTCGTCTTTATTCGCCTCGGCGGGCAGATAGAGAAATCGGACTTTGTTAAACGGTCCTATCGGCGATTCGACGGGAGCGTGAGGTACGATGACCTTAGGAGGTTGCGTCTCGTCGTTGATGGTCTTCACAACGTCTGACAATCGTTCCACCCATTCCGTGTTCACCTTCTTCGTGGTCTTCCCCTTTCCCATCTGATCGGTCTTCATCTCTTGGTGGTACTGATAGACGAAGAGCCGTTCTCCCAACGTCTTGTTGAATCGTTCGACGATGGCCTGGTCGCGATGAACGTCGACCCGCCCCGTCCTGATCTTCGCGTCGTGACGTTTCATGAGCGCGCGGACCTTTCCCATGAATTCTTTACCGGGATCGACCTGTAGCAACTTGGGATACGTCAGTCGTCGTTCGTAGATCCGTTCGAAGGCCTCCGCCACGGCCTCGCTGCTTCTCTTGGTCAGCGCTTCCGCCTCCTTGTACCGCGTGCCCACGTCGGCCACCGTCAACGCGTATTTGTACGTCTTCCCGTCCACCCTATCGTGCGGCAGATACAAGAGATCGGCCTGGTGAATGTCGTTTTCTGCCACGCGTTCGAATCGGGGTCTCACGATCTTCTTGGGAGCGGGGAGATAGATTTGCCATACGTCTTGCTTTTTCAAAAAATCGAAGGCTTTCTTCTCGTTGACGTTGGCTGCCTTGGCTAATTTCTTGATGGCGGTCTTCCCCTTCCAATAACCTTTGGGGCTGTAATAGATCTCTTCCATGTTTTTAGTTTACGCGACGTATTTTTTAACGCCATAGAAGACGAGACCCGTCCCGATCACTACGAAGAGGAGTTCCTTGTCTTTTTGTTCTTCCGAGGGCTGATAGAAAACGCTCAACTTCGGTTCGGGAGGCATCGCCTCTTCGTTCGTCATCCGCGAGTAGAGTGACATGGCGGCGTCCACTTCTTTGTAGGTGTACAGGGCGTGTCCTTCTTTCTTGAGTCTTTCGTTGAGAAAATCTAATCGCTTCGTGCGTTCGTGATTCCATTGGTCTCTGGCCTTAGTCAGTTTTTCCATCGCCTCGTCGTGTCTCTTTTGTTCTTCGTGATTCGAGAATAGAAATTGCGATCCCGAGAAGGCTAGAGCATTGACTAATGCACCGCCCATCATCATCGCTATCGTTGCCATTTTTTAATAGAGTTTTAGTTTATTTCATGATATTGGCGGGGAGGATACCCTTCTTGACCAACATGTCCTTGGTGTATTCGGCGAACACAAACTCCAGGAGGATCATTCCGAAGTCCTTCGGGTTTAGATCCATCTTAGGCGTCGGCATCTTTAATATTTTCTTGATAAGTTGCGCGTATCCGATGGCAATTCCCGTACTGATGGTTGCGTGATACGCGGTGTTGACCAAATCTTTTTCGCTCATTTTAAAGACGATAAAAAATTATTTATCGGGTTTTACCTCTTCTTCTTCTTCTTCTCTGCAATCGCGGAAGCTAACGTCCACTGCTTGTACGATCATGGCAACGAATAAACTCGTGGTGATGATCCCCGCTGCCACCGACGCCGTGCGCATGAATGTTATCATTGTCCAGTTACACATTTTGTTTTTAGTAGAAAAAAAATATTTAATACATTTCATGGGGATTAGGTTTCGATTCTTCTTTAGGTTCTGGAGGAGGAGGCGGCGGCGGTGGTGGTTGTTTTTTCGTGTAGATCAGCAACAATCCGACTGCGAGTCCGCCGCCCGCTAGCCATTTCCAGCTATCCTGACTATTAGCATTGCTATCCTGACTATTAGCATTGCTATCCTGGCTATTAGCATTGCTATCCTGGCTAATGGCTTTACGACTCCACCTCTTTTGCGCTCCCTTCTTCCCCGCTTCCTGACGTTTCGGGTTCTTTTTCGCTATGAGTTCTTCCGGATTCATCGTCTTTTTCTATATCCACCGATTTTTTAAATCCTGTTATATATTGGCTAGACCTGACGGCTATGCTGAGAGGTGCCAAGTAGGCTCCGAAGTTGTAATACAGACTACAGCACACTTCGCCGATGGCCACGTCTAGGAACGGGTCTTCGTTCAGCTCTTCGATCAGTCTAGGCTCGTTTTTTAAGTCGAAAAAATAATTAAGACCATGGGTGTACAGAGTGATGAAGGAATTGGCGATCGATTTGCTCATGCGCATGCCGAGTCGTGCGTTTAACTGACGATTCAAGTTTTCCAGCTCCTTATCGTTCATCTTTTCCAATTCGGCAGTGGTCACATCTTTTCCTAGAAAATGATGCGAGCGTCTAGTTCCGACGATGATCGACAGTCTGTCTTTGGTAGATATATCCGTCGTAACGTTCGTTAATATCTCGTCCACGTTCATCGTTTTTAAGAGAGATATAATTTTTTATAAAGACTGTAAAAGTTTTCTCAACCATCGTTCCGTTCGACGATAACGTTCTAATCGTAGTAGATGCAGAATCGCGTACAGTAAGAGCGATAAACGAGAGCAGGGTAAAGACGAGCATTTCGGTGAAGTGTTTCATTGTTTTATAATACTCAGGTTTAACGAGATTTGGATTTGTTGACGAGGTCTAGGAGCTGCTTGCGGAGGTCGTCCGTCTCTTTATCCGACTCTTTTTTTACGGTTTCAGACTTGTATTTGGTGTACAGTTTCTCCTTCATCTCGCGATACTTAGTCAGTTCGTGTGACACGCCGGCGAACTCTTCTTCCGAGATCTTCCCGTCTTCGAGTGCGCGACTCACCCGATCCGCGATCGAATTCAATTTACTTTCCGCGAGTTTGACGATCTTGAGATGTTTCTCCGATTTCCTCAACAGCAATCGTCTGATGCCCTTGATGATCAAACCCAGTCCACCCACGGATAAAGCCACGATCTGGAGAGGTAAGCCCACGATGGGTACGGCCAATCCCACACCGGCCACGACGGCGCTTCCCGAGATCAAGACGGTGTCGCCGCCGTCGGCGGTGTTGACGGCTCGTTTGTATTTCTTGTGAACGCTCTTCCGCGTCTCGATCTCTCGCCGAAACGTCTGCTCGATCTCCCCGATGCGTTTGAGACGATAATGTTGCGCGTTGTCCGATGGTTCTTCCGATGATTGTTCCGATGAGTTTTCCGATGGTTTTTCCGATGTTTCAGTATCTTTCGATGTTAATGGTGGGTACAATGGTGGGTATAATGTATCTTTACTCATCTTTTTAAAAAGGGGAATTTTTTATATGTCGAGAACGACGACGCCGTTGACGGTGCCCACTTTCGATCCTTTGTTCACGCCGAAGGTGAGGACGTCTCCCGACGTCACCCGCAACGGTGGATTCAACGGGACGATCTTGCCTGTCTTGGTCTGAAAGGTCTTGTATTCCACATCGTTCACGACGAGCGTCACGTCCAGTTCCCCAAAAAATCCCAGACGGAGGATGTAACCGTCGAACAAGATCGTCGTGCCCAGCTGCGGTCTGATTTTTCCGTTTTTATTCACGATGAATTGGAACGTGTTCATGATGCGACGGTTTTTGGCCAACGCGGTGATCTCCTCTTTGGCATCGTTGAGGTCTTTGAGGAGATTCTCGTTCAAGTCCTCCACCAGTTCTTCCCTTTCCACGTCTTCCCAGTAAAAGCCCGATCTAGACATGTTTTATTATACGGTTTTTTTCTTAAATTCCAACAGAACGTGAACGGAATGACCGTGATTGTCGACGGGGTTGCCTTCCTCGTCTTTTAGACGTATCGTTAATTCCGAGATGCGATCGCGTCTCAACGTTAAGAACACGGGACGTGCGACGTCTTTTTCGTACAACTCAGAAAATTTCACGTTGGGACAGGGCAGGGACATGAGGATGTCCTTCACCGTACCGTCTCTGATACCCTCCTCCAACTCGTCGAGATGAACGTTGAGGAGTTCCACCGGTTGCAGGTTGATGCTCTGGCTCGCTGAGATGGTGCCGCCGAGAGCCACATTCGCGCGAATGCCGAGAATCTTACCGATTTCCGGCGGAAGCACCACCGCCGTACTGCTCGAACCGTCGAGTCTCAATCTCGTGGTGGTCTTGTCCAGGAATACCTTGTCGAAGTATTTCGCGAGAATTCGTCGTAGGTCGGTGAAGGTGTACGACCCGGCGTGCACGCTTTGGACTTTAGGTCTGTCTCTCCCTTTAGCGTAGCGTATCTCCACGTCTTTCTTGACGTTGTACAAACCGTTGTTAAAACGAAAGAACTCGCCGTTCGCGTTGTCGATGTAGCGAGAGAGTTTCACAGGTTTTCCGATGTCCGTCACGAGATAGAACATGCTGTTTTTAATATTAATAAATCTTAACTAAAAAAGAGAATGAACGTCTACGAGTATAGAGAGAATCTAGATCTGTCGTCGTTCGACGTCTACGTCAACACGAGCAAAAAGTTTCGCGCGTCGTTCGAGAACATCTTCGTCAAGTACGACAACCCGAACGTCTTCGAAGACGGCACGTCGAAGTACTACGCCATGCTGAAGCGGTGGTACCGACATCCCATCGAGGGATTCTGGCAGAACCAGCTGAATTTCGCGGTGTGGTGCGCCACGACCGGATGCGGCGTAACGCTGGACATGGGAAACGACCGCCTGTCCAAGTCGTTCTTCCGGTTCCACATCTACTATCAGATCAGAAGGATCCTGCAGGAGATCGCCGCCCCCTTACCCAGCGACGCCGACTTCGAGCACTTCACGAACAACGTCGACGCGTCGGCGTACCAGCGGATCTGTCGCGAATTCGGGGTACCAGTCGACGCGGACTGGAAGATCAAGGGGACCATCTTCGGGAAATATAACACGAAGTGGTCCACCTTCATCGCGAACCGACCGGAGGGCTTCACGCTTCCGGGTCTGGCCAGACTGGACGCGTCCATCCGAGTCTTCGCCTGGGCGATCCTGGGCTCGCAGGGGGAGACGAGGGCCTCGATCGTGGACGCCGGCGCCACGTCGCTGGACGCTCAGAAGCAGTTCCTGGTCAACGTCGAGGACGCCATCAATCGGCCGCTCGACCTGCCCGCCGACATCTCGCGCTACGAAGACTGTCTGAAGTACGCCAATTCCAAGCTCGACTACGTCGTCCATCCGGGGCTCTACATGCTGCCTAGCAACATGGAGCTGAACATCGGCAAGAACATCGCCGGCTACAACAACGAGATCCTGATCGCCCCCGACACCGCGACGACGGGAACGAACGTCGACCTCAACGCGAAAACGTTCGTGTCCAAAGAGATTCAGCCACCTCCCATACAGGTTAAACCGCCACCCAAACAAGTCAAACCTCCTCCCATAGAGATCACGCCTCCGCTACAGGACAAGACGCCATCAGACGATCACGAGGATCAGAAGACCGCCGTCTTGGCTCTAGCGTTACTTTCTTTTCTTGTCTTCGTCGAGTTTCGTTAACAACCAACCGACGACGAGCATGCCCAACACCCACAGATGTCCCCCCAACCACATCGCCGTCTTACCGAGCGTCGACAGGATCCAGGACACGATGGCTCCCAATATACCCGGCAACGCCCCGCCGAACTTGACGGCCAGTCTCGCGAGCAATTTACCGATCGCGTCTAACTGTTTCTTGATCCATTCCTTCGCTCCTCCCTCCTTGTTGGGAGGTGGTAATGTGGGTGGTGGTGGACTCGTCCCCGGAAGGAACAATTCGACCAAGAAACCTATCGTCATGCCGATCGCCGTCAGGACGCTGAAGATGGTGATGCCCTGTTCTTTGAACAGATTAGCGATTCTATCTCTCAAGGAATTACTGCTGTCGAGTAATCCCGTGATCGATGTTTTTATGGTATCCAGTTGAGTCTTTAATTCCCCTTTCTGCTCTTTAATAGTCTTTCTATACATCTCGATTACCTCGCGCGACGCCTTTATCTTCCCCTCGAGCTCTTCTTTTTTCTCCGGATTGTTTTCGAGTTCTTCGGTCCATTCCGTTATTAATTCTAGATGCCTCGTTATTTTACTTGCACTAGTACGTATTTGAGCGCGAATGGTTCGTAAAGCATTATCATAGCTCATCAGTTCTCTCATAGGTAGTAATTCTTGTCCATCCACCACAATGGTGAAATTGCGCATACTTTTCGTTAGGTTTAATATTTTACCGTCTAATTGTTTGGGAGTCGTCTCGTCGGTCAATGACCTTTCTACGTCGTTGACGTCATCTTTTACTTCATTCGCCTGGTCTTGGTATAGACCCAGAGAATCAACAAACAGTTTACCTGTTCTTTTTATTTTTACATTAGGGTTGTCTTTTTGTAAATCTCTTTCTTTGGCTTGTTCTATGGCGTTTACTCTATCTATCAACGTGCTTGCTTTTACAAATTTATTTGGATTACGTTTATCGTTTAATAAAATCTGCATATCTTTCCAATTGGCATATAAATTACCAAAATTCCCTTATTTCATTAGGCCTAGCTCCAAATTCCTCTCTCCATCTTTTGAATGCTACAATAGTTCTTAAACGTTCTGGTTGGTTTTCTTCAGCCTCGATGGGGGGGTCTGGAGCATTCAACATGTCTTCTTCTGGAGGAACAATAAACCACGGACCTCTTATAGTACCCCCGATGGTGGGTTTTGGTGATATACCAGTATAATCCCACTGGTCTTTTATAGAAGGATTGATGAAAGACGTCCCCGCAGTTTTTCCAGAGTCATCACTCTCATTCGGAGGCTTATCATGCATTTCATACGGTTTAGGACTGTGGAATATGTCTTGATCACCATCACCCTCATTCGGATCATACGGTTCAGGACTGTAGAATCTCTCTTGATCATCCTCATTCGTAGGATTTTGAGAGACATCACTCTCATCCGGAGGATTATCTTCCACTTCAACGTCGTTGTCATCAGGGTTATAACCCTGATTATCGTATGTAACATCTCTGCTCATTTTTTAAAACGCTTTAAATTTTTTATTACGTAATAGAAAAAAGATGATGAATTACGGACACATTCTCAATCCCGATAGGAAATTGCGCACTGCCTTCGGCGTGAAGGGTATACGCCAAACGGTGACCGTGTCCCACAATCCTTCGAGCATCGAAGAAAACCAAACGTTGACGGTTCGTTTTCCCAATCTGAGCGAGAACGACGTCATCGTCCCCAGAAGCACGAGACTATGCTTCGACATGGAAGTCGCCGTGGAGGGTGGCGATCTCACCAAAACGGGCGTTTATAATAATCTGGGACGCAACATCGTCAAGAAAATCGAGGTGAAGATCTCGGGAAACACCGTTCAGACCATAGACGATGCAGATAAATTCTTCGTCTATAACGATCTTTGGAAAGTGGAACGACGTAACATGGCCTATCAGGGGGTACAGACTAACGATCTCAATATAATAAGAGCAAAACCAACCAGCTATAAAATACCCGCGACACCAGCGAAGACTATGAAATTGTTGCGACGTTCGGGAATCGCTTTTACATTCCCTTGGACTTCGAAATCTTGGAGACGAGCGAACCCTTTTATCAAGCGGGTTTACAAGATCGTTTGGAATACATGTTGACGTTTAACGACGCCATACACGTTGTCTTGACGGACCCCGACGATGCCAATAAAGCGATAAGTTACAAGGCCACTAACATCGCGTTGGAGTTCGAGAAAATCACCGACGAGCATCTCGCTCGCAGCATCAGACAGAGGTACGCGGGAAAACACGCCTATTACTTCAACCAAATATTGCGCTATCGCAAGACGACGATGAGTAAATCGGACGGCATCCTCAATTATCAGATCAACACCCCCGCGCGGTCTCTCGCGGGCATTCTGTTTCTCTTCAAAGACATTTCCGTCAACGATCCGGAAAAGTTTTATAATCCGAGAATCATCAAAGTGGAAACGACCATCGAGGGACAACCGAACCAACTGTTCTTGGCCGGCATGAGACCGCATCACCACTTTGACGAGATTAAAATGTTTTTCTCCCTGAATCGCGAAAACGTCACTGAAACGATCGTCAAGGAACTCGACCTGAACAACGTGACTCTGGGAAAATATCTCAAAGATCATTACGCACTCTGGTTGGACTTGCGGACGACACCCGAAAACCACCTCCACGGCACGGGTCGCAAGCTACAAAACATCAGCGAAGGCGTTTCCGTCCGCATCGAGAAAACACCCGAAACCGACACCGATCCCGTAGACGTTTACATCTTCGTCGTCAAGGACGGTCAGATCAACATGTCGGACGGTCGTTTCGCGAGCGTCATCTCTTAAGAAAAATTAAAATCCTATAAAAAAAAAATGTTCATGCAACAACCACACGCCGCGATGATCGTGGGCGCCACCGGTTGCGGGAAGACGGAATTCGTCCTCGATCTGCTGGAACGCGAATACAAAGACGTCTTCGACCACATCGTGATCCTGTGTCCCTCGATAGACTTCAACAAGGCGTACAAATCGAGAAAGTGGATAGGCGACGACGTCAAACATCCGAAAGACAAACGAGTCGTCATCGTCAATCCGGTGTCTAAAAATGGAGACGAGTTATTGCAGGACACGCTGCGACACTTTTACGATAGATACAAGGGTATGCCCACGCTGTACATCATCGACGACTGTTCGGCCACGAAGCAGATCAAGAAGAAGGCGGACGCTCTGTCCATGCTGGCGTTTTCGGGAAGACACGCCAACCAGTCCGTGTGGATATTGACGCAACGTTACAACAGCGCGTCTAAAGACTTTCGCACGCAGATCAAGTGGGTTGCACTATTTTTCACCAAAGACAAGTTCAGTTACAACGAATGTCTGGACGAGAACGATGTCGTCCCCGAAGAGGATAGAAAACGTCTCAAACACGAACTGTCGCAACGCAAGCATTCTAAGCTGATCTTGCGGACGGAACAACCGACGGATTATAAGTTTATAGAATAATTTATATTTTGTGTAAAAATATAAATTAATGCTCTAGGAAAATACATCATCACTGCTCCTCATCGGATACGCCATCGGACAGTTCATCTACCCAGTTCAGTTTGTTCTCCCAATCAACGTCTGGATCCCACGGCTCGTCGTTCTCGGTACATCGATTATAATTCCCCCAATGCAATTTATTATGCCAATCCACGTCGGGATCCCACGGCTCTTCATCATCCTCTTTATCTCCATCATCGTCACTAGAGCAATCATCATAAACACAACCCTCAAACCATAAAACAGACGGATCCCACGGATCCTCAAAGGTGCCGGAATGATACCAAGCACATTTATTATACCAATTTACATTAGGGTCCCACGGCTCGTCGAGTCCTTCGGTGTTAAACCACACCCAGCCGGATTTAAAATACCAGTTAATAGTAAGATCCCAGGGTTCATGCTCTGTAGAGCTATTGTTAAAGTCAATCCACGAATGATTATTATGCCAATTAACTTTAGGATCCCAAGACTCGGGATTACGAGATGATTTATTATATTCAATCCACGCATTTAAATTTTCATTGAAACAAGAAGGGTCTTTTTGCGGATTAACAAATAATAATCTTCGACGCCAATCGATGTCGGGATTCCACTCTTCGTCCTTATTTAACTCGAGATTATAACGATACCAATCGCGTTTATTACGCCAATTGCGTGTATAAACGCACTCCTCCCTGTTATTCCACGTCTCCTCGAGGTTATCCCACGGCTCTCCTAACCCTGTATCCCGGTTATAACATTGCCATTGATAATCATTATACCAATCTCGTTCACTATCCCATAAATTATTCGCTCGATAAAAGCAAAACCAATAAAATTTGTTTCGCCAATCGACATCTTCTTGCCATTCGTCTTCTCCTCCGTAAGCACGAAATAACGACCAATACGCATGATGATTAGGCGCTTTTTTCTCGCATATATACGTAAGCTTTTGAATGAATGGATAAGAATACCTCCCCTGCTCGATAATATCTATAAGTGATCTATAGTATAATATCCTGAGACACGATGGAAGATAGGACATTTGTTTATCATCTATAGCACGAACACAAAGACTCTGTAAACTCGACGCCATCTCGTTTTTATATAACCCGAGTTTTCTTAGCGGATTTTTCATAATTTATATTACGCGATGTAATATAAATTACTTTTTATATTTTAGATAATAGTAATGCGCGCGTTGTTTCCGGTTATCACACGCCGGACATAACGTATGGGGGCAAGAATCGATATCCAACATTTACAACCTTCACATAATTTCAAGGGTTTAAAGTCGCGGTTCTTCATCTTTCTGTGATGGAAATAACAGAAAATAGAATTCGCGAGAGTTGGATGAGAACACGGATTAGGACGCCTGCTAGAGACGGGCATCTGACACGATGTTATATTTTCAACACCAAACCCAACGCTGCTAAACATTTCGTCGAGAGACATTTTTTATAAAGACATATGTTTATTTATTAGAAAATCAATCTTCATTTTCAGATAACTCTATGTCGGAAGGAACTTCTTCCTCCCCTCTTCTTCATCCTGTGATATATGTTCTCTGATGATGACGGGATCGGCGGTAATGCTGATGGACTGATTTTGCTTCCCCACGAAGACAAAATCAAATTTAAATATGGTACTCAGAGTACATTTTTGTTTCATGTAATCTTTAGCTTCTAACGCCTTTTTGTCCATCCTGAATTTACTGTCGATTTTCCCAAGATGATTCGTTCGTAATTTAGGATACATCATAACATCGTCATCGTCATCGTCTCTCTTCAGAATGTAAAACTCACCAAGCTCAAACCCTTTCTTAGAGCTGATTTTAGTTTTAAAGGCTTTAGTCTGCTCAGAGACGGAGGTCGTTATTTTATCCAAAACCTCGATGAAGTCCTTATGATCGTCCGAAGATACTTTCAACATCAGTGTGTATTTACCTTTATACGTATTATTAATCCCGTAGGACTGTAAAACGGGTGATTTCAGCCGAAGAGGTCCTATTCCTTTTGAGGGATATCTGTACATGATGTTGAGAATACTCCCGTACGGCGTTTTCTTAGGCGATTGGATCACCAACTTAGACACATCAAAGTCCTTAACGCTGCATATTTTGTCACACATCTTTCTTCTTTTTATGTCATTAACATTTTCTTTAAGGCATGATCAAATTTACCCGAAATGACATAGACGTCCGGACGTTCGCGAAACTATCGGACTCGCGGCTATTAATAGTCTAACGGAGCGGCCAGGGGAATTACCCATTTAACTATTTTAGCAGTTTTAGCCGTTTTGGGGGTCAACGAGTGCACGGTGGCACAGACGCGGCAAAAGACTACACACACACGACTGTTTCAGCTGTTTTATCAGCATCCCTACATGAAACTACGCCGGCCAATATACAAGTCAAAAGACGGTTTTTCTCAGCAAACTTAATACATGTAGCTCCAGCGTATCCCCATATCCCTTCTAGGTGGGAATGTAGGGGAAATGTAAAATCCTTGTCAACTTCCATGAATAAACGTTGTTAAAAAATAAATGTAAGAGATAAATGTTAGGGGTATGCTCTGTGGCACCAAATAATCTCACGTTGACGGGACTAACATTCTGTGGCACTGATACTCTCCCGTTGACGGGACTGGCATTCTGTGGACTTTGTACTCTCCCGTAGACACGACTAACATTCTGTGTCACTGATACTCTCCCGTAGACGGGACTAGCATTCTGTGGACCTTATACTTTCTCGTAGATAGGACAAACATTCTGTCGCACTGATACTACCCCATAGACGGGACTCACATTCTGTGGCACTGATACTCTCCTGTAAACGGGACAAACATTCTGTGGACCTTTTACTCTCCGTAGACACGACTAACATTCTGTGACACTGATACTCTCCCCTAAACGGGACTCACATTCTGTGGCACTGATACTCTCCCGTAGACAGGACAAACATTTTGTGGCAACGATACTCTCCCGTAGACGAGACTAACATTCTGTGGCACTGATACTCTCCCGTAGACGGGACTTACATTCTATGGACCTGATACTCCCACGCGATAAAATCCCATAACTTGGAATACAATTCTTAGGCACCGATAATCTCCCGTAGACGGGACTTACATTCTGTGGACCTGATACTCCCACGTTAATGGGACCAACATTCTGTGACACTGATACTCTTCCGTAGACGGAACTAACATTGACACTGATAATATTCCATACATGGGACTAAAATTCTGTGACACTGATACTTTCCCGTAGACGTGGCTATTATTTTGTGGACCTGATACTATCCTATAGATAGGACTAATATTCTTTGACACCGATTCTCTCCGTAGACGGGACTAACATTGACATCGATAATATCCCATAGATGGGACTAAAATTTTGTATGAGCGATACTCTCCCGTAAACAGGACTAACATTATGTAACCGGATACTCTTCCGTTGTAATAATAGGAATAGTTCTCTATCTTGAACTGTTTCAAATACAAAGACCTTTTAACCCGTTAAAAAGTCGGCCTAGCTCAGTCGGTAGCGCTGTTTTCTTTATCGCTATATATGTAAGCATAAACTAGGTGTTCGAATGAAAGTTCATGACATTTTAACTAGATAGTATCGAGACTTCATCAGTTCCTGTAAATTTTGGACAGAAAGTAGGAAGTGGATTATTCGTTTTGCTTACTGCGTAAGTACCATTTGTTAATTATACTTCATTTCGGTGTAGTCGTGGAGTCTGGTTTAATAGTGTAAAGGTATCTATACAGACGCTCCAGTCTTTAAACACTTGAAAAGGAAAATACACCATGAGGTGCACGTACAGAGGTACCGCCTATGTTTCTATCGCACACAAGATGTTACTACTTACAAAAATATTAATTACTTTTCGGGGTTTCGTGATTATACTCGTATATTTTCTGTCCCATTTTGTACATATTTCATGTTTTTAAAGTCCCTATTTTCAATACTAATTCATCTGTACCAGACAGAAAATGTTATAGTTTGTTTCGTATACATACCGTTTGCCGATTATTTTTTTTATAAGAGTGGAGAGTTTATTATTTATTTAATACTTATGATGAATATATCCAACCTTTAGTATAAAATCATAGAATAACTTGCCTTTGTGTTTTGATATCTGAAATCAATTTAATTATTTTCAACTAATGAAATTTAAAAGTAAGTATTTTTTATTTATTTTCCCCTTTTATATCCATTAATAGTAATACACAAATTAATCACCAGACAAGAATGCATCTTAATTACATATTGTGATAAGTTGCCATTACAATTTGTTTTATCTGCAGGAAAAAAGAAAACATGCAGAAATCTACGGAAGCCCATTAGTGCCAAATGTAATATGTAAAAATATAAAATATTGTGTATACGCAATACTTTTGCAAATATACTCAATAAATATTGCGAATATACGTAATACGTTTGCGAATATACGCAGTAAATATTGCGAATATATTTACTTAAACTTGTCATTAGCATGCCGACTTGTCAGATAATTTTGCCAATCTATGGGATTATCATATTGACTTGTAAGATAATTGTGTTGACTTGTCGGATGACTTACCAGATGATTATTTCTACATTATTAGATAATTTCAGCTGATATTTCTTTTGTGTGTGTATGTAACCTGTGTGTTGAATTGTACCAACACCCTTTAAACTTAAAACATTATCTTGATACTTTATTTGGGGTTTGCTATTACGTTTTTTACTATAATTCCTCATATTCCCGTTACAATTTGAGAAAACTCGAAGGATCTATTTATATAATTCAAACTTCCTCTTTTAGACTGGACCATCGTAGCCCATTTTTAATCCTGTGGGTGAACAAATCTTTAAGAACATGTCACGTATTTTCAAAGGATCAATAACACCGCCATTAGTTTCCCCATCATTTCTTCATCTGATGAAGTCTCATTCCGAGTCAGCGCAGGTTCAAGTCCCGCTGTAACCTAAAGCTGATTTTTGTGAGAATGTTTACCAGTTTACCTGCGGAAGGCTGGCGGTCTCTTTCCTGGTACATTTGTAACCGGGTTCTCTCCTCCACCTTTAAAGATTTACTGAAAAATTGGTGAATGTATCGTAAAACAATACTCAAACTCAAATTCTCCATATACAATGGGTTTTCCAAAGAGAACGTAATCAGTTTTATCTGTTGACCCATTCAATGAAATGAAAATGTCGACAGTAGTTCAGACGATATGTCGACTTGAACGTTATGATCATCAGTAGACCTAGTTAAGTGTAATTCAATACTGCCAAGTAGTTAAGATTTGCTCGTTAAATTTTGTACAACCATGTGGTTAAGATTTCTCGTTAAATTTTGTACAACCATGTGGTTAAGATTTGCTCGTTAAATTGTGTACACCCATGTGGTTAAGATTTGCTCGTTAAATTTTACTCTTCGTCATGAGTGTTCTAAAGATGACGTCATCTTGTGAAATCCCGTCCCTTTCAAGGTTCTCTTTCAATCAGAATAGAGAAAGTTGGAATGATTGGGGCTCATGTGACAAGATTTGAGTCTTCGATGGGGTCATAGAGTGCAGCACGCATCAACCCTCATAACAGTACATCATAGTGTGCAGCACCCATCAACCCTCATAACAGTACATCACAGAGGGTAGCACCCATCAACCCTCATAACACTACATCATAGTGTGCAGCACCCATCAACCCTCATAACACTACATCATAGTGTGCAGCACCCATCAACCCTCATAACAGTACATCATAGTGTGCAGCACCCATCAACCTTCAAAATAGTACATCACAGAGGGTAGCACCCATCAACCCTCATAACACTACATCATAGTGTGCAGCACCCATCAACCCTCATAACACTACATCATAGAGTGCAGCACCCATCAACCTTCAAAACAGTACATCACAGAGGGTAGCACCCATCAACCCTAATAACACTACATCACAGAGGTTAGCAACCCAAAACAACCATCATAACACTACAATCAAAAATAGAGTCACAGAGCACCCATCAACCTTCAAAACACTACATCATAGAGTGCAGCACCCATCAACCTTCAAAACAGTATATCACAGAGGGTAGCACCCATCAACCCTCATAACACTACATCATAGTGTGCAGCACCCATCAACCCTCATAACACTACATCATAGTGTGCAGCACCCATCAACCCTCATAACACTACATCATAGTGTGCAGCACCCATCAACCCTCATAACACTACATCATAGTGTGCAGCACCCATCAACCCTCATAACACTACATCATAGTGTGCAGCACCCATCAACCCTCATAACACTACATCATAGTGTGCAGCACCCATCAACCCTCATAACACTACATCATAGTGTGCAGCACCCATCAACCCTAATAACACTACATCATAGAGTACATCACTATAAATCAAGCATATGATTATATATAATGTATGTTTTTAGAGAGACAGAGGAAGAAGAAGAGAGAAGGAAATGTTTTTAGTTCTAAGTAGTTTAGTAATAACACTCTGAAGACCATTAGCTAATAAAAAGCATATGTCTAAAAGACCAAACTTAATTTCAAATTGTTGCTTAGATAGGAATTTCCCATCTTTAAAAAAGTCACAAAGGATTCTATTACCTTTAGCATACCACTGTTCAATATAAACTGAATTTTTGTTAATCTTATTTCAGAGTTAAGCCACACAGGCATGAGTAAAACAAATTAGCCCTAATATTGACTTATTCCTTCATAACTTTTTGCCAAGTACTTAAAGTGTTAGTCCAAAAAATATTTTTTTACTAGAATTTATTAGCTGATATAAAATCATCTCCAAGGTTATACAATTTTGTAACTATATCATTACCATATGATGCTACAAAGATGTCAAACCATGTCTGTCCACCCTCTAGTACCCTTTTAATCCATGTACATTTTAATGAAGTTATGAAATTTTCTACATTTATCATTTTTAATCCCCCTTTTCATATTATTGGGTAAGTAACTTTGTTTTCACTCCATGACAGCTTGAACCCCAAATAAACTTAAATAGCTTTTCATTCAATAATTTGATAAATTCTCAACTGGGATTTGGTAATGAGATAAATAAATGATTTAATTATGGAATTATTAGTGTGTATCATAGTTTAAAGTGACATATCAAGATTAACTGAGAATTCAATACCAAGTAATGGAAAGTGGGTAGACCCCTAGCTAAGTTTCCATCTTGTATGATGATAAACATCCTTACAAAATATTTTTGAGCTATTGAATTTCAAACCAGACAGACGAGTCAATAGGCCCATAGCGTTTAATGCTGCAAAAAAGAGAGTCTTTACAGCCATCTAAATTTAAAGTAGTATCATCTGCATACTGGAAAATCTTTTGTTCCCTATGATTGATTGTTATGCCTTTAATTTTTACAATGCGATATATCCAAGCGAACTAGAAATTAAAGATACAACAGAATCAAGCACACACGCTTCATACTCAGACATTTTACTTAATATAAACACAGACGGGAAATTGGCAACTAAGCATTTAAGTAACATTTAACATTTAAGTAGTAATATCCCACAGTCACCCGCATATGGAGTTTATATTTCACAAATGATCCGATGTGCCAGGACGTTTTCAACATATGAACATTTCATATACAAATGTAAACTACTCACTGACAAATTATTGGCACAACAATATCGAAAACCGCGTTTGATGTCAATGTTCCGCAAATTTTACGGTCTTGTTTGCGATTACTCTGTTTAATTGGGTTAAATGTTGAGTTGCCTTTTCGTTGGCGGTTGTTGAGACGTCTGTACCAATTGTGACGAGGATTCGTTCCTCACGTATTTCATTTGGACTTGACTGTGGACACGTGGCGGGTGTGACCGGTCGACAGGGGATGCTTACTCCTCCTTGACACCTGATCCCACCTCTTGGTTTCCAGAGGTCCGCGTTTGGTAATTTTTGCCGGATTTGTATCTGTGTTCTGGACATCCTTAAGGTTTATACTTTGGTATCTGACATGTTTTTATATTTTTTATCATTTCTAATAAGAATAGCCAAAAGTTCTGCATATATAGCCTTAATATGTATGCTTTCAATAACATTGCATACATTTTGAGATGTAAGAAAACAGTCCAGTCTAGCGTGTTTTGGGGGATATTTGATTTGCCAGGTATACACTTTTTCATCCAGGTCAAGTATTCTAAAATAATCAGTAAGATCGATATCATTCATAATTTGTAAAACTTTTTGTCGTGCATGAGTAGTGTTAATATTTATGTAATTACAAGTATCAAGAGTGTAATGCGATATTAAAATCTCCACATACTATAATATAAACAAACATTTGCACTGAAGCTTTGTATTGTGTAGACTTAATACTATGTAACTGATATACATATTGTCGTCTTTCACTTGATAAAGGTCAAGTGGCTGAAAATTTGTGAATTTTGAGTGTTTTACTGTTTTTTCGTATAATATAAAGGTTATCAAAATCGTTAACTATTTCCTCAATTTTTAAAAACAGTTATCAAAATTTAGACCATATAAATTAATGTGTTATTTTATCTTCATTAATACTAATATTAATACGAGAAAATTACTATTTGTATCCTTCCTTACTCTGTGTACTTTAAATTCAAAATTGTTATTAAACATGATAGCCCCCTTGCAGTTGATCTGAAAGAATTAAACAAACATTTATAGCCCCATTGAGCCTCTATATATGGCTCCAGTTACAGAAGTGATACAAATATACTTAAAAGCAAACCAAACAACCAGAATGATTAGAAAGATTATGTTTTTGACCATTGTTTTCGTACAGTGAACGATTACCGGAAAGTATAATGACTGAATACAAAACGATTCGGTTACGGGGTATTCAACGTCCGTATTTTCGGATTGGTAAACCGTCGATGAAGGTCTCGATATTCGCATTATTTTGACGTTTATGTCATCTACTATATCAAATTTTAACCTCTTAACACATTTGCCATAGACCGATCCATTAAAATACCAAGCACTATCAATGTTTTCGTTTTCGGATAGTTGTTTGATAAGTCTAGCATTTGCAGCCGTGACATCGTCTACAAGGCGAGTACCTGTTTCAGTTTATTTACCTGGGATCGTTTACGCATGATTTCAGCTTTTCTCCTGAGACACCTAAGATACTGTATACAAATAACAAAAACACTCTATAAAGTGATAGACGCGATTAACGCTCATTTATTACATTTATTATCACAACATAAATATTCATATGTCCTTCAATTACACACAAACAATATGCACATATTTAAACATAATCCAAAGTTACACCCAAAGGTACACCCAGTCCCAGATGTTACATGCAGATGTCTGAGGGCTAAAACGTCGAATGATCGAATACTCGCTTATTACCCATGAAATAATTCCATTCTTATTCGCCAAACTCACACGAATAGAATTATATTTCTCCTGAGACGAGATACTGTATACAAATAACCAAAACACTCAATAAAGTGATAGACGCGGTCAGCGCTGGGAAATAAAAGAACGGGAAAATATATAACTAAAGACTTAACTGTTGATTAACGGTAATCATTTATGTAGCCATCTTTGGCTTTCTCCGACTTCCACCGACCATGTCGTTTAAACTATCGGTCTGGAATACCAGAATTTGCAGCGGCAGTTGTGCCGCTGATCTCAAACTATGTAAACCAAAATCTTTTATGTTCTTGACAAAGGGCGAAAATGCTGAAATAAATAACTCTCTCATCCTAGTATATGACCTAGCCTTATTATCATTTCTAAATTCAAAACCATTTGAACATTTCGTGACATCTCTAAACATATATAAGGCTTGCATAGCAATACAACTTTTCTAAATACTTAACAGGACAAGGATTAGATTCTGTTCGAGAAATAACTAACCAATTTCCGTCTCAGTATATGTATATGTGTTTCATGAAAAAATATCACAAATCTTAAGATTTAATATATATATATATATAGTAAAGGGTTGGGGATCTCAACAGTTTTCACGATATTTGATTACAAGTGATAGGGAGGTACCAAGCATGACCCCCAGGGAATTTAACTTGCCACCAATTAACTGGTCTTGATATAAGGAACAAGAATATATATGGTTTACTGGTGCAAATCTCAAAAAAATTGCAGGATGTTTTGCCATATATAATAGTACTGTGATAAGATATAAATGAATAATTTAAATTTCTAGTAGACAGAGGGAGGGGAAATGTGACACCCTACCCTCAGTTATTTGGTTGTAATATTATTTATTGTTGTTAAGATGTTTTCATAAATATAAACAAAAAAGCAGAAGTACATAGGGGGTTCAAAATATCATTGGGGGTTGACAATATATCATAGCGATATTTGGAATCCGGGTTCAAAATATCATATGACACGGGGATAAAATTAATTTGCAGGTTTGATTGAATCAGTAATATACATGTACAGGTTTTACTGTAAGTGTTATCAAATCAAATGAAACTATATACAGTAAAACCTGTGTTTAGCAGACAGTTGTCGGACTAATCAAATTGTCCGTTATAGAGATGTGAATGAAGGATAACCATTCACTGCTAAAGTATTCATATATATATATATATATATATATATATATATATATATATATATATATATATATATATATATATATATATATATATATATATAATAAACACAATCTTCTTGTAATCAAGTGCTCCAATGTAATGCAATGAAATAAATATCAAGCAAAAACGTATAATAAAAGATTGTAAGAGTGTTTCTCAAACTATAAGTTAGGACATACAGCTTAGTGAGAATTTGCCTATGCCAATGGAAGTCGATTAAAGAAATACTGTCCGCTAATTCAAGGTTATAAATATATTAAATAAATATATGCATATTGGAGCCAACAACTTTGTCCGTTGTCTGGGTAAGGGAGGTGTCGTTTATTTAAAACACGCCAGTAGTCTTATATAGCAATGTTACCTGCACAAACCGTCCGTTATCAGATGATGTCCGCTGAATTAAGGTGTCTGCTATGGCAGGTTTTACTGTATGATAAATATTCTTGCATTACAGTGTGACTGAAAGTGTCAATTCATTATTCAGAACTCAAGAATAATTGTACATAAATGTATTGTAGTTTTTCTTATTTACCGGTAATTGAATTCGGGGACATTTTGTTTCAGTTTACATATACCCAGTGGGGTCGCCCCATTATTCCGACGCTCCACTAGTCCGACACCCCACTAGCCCAACGCCTGGTCAGTCATAGATTAGGGTAGTTTTATGTCCGAGGCTTTTCAAGTTCTATGTTAGTGTAACACTGAAAACATCACCTATTTTTAGAAATCTAATTTTTACGACAAACAAGAGTTGGGCTTTACGCATCACTTCCATGATTGCGTACAAACAATACACTTGTAAATTTTATATTGTCGCTCTTCGCCTCTTTTATAGGTCAAGGACCAACCTAATTAGGGCAGTCAAATTGACCCAGAAAATCGAACATCCGGTAAACACCCGAAGTTGTCTCACTGTTCCCGCATTGGCGCACATACACACAAAAACACAGAGAAAGCGGGAGAGACAGAAGTGAGATATTTGAGATAACTCGATCGGTCAATCCCTCCGTGTTTACAACTGTCCGAACTTATTACCAGGTATAATGATGTCATTCAGGAAATCTCCCCATCTTGGCTCTACGGATTTTGCACCATTTGAACTCATGTTTGGACAGAATATGCACTTACCATTTGATGCATATCTTCGACCTAAAGGCAGCATGCTGCGGGATGCTAAAAAGTACATGGAAGACCTGCTTATTCGACTTCAGGTTTCCACAGACATCGCTAAAGCCAATTATCTAAAACATCAGTTGAAAAATAAGCCATACCATATCAAAAGAGCAGGGAACCAGACTTTGTTATTGGTGATTTAGTCCTTCTGAAGAATCACAAGGTATCCACAGACTTTCGCATAAACTTTATGACAAATCAGATGGTCCTTACAGGATTGTTGGAAAAGGAAAGGACAGAACTTTACATAGAAGTTGCAACGCCTTTCTGATAATAAACTACATGCATCCATGATCAATGCAACAACTAGTAAAAAACTACCCTCCCGAAGAGGCTCGAAACAAACTTGAAAAAGCAACTGATATCCAACAAACAAATAACCACAACAAGCAACTACAGATAACACAATACTACAAGAGTCACATCTTCAGACTCAACACCATGGTCAAACTACGCACCACAACGACACTCAAATCGACCCATCCAACGCAGACCACTGCAGAGTCACACCTCCCCCACCCCTATGCACGGAATTTGTTCTTCGTAAGCTTTTGAACAGTTGTCGAACTTAATTACTTCATGTATATATATTTTTCATTTTCTACGGTTTGCAACTGTGTCGCCAATTTAGTGCACAAGGTAAAACTTAGTGATTTACATAGGTTAAACTAATGAAACTGTGTTTTGGTCAGTCATACGTTTACAAAAGACTCGAGATATCGACACAAATGAGATATAATTATTATTCATATTCTACACTGATGGCTATCCGTCCTTGTCTAGCAATATATGAGTGTATTTCCAGTGAACTCCTACACTCGATTTAATGATTTACTTCCTACCAGAATTATCATTGTGTACATCCTCTGGATAATTTGATATTTTAACGTTTCGTCAGAAAAGGACAGCAACTTTTCGAGATAAGTTCGATAGGGATAGGTATCGGTTCCAGGAGTGATCACTTTTCCATTTAGATTATAAAAATCGATCTCGGAAAACAAACTATGCAGCAAATTGTTGACGGGTGATTTAATTATCATCTGCTACATCAGTTGCATCTTGTTTCACGATTTTAGTTGCTACGTACACATGGGTCTGGTTCAAATCCAAATACTCATCGCCTTGTCCTTTGATTTCAAACTCAGTAGAAGCAGATTGTGTATTGACACTAGAGACGGGGTAATATTCCACCCATCACCCTTCTTCTAAGGTTACATTGGTGGGAGGGACATTAAACAACTCTAGAGCTTCACTTCTACACTCACACGGATCTTTTTGCATCATCTTGTTAGTCAAAGATATCTGCTCTCTTCCGACCTGTTTAGATTTACTTGTAGAAGAAGACTGAAAGGGAGGTGTCATTCATTTCTTTTTTATACTATTGTTCGTATGACTCGTTGTTCCTGCTCGATTCTTGCCTGCTAAACGAGAAGCGACGTGAGAGGGTGCACGAGCTAATGTGTCCTTAGAACCAATCATTAAGTTGGTCACTGCTTCTTTCCCTCGTTGAACAAGAGCATTTTTCTTTCGTTTATTTTGTATCACATCCATGCCCGTATTCAAAGCAAATTTGGCTATATAAGGAATGGCTTTCGTCATGGTGGGTTTGAGAAAGCCTGACCTAATACCTGTACCATATTGCATATCAGATGCTCTGGGGCGAAATGCTCCTACGAGCGTATTGACTATACTACCTACAAGTCTTAATGGATTGATGATCCCACCCCTCTGAGGAGAGATCAGACCATGAGTTGTTCTCGTTAACGATTGAGTCAGTTTAGGAAAGAGAAGCCCATATCCTTTCTGACGAGGTACCCCTTTATGAACGATGAGTGTCATAATGTGTCACTATCAATACAGTCCTTAGGAATGGATTCAAACGTGTGAACTTGAATCCTTTATAGAGTCAATGATTTGCTTTGAATGGTAGTTTCATACTGGGATTAGACATGATGTACAACCACTTAACATAACCATATAGAACTGACTATTGTAATCTTTCAAAGCCAAATGAACGACGCAAGCTATGATGATAGTAAATTCAAGAATTACTTGAACAAAGAATACAATTTCATTTCGAGATATGTTTTCTCCGCACCATTTCCAAGTAGTACTAGGCGTATGACTCACTCTATCGGATAGTTGCTCGGTGGGCTCATTGTTGACTCTGATAGACACTCGGCTGAAGATGCTGCTTCAGGTGTATGAGGCAAAGGGTGTAAACTTCTTTCTCTCCATTGTCTGAGTACCAGACAGAAGATTTTTAGCCCCCATACCAAACCATTTCAATAAAGCGTCTCTACCTAATTCTAACAGATCTTGACGTTTTTCTCCAATTGCAATTTTCTTAAAGTATTCACCAGTTTACTGGTGGCTACAGGTAAAGGATTCATTCTACGTTAACAGGAATACGAGAAATGACGGTCTACTTATAAGGTGCATACAACAATATCGCTCCCGTATACCAAGGATGAAACAGATCTGATCTTAATCTTAGATTATCAGGGATAGACGATGTGAGATCAATCAAGAGATAGCTGGTCACTTGAGATTTATCTCTAGGATTCTTAAACAGCATTCAGACTTATGGTACGATATTGTTTAGCACGATCAAACAAGTTTTGAGTGATGTAGATCACACTTGTGTTCCGATGATGTGCTTTTACTTGTAAACCATTCTACGATAGAATTAAGAGCTTTACTACCCATCATATCTTCAAAGACAAGTAGGTGACGACGAGTTTGAACAGAAACTAAGACTTCGTCCTTCTCAGGTATTTTGAATGAAGTGAACATGATGTTCCCTTTGTAAGATTTCATAAGCAGGTTGCCATTCACGATAACACCATACAATTTTGTCGGGAGGGGAATGAATCCATTGACCCTTCCATTCTATCAACTGTTTTACAAATTCAGTTTTCCCCGATTTGTTAGGTCCTGCCACAACCATGGTAAATTCATGCTTTAATTGTATCGTATCGGGAGATATGGACTGATAGTAGGCCACTTTAATACTAGTAATGAAACTGAGAGATGCAGTATTATATACATGGTCACTTTAGTAGTGTATGTATAAATCATCTAAGGCATAAGACAAAAACGTTCCGAGTAGTGGTAGTAGGAATCATGAAACAACTCATACTGACGTCAAAGCTTGCGTGCACGTTCATAATCTCTATATAAACTAGACATTTGGTTTTACTCGGTATCAGTTCATCATGGACAACATTAGAAATATTCCTTCTGAACGTGATTTCCGTAGAGGTATTAATCGGTGTTAATCGCCGAAGAGAAGATTTATAGTTGTGCGGGCTAATCCACGTAGGCCCGCGTTTACGAGCCGTCCACGGCCACCACCACCTTATTGGCCAAGGACACCACCACCTAGGCCTCCTCCGCCAAGACTTGTGCCTTCAGCACCACCGATGCCTGAGATGGAACATGCTATGGCACAGGGTGATTTGAGGCTTCTGTGGCAACACCAAATAAGACGGCTGATAGAAGAAAAGAGATGGAAGTCAGGCACTTGCGAGGTCTGCTGGACGGACAGTAGACTTTTTCTCCAACGAGAAAAATTCAACGGCCCTTTTAAGGGTCACCCAACTTATTCGAAAAGAAACCTTAACTGAAAGTATGCAATTTTTAAGTGTTGTGTTATACTATAGTGGTAAGTCTAACCTATGGCAAGTGAATGTGAACATTCACTAGCTCTTTTACTTGATCGATCAAATTTATTAGATAGAAATTCAAACTAGTAGAAATAGTAACTTTAAAAAACTAGATAATAAGTTCAGTTAGACCTCTGAGAGCTCATTTGGCATCCGAAGCTCGAAGAGTCAACATCGTCAAAAAATCCCTCTGGTGAGTGTTTTATTTTTTTTTTATTTTATATACAAAAGTACAAAAACAATATAAAATAATACAGATACTTTTTTCACTGTCTGAACTTTGATACTTGTTGAAACGACGGAAGTGAACAACTTCATACTTCACAACTTTGTCACTTTGTCACTTTGAGACTTCATAATTTAGAACGTTGCACACGTTGTAACTTTGAAATATGAAAACGGTACACACTTGATCACTTTGCAAACATGAGAACGACACACACACTAGATCACATTGCAAACTTTGAGAACGGTACATACTTTATCACTTTTGCAAACTTTGAGAATGGTACACACTTGATCACTTTGCAAACTTTGAGTACGTTACACACTTGATCACTTTGCAAACTTTGAGTACGTTACACACTTTCATGTTCAATGTATCTCTCTCCTGTCGTGAGATTAGTCAGTCTCTCGTTTCCGGCAAATGAAGTACCCCTCATTAGCCGAGATTCCCTATCTATCCATGAAACTAGATATCCCATGATTCCATAGCCAAAATGGCTACCCTTCCTATACTTCCTGTTTCACTACCCACCCTCCTTCTCTGGTTTAGTGCATACAGTCCATACAAAGTAATCTCCCCTTTTGTTCCATCCCTATAGTCTATACAGAGTAATCTCCCTTTGTTCCAGCCCTAGCGTCTATACACAGTAATCTCCCTTTTGTCCTACTCATACAGGCTATACAGAGTGATCTACCCATTTGCCCCATCTATACAGTCTATACACAGTGAACTCCCTTTTGTCCCACCCATACAGTCTATACAGAGTGATCTCCCTTTGTCCCACTATAGAGTCTATACATAGTGATCACCCTTTCTACATACTTATAAACTCTAGTCTTAGTACAAGGATAACATGCATAGGCGTCGGAGCCGGAGGGGCTAGGGGGGGCTTAGCCCCCCCCCCCACTTTTTTTGCAAAGATAGGCATAGGCGTTGAAAATTGGGGCTTAGCCCCCAAGACGTTTCTGGCGTGTGTGTGTTTTAAGTTGGTTTAGCCCCCCCGCTTCTGGCGTGTGTGTGTTTTAAGTTGGTTTAGCCCCCCCACTTTCAATTTGCTTCCGACGCCTATGACATGTTCAAGCTTGACTCGCAATTACGAGCTCAGCCTACCGTTTCTCGCACTTGCGCACTTGATACGGGCTCGTTAACTCTCGCCGACACCTACTGCTGATTTCACTCCAAATAAAATAAATAGATTCATTCTCAGCCCAAAACTGGAAAAACCCAACTTCTATTTTAGCCGTTGACCTCTCGTAAACTCACGTGACCCCGACCTCTTTGTAACGAAGGCTCTCATCGGCTCGTTATCAAAGATGGCTGACCCACAACCTTCCACTTCCGGTCATAGACACGCCTCCAAACTCAACGATTGGCTCTCTCTCTTTGTCGCCATGACAACATGACCTCATTTCTGGTATGACATACTTGCGGTATAAAGTCACAGGCGGCTCCATGGCACGCATTTTCAAATTGACCAATCAGAAGCGAGCACTCCGATGACGTCATCAGTGGCGGTTAAATTTGAAAATACGTGACATTGAGCTGCCTATTACTACTAGCGTGGCGTAAAACACTATTCAAAATTCAAATTCTAGTATTTGGTAAGTGTACAAACATGCACAAAGGGATGGAGACAGACATCGAAGTATGTCTTCAACCAAACTTTGTTGGTCTCAGTTACAGGGGTGGATCCAGGAATTTTCAATGAAGGGGTGTTAAGTTTTTTCTTGGAGTGGGGGATGACCAGATGCTGTATATGAACGCGTGAAAATGGTGCGTTCATTCAATGTAAAGAATTGGATATCATCGATGATTAAATTTTTATATATCTTGCTGACAATAACACAATGTAGGGGAAATCATATACATTTTTATATAATATCAATTTTGTTCATCTTTGGATAGAAAATGGGGGAAAAAATACTTCATATATACTTATAAATGCTTCTGGGAAGAATTAAAAGAATTATTTTTCTCTTGTTTAAAAAAATCTTTTGAAAAAGAATCTTTATCAAATTCCCAAAGAATATCAGTCATTTCCTTGTTATATAAAAAAGGAGACAACAAATTACTTGAAAATTACCGACCAATAAGTCTTGCTAACACTGATTACAAAATAAAAGCTTTTGTACTTGCCAAAAGACTTCAAAAAATATTAGATAATATAATCTCAAAAAACCAGTCTGCCTATATTAAAGGACGCAATATTGGAATGAATGCTAGATTAATTATAGACATATTTGAATATTGTCAAAATTATGATGAAGAATCATTGCTACTATTCCTAGATTTTCAAAAAGCATTTGATTCAGTTGAATGGCCTTTTATGTTCCAGACTTTAAAAAAAATTAATTTTGGTGAAAATTTTGTGAAATGGATAAATATTTTATATAAAAACCCAATATTCAGATTAAAAAACAACAATTGGTTGTCCAAATCTTGTAAAATGCACAAAGGAATTAGACAAGGATGTCCTGTTTCTGCAATAATATTCCTTTTTGTGGTTGAAGTATTATCTATAAAAATAAATAAAAATAATGAAATAAGTGGTTTCAGAAAAAAAGGTATGAATAGTGAAATCAAAATTATACAACATGCAGATGACTGTACTCTTCCTTTAAAAAATAGATTATCTTTAAGAAAAGCTCTAGAAGAGATAAATATTTTTAGTAAATTACTCAGGAATGACACTAAAATTTATCAAAGACAGAATGCATTTTGATGGGACCTTTAAAAGACCAATATCATAAAGTTGAAGGGTTAAATGTAAATAATTCTTGTACAAAAGTATTAGGTATATATTTAGGTCATGACAAAGAATTATGTTATAAAAATAACTGGACCAAAAGAATAAATGACATGGAAAAACTTTTTGAATCCTGGAAAAAGAGAAAATTAACCATTTTCGGTAAGGTCTGTATCATAAATACTTTAGCAATTTCAAAACTAATATATACTGCATCAATTTTAAAATACCCCAGAAATGAAACAATTAAATGTATTAATTCAAAAATATTTAATTTTTTTATGGAATAATAAGGATAGAATCAAACGAAATACCATGATTGGCCCCTTAAATAAAGGGGGTATAAACATAGTTGATATTCAATTAAAAATAAAAGCTTTGCGAGCATCTTGGGTTAGAAATATTTTTTGTAGTGAAAACCTGATAAAAGACTTTGTTAATAGTTTTGCATTAAAAAAATCGATATAAGCTACATATTAAAAACAAATTTAACAAATATTGATGAATATTATATAATATCAAATTTTCCAATGTTTTACAAAGAAATTTTTCTTAATTTTAATGTTTGTAAAACAAATACAAATATCCAACAAATTAATTTACATAATTTAATGTGTCAACCTCTATGGTGTAACAAACTTATAACATACAAAGGAAAAAGTATTTTTTTTCGAAAGCTGGATCCAAAGTGATTTTAAGTTTGTAGCTGACATCATAGATGATAATGGTTTAAAACCATTAAAGTGGTTCTATGAAAATCTAACAATGAAAAATAATATATTATGTGAGTAGTATAAAATAATGCAACAGGTATTTAAAAATTTCAAAAGGTTTAATTTTCAAAGAAAATTATATATCAAAAATCTAAATTTTACAAACAACTTTATTTTTTATAAATAAAAAACATGTAGACATAGTGGATACAACATCCAAAATCTTTTATGAAATTTTAGTTTTAAAAAAATTTCATACTCCAAATTATCAATCATTTTTGACAAGAAGTTTAAATATAGACAAATCATCTTGGATATTTATTTATAACCAAAAAATTAAACAAATATATGATAGAAAGGTGGCCGAGTTTAATTTTAAACTACTTAATAATCTTCTAAATAATCAGAAAGTTTTAAAAAAGATAAAGAAATCAGAGACTGATATATGTAGTTTTTGTAAAGAATATACTGAAGATAACAAACATTTAATATTTTCATGTAAAAATATTAACAATATCTGGAAAAAAACATCCAAAATTTTAAAATTTGATGTTTGCTGGAAACATATAATAATAGGTTTTTATCTTGAAGATAATCAGAAAACCTTTGATTTAAATAATGTGATATCTACAATAAGTAATATAATATATAAATATAAAATGCACTGCCGATTGAAAGACTTAGAAGAAAATCCAGAAAATATTATTTTACATGTTAAAACAACTTTGAAAAACTATTCACATATCTACAAAAGACTGAATTTGCATTGTCAATATATTTTTGAAAAAATAAGCAATGTACTATGAGTCTTTCGACTCCAGGGAGCCCCTGGCACCCCTGGGGAAGAATATATTGAGGGCCTCTGCGGAGGTATTGCCTCGAATCTTTTGTTGTCAATTTTTGAAATAAATGTTAAAAAAAAAAAAAAAAAAAAAATTTTGTTCATCTTCATACATACTTAGAAAACGCAAATAACAATTTTTTTGCTGATATGTAGGGCAAACACTTTCGAGGTAAACTGAAATAAAACAGCATAGTCAAAAGCCATAAAATTCAAAATATATAGACAAATCCAATACGGGTCTATGATTTGAAGTTAGACGGAAGGAAGAGTACCAAGTTGTTTTTGCCGAGCGAAGCCGGAGGCGCGAAAATTTTGGTTATTTATTTTTATTAATTTCCCAACTTCCTATTTAAAAATACAGCGAAACCTCGCCTTTATCACCATTACCACCTATCTGACTCAAAGTCGTCTGATTAGTGATTCAATATCAGTTAAGAGCCTGGAAACTCGTGGTCTAAATAGTGAAGTGGGACTCCTAAGCGAGGTGTTCTTAGGGTGGTTATGTGGTTCCACTGTATAGAGGTTTTAACAAATTTTTGTCAAATTCTGGGCTTTGAGTTTATTTTTATTTACTCTACATATAGTAAATTCTTATAACCTGGCGGGATGGAGTCTTATGAACCATTTCTTGACCTTGATGAGCTTTACTTTTAGGTAAAAAGCATAACATTAAAATCACACTGACTAGCCTAGAGTAATTGTATCTACTTGTTGTCATACATAAGAGACTAGATCTATCCTCTACAATAAAAATGGCGAGCATAGCGAGCAGAAAAAAATATAAAAAATGAAATATGGCGAGCGAAGGGAGCCGAAATTTTTTAATCATTAATTAATTTTCACCACAACTTTGGCACCGGTTAAGGTCAGATTATTTATTTTCTTACTAATCGACGACAGGTTATTTATTTTCAAGGTCAGAATATTTATTTCCAAAATCTGCCCCCCCCCCCTTCAGAATCAAATGGTTGTCCCCCTAACGATAGATCCCGAGCTCGAAGCCACCGGATTTGCTCAAGACTCGCATCTTTTCTGGTATCGAAAATAATACATCGGATAAGAATGTTTCTACTATGTATCACGGGTTTATTAACTAATAACAGTCTTAAAACACTGGGAATCTATAGAGTACTCTAGAGAGCAGAGATATATAATTTAAAGCTAACTTGTCGCTGTCTAGAATCTATTAGTCGGGCCGCATCTCGGGTCCTTTCAGTTTCTTTTGGGTGATTAGACTTATCTCACCCTTTTTATACCATACCTAGTCTATCACGTTTGTTTCCGGTTTATATTGGTATGTAAACAACAGTTCGCCTCAAGGTCTTCTGTTTCATATATTGATGTAATTCTAGTTGTTCAATATCGCACATCATCTAGATAGGAAAAAGTAGTTTAGAAACACTGACACTTCCACTATGGGGTCGAGAATTAGGTGTTGTGTGGCCTATAGGGACACCTTAAACAATACTGAATACGTACACCCCCTCCCGACAAGTGTCTATGAGGCTGTGGACATGATCATGTTAACATTATAAACAACAACAGGAGTCAAATGTTAACTTTTAAAGTTAATATAACGTAAGACTCTTACATAGTGGCAAAGCTTGGTCCAGAAAAATGGGGGCACAACCGTTTAAAATATCGAATGGATTACAGGGGCAGATCCTGACCTGAATAATGCAGTCTTTATATTTCGCTCACTTCGATCCCTACATTAACGCCTGTATCCATACACAATCAGAATGCTTCAACCGGAATTTACATCAGGATTTTGTGACGTTGCATTGACTCGTTCACAACACCGTTTTTTGGTTTTTTTTTTTTTAATTACTGGTATAAGAAAGTTGTGATTTACCGTAAAATGACAACTGTTAACCTTTAATTCATTTGCAGTAAACGTTCAATATATTTTCTTTGGTTTATTTTTTTGAACATTTATTTATCCTCGATTTATCCTAAAATTTGGAACGGAAATCCAAACTCCACAGAAACATACATGTATATTGAATGCCTCTGATTGGGTTCTCATTTTTTCGAGACTAGCAAGAAACATTTTAACTGGTTAGCTTTCACGTCCTATTGGATCTGAAGATTTCCGATCAAGGGCGTTATGATGGTGTAGGTAGTAAATTAAAAGGTGGTTTTTGAAAGGGGTTAGGTTTGAAGTTGGAGTGGTGTAAAGATTAAATAAAGTCACTGAGCAGAACAAGGTGTGAAAGTTTTTGGAAATTTGTCTTTAATTTTTCAACTTTTTATTGAAAAATGAAAGGTTTTACACCTATTTCATCAACTTTAGGGGCCACTCTCTCCCTCATCACTGCACATATTTCTAAGTGTTAGTTATTAATTGTGAGGCAATATTTCATTAGGGGTAGTGTTTTACGCATCTTTCAGATATATTTTTTTAAAATCTGGAATCCCCTTTTTTCTGCATCCAGACACAAAAATATGCATAGCAATCCACTAATAAACCACTTTGATTATCCTTATCAGCAAAAAAGTTACGAAAATCGGGACAGAATTTTGGCCTAGTGTCCTCCATACATTGAATTATGACCTCTTCATTGTTAAAAATATTGTTGATGGATTAATTTAGAAGCCCGATGAAGTATTCTCTATCTTCCAGACACAAAAATGACCATTTGGGAAATTCTGCAGGGTCCAGGGTATGCTTTCCAGAAAAGTTCAATTATTAAAACCCAGAAAGTTATGGTAATTATCATATTGTGACTCCTTTTTATTCTGGCCAAATATTGCATTAAATTGACATGCGTATCATTTATCAAAGATAAAATGAGTATCAGCAAACACAAATGCATGAGCATGATGAGAGAATCCAGAAAATTTAGATTTTAAAAGTTCTAGGAAGCCTTTTTTCTGAATTCCAAAAAATGGTATGTATTTAAAAAATAATTGTGGCTGTGTGATAAAAGAAATTACGTAAAAAATGAGGGTGGACAAACATATTGTGCCCCTCAGTTTCAAAAGGGGGGCATGTGCCCCTGCTGTGTCCCTGTCCTACGCCCTTGATATGTTCAAACAACAGTAGATCTAGATCTTATAGTATCTACAAGAACACTTAGGGCCTCTCCATGATATTATTTCTTAAACCTCTCTACATTGTAGTATACTACTGTACTGGCTATTTCAGTATAGCCAATAGTCCGACACATCTAGGTCAGACACATCTAGGTCAGACACATCTAGGTCAGACACATCTAGGTCCACACATCTAGGTCAGACACATCTAGGTCAGACACATCTAAAAAAATAGTCTATTTTCCTACATGAATTAAACTTATTGAATTGCAAGGATACCATGCATTTATACTGTACAGTGGAGCTCTGTAATATCTGTGTGTAAACTGTTACCGTGTTAGCCTGTCTCTCCTGTCTCCATGCATTTATACTGTATAATAGAGCTCTGTAATATCTGTGTGTAAACTGTTACCGTGTTAGCCTGTCTCCATGCATTTATACTGTACAGTGGAGCTCTGTAATATCTGTGTGTAAACTGTTACCGTGTTAGCCTGTCTCCCTTGTCTCCATTCATTTATACTGTACAGTGGAGCTCTGTAATATCTGTGTGTAAACTGTTACCGTGTTAGCCTGTCTCTCCTGTCTCCATGCATTTATACTGTATAATAGAGCTCTGTAATATCTGTGTGTAAACTGTTACTGTGTTAGCCTGTCTCCATGCATTTATACTGTATAATAGAGCTCTGTAATATCTGTGTGTAAACTGTTACCGTGTTAGCCTGTCTCTCCTGTCTCCATGCATTTATACTGTATAATAGAGCTCTGTAATATCTGTGTGTAAACTGTTACTGTGTTAGCCTGTCTCCATGCATTTATACTGTATAATACAGCTCTGTAATATCTGTGTGTAAACTGTTACCGTGTTAGCCTGTCTCCATGCATTTATACTGTACAGTAGAGCTCTGTAATATCTGTGTGTAAACTGTTACCGTGTTAGCCTGTCTCCATGCATTTATACTGTACAGTAGAGCTCTGTAATATCTGTGTGTAAACTGTTACTGTGTTAGCCTGTCTCCATGCATTTATACTGTACAGTAGAGCTCTGTAATATCTGTGTGTAAACTGTTACTGTGTTAGCCTGTCTCCCTTGTCTCCATTCATTTATACTGTACGAGCTCAGTGGTAAACTGCTCTGTCTCCATGCATCTATGTGTACAAACTGTTACTGTGTTAGCCTGTCTCCCTTGTCTCCATTCATTTATACTGTACAGTAGAGCTCTGTAATATTTGTGTGTAAACTGTTACTGTGTTAGCCTGTCTCCCTTGTCTCCATGCATTTATACTGTACAGTGGAGCTCTGTAATATCTGTGTGTAAACTGTTACTGTGTTAGCCTGTCTCCCTTGTCCTGTCCTGTAAATTCTGTGTGTAAATTGTGTTAGCCTGTCTCCATGTACAGAAGAGCTCTGTAATATCTGTGTGTAAACTGTTACTGTGTTAGCCTGTCTCCATCTCCATGCATTTATACTGTACAGTAGAGCTCTGTAATATCTGTGTGTAAACTGTTACTGTGTTAGCCTGTCTCCCTTGTCTCCATTCATTTATACTGTACAGTAGAGCTCTGTAATATCTGTGTGTAAACTGTTACTGTGTTAGCCTGTCTCCATGCATTTATACTGTACAGTAGAGCTCTGTAATATCTGTGTGTAAACTGTTACTGTGTTAGTCTGTCTCCCTTGTCTCCATTTATACTGTACAGTGGAGCTCTGTAATATCTGTGTGTAAACTGTTACTGTGTTAGCCTGTCTCCCTGTCTCCATGCATTTATACTGTACAGTAGAGCTCTGTAATATCTGTGTGTAAACTGTTACTGTGTTAGCCTGTCTCCCCTGTCTCCATGCATTTATACTGTACAGTAGAGCTCTGTAATATCTGTGTGTAAACTCTTACTGTGTTAGCCTGTCTCCCTTGTCTCCATGCATTTATACTGTACAGTAGAGCTCTGTAATATTTGTGTGTAAACTGTTACTGTGTTAGCCTGTCTCTTGTCTCCATGCATTTATACTGTACAGTAGAGCTCTGTAATATCTGTGTGTAAACTGTTACCGTGTTAGCCTGTCTCCATGTCTACCCTGGAGTCTCCTGTGTGTCATTTACTGTGTTACTGTCCATGCATTTATATTGGAGCTCTGTAATATTTGTGTGTAAACTGTTACTGTGTTAGCCTGTCTCTCCTGTCTCCATGCATTTATACTGTACAGTAGAGCTCTGTAATATCTGTGTGTAAACTTACCGTGTTAGCCTGTCTCCCTTGTCTCCATTCATTATACAGACAGTGGAGCTCTGTAATATTTGTGTGTAAACTGTTACTGTGTTAACCTGTCTCTCCTGTCTCCATGCATTTATACTGTACAGTAGAGCTCTGTAATATCTGTGTGTAAACTGTTACTGTGTTAGCCTGTCTCCCTTGTCTCCATGCATTTATACTGTACAGTAGAGCTCTGTAATATCTGTGTGTGTAAACTGTTACCGTGTTAGCCTGTCTCTCCTGTCTCCATGCAGTAGAGCTTTATACTGTTTACACCGTGTTAGCCTGCTCTGTAATATCTGTGTGTATTTGTGTGTAAACTGTTACTGTGTTAGCCTGTCTCTCCTGTCTCCATGCATTTATACTGTAGCTCTGTAATATCTGTGCTCTGTAATATCTGTGTGTAAACTGTTACTGTGTTAGCCTGTCTCCCTGTCTCCATGCATTTATACTGTACAGTAGAGCTCTGTAATATCTGTGTGTAAACTGTTACCGTGTTAGCCTGTCTCCATGCATTTATACTGTACAGTAGAGCTCTGTAATATCTGTGTGTAAACTGTTACCATGTTAGCCTGTCTCCATGCATTTATACTGTACAGTAGAGCTCTGTAATATCTGTGTGTAAACTGTTTACCGTGTTAACCTGTCTCCATGCATTTATACTGTACAGTAGAGCTCTGTAATATCTGTGTGTAAACTGTTACCGTGTTAGCCTGTCTCCATGCATTTATACTGTACAGTAGAGCTCTGTAATATTTAGATTCATTGTGTTTGTAAACGTGTACCTATCGTGATAGACCTGTACCAGTGTATACCCATTGAATGGAGTAATCTGTCATGGACCATTTTCATATGCAGCAGTTTACTGTTACCCCCATCAGAATCCCTTGTCAAGCCTTCATAGTTTTATTCAGAAAACATTCAGCTCAGACGACCAGCTCACTTCTAGGCAACTTTAAACAATAAATACCTCGTCAACAGACAAAAAGCAGGTCATCGGTCATTTGTAGACATATTTTCTTGCTATACAAACCAGATTTTGTTTAAAGTTGTTAATATATAATGAAACTGCAAAAACCACAGGTTTTATTCAAATGATATGTTTTTTTTATTCAAAATGTGACAGTCATGTGTTGCGACATATATTGTCGCCCTTGCACATATTGTCATCGGTGACAATATGTGTAATCTCACACTGCACATGTTGTCATCCAGTGATGCGGAGAGTACCCCTTTTCTATGCAGGCCTTTTTCTGCCAATTTGGGGAAAATGCCATTGGCAACACAGTTGGGAAAATGTGCATTTGTGTCAAATTTAGAAAAATGTGACGACACCTACTATGACACAGGACCTCAGTTTTTACTGTCTCATCGAAAGGATAGGAATCAGACCTGCCGCCGGCTGAACTTGAACTCATGATCACGAGTCAAGCACGCTAAGCCAGGCCAGCAAGAGAGAGAGAGAGAGTTACAAAGAAAATAGAAAGGGACTAGAGAAAAGGAAAAAGAGAGACATGGATGAAAAAGAGAAAGAGAGAGATCAATGGAGAAAAAAGAAAGAGAGAAAAGAGGATGAGAGAGAAGAGAGTGAGAGAAGATCAGAGAACGACTAAGTTAAGAGAGAGAGATCAAGGAAAGTGATAGAGAGACAGTAAAGAGATTAACAAGAAAGAGAAAAAGAGACCGAATAGAGAGAGATCAAAAGAAAAAAATGAAAGTGAGAAAGTAGAGAAAAAAGACAGAAAAGAGACAGATATAGAAAAGAGATAAAGAGAGAAAAAAGAGAGAGACATATTCATCTACTTATTTAGGTATAACTAACAAAGAGAGAGAGAAACACAAAAGAAAAAAAAAGGATACAGAGAGAGAAAATAGAAAGGGAAATGGCGAGACAGAGGGGGAGAAAGGGGCAAATCCATCTATTTTGTGGGGAAATTATAATGAGAAAGAAAGATACAGAGAGAGAAAAATGACAGCAAAGAAAGATAGGAAGACCGAAAGAAAAAGTGGGAGAGATTGACAGAAGAGACAAGAAACAAAAAATGAGAGAGAGAAAAAAGAGACATTTGTCTAATTTATGTGGTAACTATAATAGAGAGAAAGAAACAAAAAAGATATTGAGAGAAAAAGGGAATATAGGATTAGGCTCATACATACATGTATGTGTACGTAACTGTCGTAAGTATGTATGTACATATGTTACACTTCTTGTCAGTACTCTAGTAATTTTATTTCTCAACAGAATTTCATGAAACTTGATGCATGGATTTACTATAGTAATATCTCGAATGAGTTTAAATTTTGTAACCCACGCTCCCTTATTTACAGAGTTATTGCCCTTTGTTTATTTCATTTAAATATTATTGTAAAAACTCTAACAAGTTTATTTCTCAACAGAATTTCAGAAAACTTGACATAAGGATTTACTATGTTAATATCTCCCATAAGTTTGTGCTTCACAAACCAGCGCTCCTTATTCACAGAGTTACTGCCCTTTGATTATTTCATTGTAATATTATTGTCGGCACTCTACAGGTATTATACAATATTTCAGAGACAGAAATGACAGAGAGAAAAAGGACAGGAAGCATAAGAGAAACAGAAATGAGAGATAAAGACAGAAAAAGAGACAGAAAGAAAGAGAGAAAAAGTGAGAGAAAAGAAAGACATCTACTTTACTGAGTACCTGTAATAGAGAGAAGAGAGAGAGGCAGAAAGAAAAATAGATACAGAGAGTGAGAAAATAGACAGGCAGGGAGAAAATGAGAGACAGAAAGAGACTGAGATAAGAGAGAGAAACAGAGAAAATAAGACAGAAAAAAACAGAAGAGATAGAGACAGAAAAAGAAAAATAAAGGGAAAGAGAGAGGAAGGAGAAAGAAAGACAGTAATAGAAAGAGAGAAGATAGAGAGAAAAAAAAGAATTAATTTCTGTCATTGAAAATTTTTACGTTCTCACGTACTAGCTAATACATGTGCAAGTAGTAAATGAGCCAATCATGTAGGGCGTTTCAAATGTCCCATATGATTGGCTTAGCTACTATGTGTGCCCGTACAACTACTTTTTGTCATGATACATCCATGCCACCATATCAATTAAATATGTCGGAACAGTTGTCACAAGTAAGAATATAAAATTATTGTTCTTAATATCTTTATGGCATATAACAAATGTTAAGAACTACTTATCCATTGTTTCTCCTTGGTTTGAAAATAGGGACGACAATATGTGCCATGTTGTATCTGTACATATTTGTGCAACCAAAAATTACAGACAGATGTCATGTGACGACAATATGTGCAGTGCGAGATTACACAAATTGTCACCAACGGCAATTTGAGCAGGGGCAACAATATATACTGCAACACCATGTCCAGTCATGTGATACCAAAGTGCAATATAGTCTCTTCTACTTTTCTGCATAGCAAGAATATAAATTTATTTATACAAAAGAAACTGGAAATCACACCATAACACTTTTAAAAGTTAAATACATTTATTATAAATCAAAATTCTTGAATAGAGTAGTACAATTGCCCTGTTACATTTTTAATTTTCATCCTTACTAGGTCGAGAAGTAGAACAGACTCTGTTGGTTTATTGGATCACATGACTTGACATGGTTGTCAGCATTTAATATTTTTGTTTGTTTGTTTGTTTGAGTCATTGTGAATTTGATTTATTAGTCCTTTGGACCATCAGAAGTTTTGTATCATTAGGCCTTCTGACTACTGGACCCTTAAAACTTAGATCTATCAGACCTTCAACCTATTGACACATCAGAATATTTGGACCTTCAGAGTATAGGACTTGTATATTAGAAGGAAGTCTTGGGACCACACTTGTGACTTGCAACTGTTACAAAGAAATAGGACTTGTGACTTAGGACCAAATCAGGCCCAGTCTTTATGACTGCCCAGAGGCTGTTACTTTTGTATGTGTCCAAATTTATCTTTTTAAGTGTAGCAGGTATAAGTATTTATAAACTATCGTGACCTTATTTGAAAATAAGCGAATACACCGCAAGACTCGACTTAGTGTAGCATTGATAAAATGATCTTAAGTTTTCTCTTAAGATCAAATTTCTTAAGACTTGCTACTTAGGACTTATGATGTCTTGATATAACGGGCCTCAAAACTTCCAGACAATTGAAACTTCAAACTTTCAGGCTTTTTGGCTATTGGTTCTCCAGCATACTGGTTGGACGCCATATAAATCAGCTGTGTAATAAGTCGCAAAACTGTAATATACATGTACTGGGCGGACGCCATATACATCAAATGTGTAATAACTCACAAAGCTGTAATATAGTGGGCAGACGCCATGTAAATCAAATGTGTTATAACTCAAAAACTGAAGTAAAGTGGGGGGATGCCATGGAAATCAAATGTGTAATAACTCACAAAACTGTAATTATACATTTTTAACCCACCATCAACACATGGTGGGCTATTCTAATCACCCTCCGTCCGTGGTCCGCCGTCCGTCCTTAAACAATTCTTGTTATTGCTATTTCTCAAAAAGTACAAAAGGAATCTTTATGAAATTTGACATATAGGTTCTCCTTGAGGTCTAGTTTTGCAGTGTACATTTTCAGGTGGGTCAGATCATAAAATGGCTGCCAGGCGGCCATTTTGGATTTTAAAAATAAAAGTTTGTTATCGCTATTTCTCAGAAAGTTTTGAAGGAATCTTTATGAAATTTGATATATAGGTTCCCATTGATGTCTAGTTGTGCAGTGTATATTTTCAGGCGGATCAGTTCACAAAATTGCTGCCAGATGGCCATCTTGGATTTTGACAATTAAAGTTTGTTATTACTATTTCTCAGAAAGTACCGAAGGGATCTTAATGAAATTTGACATATAGGTTCCCCTTGAGGTCTAACTGTGCAGTGTACATTTTTAGGAGAGTGGGATAACAAAATGGCTGCCCGGCCGGCCATCTTGGATTTTTAAAATTAAAGTTTGTTATTGCTATTTCTCAGAAAATACTGAAGGGATCTTTATGAAATTTGACATTCATGTTCTCCTTGACGTCTAGTGCAGTGTACATTTTCAGGTGGGTTGGATTACAAAATGGCTGCCAAGTGGCCATCTTGGATTTTGACAATTAAAGATTGTTATCACTATTTCTTAGAAAATCCAGAAGCGATCTTTATGAAATTTGACATATAGGTTCTCCTTGAGGTCTAGTTGTGTAGAGTACATTTTCAGGTAGGTCGGATCACAAAATGGCTGCCAGGTGGCCATCTTGAATTTTGACAATTAAAGTTTGTTATCGCTATTTTTCAGAAAGTACTGAAGGGGTCTATATAAAATTTGACATATAGTTTCTCCTTGAGGTCTAGTTGTGAAGTGCACAATTTCAGGTGAGTTGGATTACAAAATGGCTGCCAGGTGGCCATCTTGAATTTTGACAATTTTTTGATGTATTTCATGAAAATCATTTACATCATCTACCATTGAGCCATGTATTTTTTATTTGTTATGGGTAGACACATTCATTGGTGTATGATCATTGGGTCATATGGGGGTCCTTCCCCCCTTGAATTTTATATATTTTTACTTAAAACTTATAACAGGTGGATAGGATCACAGAATGGCTGCCAGACGGCCGTCTTGGATTTTGACAAGTAAAGTTTGTTATCACTATTTCTCAGAAAGGTTTGAAGGGATTTTTATGAAATTTGATAGTTGTGCAGTGTACATTTTCAGGTGGGTCGGATCGCAAAATGGCTGCAGGGTTGCCATCTTGGATTTTGACAATTAAAGTTTGTTATCGCTATATCTCAGAAAGTATTGAAGAGATCTTTATGAAATTTGACATATACATTCTACTGGAGGTCTAGTTATGCAGAGTACATTTTCAGGCAGGTCTGATCACAAAATGGCTGCCACGTGGATCTTGAATTTTGACAATTAAAGTTTATTATGTATTTCTGGAGAATCATTTACATCATCTACCATTGAGCCATGTATTTCTTATTTGTTATGGATAGATACATTCATTGGTGTATGATCATTGGGTTATATGGGGGTCCTTCCCCACCCCTTGAATTGTATATATTTTTATTTATAATTTAAAAACTTCATAGCCCCTCCGATTAACCATATATATTATTGATTGTTATGGGAAAACACATTCAGAAGTGTATGTAGGGGTAATGCCACATCCCTGAAATATACACTTTGCTACATTTGATGTCAAATCAGGGCCCAGCGAGACAGATTATTATGTGTAATGTTTGTTTTACTCAATACAGGTCATGTCCAGCATTTTTACTCTTAGAAGTAGACAGATATGGTTAAGCTATCTTGGATTAAGCAGTTTATACTTGGTATTGTTATAATCTTGCATTTGACAGATATTTAGGTTTTAGTTCAAATTCACTGTTGAGCCACAAAATAAGAGAAAAGGATAGTCTGTCATAGATCAAATGAAGAACATTCGATGGTGGGCACCAAATCCCTCTGGGATCTCTTGTTCACCCCCCCCCCCCCCCCCCCCCCCCCCCCCCCCCCCCCCCCCCCCCCCCCCCCCCCCCCCCCCCCCCCCCCCCCCCCCCCCCCCCCCCCCCCCCCCCCCCCCCCCCCCCCCCCCCCCCCCCCCCCCCCCCCCCCCCCCCCCCCCCCCCCCCCCCCCCCCCCCCCCCCCCCCCCCCCCCCCCCCCCCCCCCCCCCCCCCCCCCCCCCCCCCCCCCCCCCCCCCCCCCCCCCCCCCCCCCCCCCCCCCCCCCCCCCCCCCCCCCCCCCCCCCCCCCCCCCCCCCCCCCCCCCCCCCCCCCCCCCCCCCCCCCCCCCCCCCCCCCACACTTTGCTTGGCATCAAGTAGTTGTCTCAAACCATTTTTTATTATGTTGTAATATTGTTTTCATGACATTATTGTATACCTATTGTACATTATGTTGTAACGTTGTCATGACATTATTGTCAATCTATTTTACATTATCATGATTATGTTGTGATGTTGTCATGACATTAATTTCAAACTATTCATCCTCTTGTTCATTATAATATGTTGTTGCCATGACTGATAATCCATTCATGCTATTGTACATTATGTTGTGATTTTGTCATGCCATTATTGTCAACCTATTGTACATTATGTTTTGATGTAACCTATTGTTTTGATGTTATCATGTCATTGTCAGCCTATTGTACATTATGTTTTAATGTTGTCATGTCATTGTCAGCCTATTGCACATTATGTTTTGATGTTGTCATGTCATTGTCAGCCTATTGTACATTATGTTTTGATTTTGTCATGTCATTGTTTCAACCTATTGTACATAATGTTGTACTCTTCTTTTCCAGATTTCCAGCTAACACGAAAGCTGCATATGACTTTATGTAACTTGATGAATAAATTCAAACTTTTGTATAGGCCACAGAAAGGTCGTAATGTATATAAACTGTAAGTATTGAAACATACTGTTTGTATCAGAATTTCTGATCTAAGTATTAAGTACTGCTTGTATCTAAGATTACGTATGCGATTTCCTATCTGTATAAGTATTAAGTACTGCTTTTTAGAGGATTTCTAATATATATGTAGATAATATATTAAGACTCTTTTGTATGCCCTCATTAGGTATATGTTTATTCCACCCGAGGGGTCACAAAATGCAATAAAACCTGAGGTTTCGAACTGCCCATCATGTCAGTTTTTCATAAATTTTTACACAATATTTTTCTTCTCGTTTTAAAAACCAATACACAAATTTTAATCAAATGGCAGGAATTATTTCTGTGGGAAGTTGCATAATGTTTGCAAACAAAAAAGGGTTATTACCCATAGGTACTCCAAACAGTGCCCTACCCTGATGTGCATATTCTCACTAATTATACATTTCACTCAGATGTAAGTTAATTAGGTCCATTGGCCCTACAATAATTGATCTTGATCTTTTTTAATATCATCTACAATTTTGAATCTACTTTTTATTATTTTGATATTCATTTAGAATTTATGAATTTCTTTCATTTTGTTGTTCTTTTTTTTTTCTTTATTCTAATTTGTAACTTCATAAAATCAAAGTTGTAGTCTTTCAAATTTTCAAATTATACTATCTATATATATATATATATATATATATATATATATATATATATATATATATATATATATATATATATAGACCTTGGACTTTGGACATTTGTAATACATTAATGGGATCTTAAAAGATTATGGCCATGTCTCTTTCCCTCAGATATTGACATTGATGTACTGTTTGTAAATATAAACAAAATCGTACATGACATACAAACTCCATATGAGTGTTAAAGTTTTAACTCACTCAACCCTAAAGACACATTTGGACTGGTCTAAATCATTGATTTACCAAAGAGTCCACTGTTTTTCAGGGTTAATATTAAGAGTTCATGTACATGTATGTATTCAATGCTGATTTTAGGTAAAGAATCATGTTTGGGCAATTCTGTACATATTATGTGCTTTTTTTGTTAGAAATAAGTGGAATTTATTTCATTATGTCAAATTTGAAATTGATATTATACATGTTATATTGAAATTGAATGGCTGGTCCAGATTTTGATTGATAGATAAATATAGGTCTGCCACAATACAGAGAGAGTGTGCGGCAATATATTGCAATATTTGAGTTATGTATTGCGGTACATATTGCAATATATTGTCTACAATTAGCACCAGAAATAAAACATCTGTAAGGTGACTAAAACCATATTTGATAACGTACATGTACTTGGTGTATATATATATATCAGAATGAGTGACCATCATCCTGACTGTTATGCATCAACTTTTGGTACATGTACTTGGTGTATATATATATATGTATATATATATCAGAATGAGTGAACATCATCCTGACTGTTATGCATCAACTTTCGGTACATGTACTTGAAATCTGAAGACAACACAACATTTTAAAATTCAAATTTCTACTCTTAATGTACTGTGCAACAAAACATATATCATTCAATATAAGATTTGTCTTTCCTTAATACTATGACATCAGTAATTGGCATACAACAACACCTGACACTACTTCTTGTGTTTTACTATGACATCAGTGATTGGCATACAACAACATCTGACACTACTTCTTGTGTTTTACTATGACATCAGTGATTGGCATACAACAACACCTGACACTACTTCTTGTGTTTTACTATGACATCAGTGATTGGCATACAACAACACCTGACACTACTTCTTGTGTTTTTACTATGACATCAGTGATTGGACACTGACACTACTTCTTGTGTTTTACTATGACATCAGTAATTGGCATACAACAACACCTGACACTACTTCTTGTGTTTTACTATGACATCATAGATTGGCATACAACAACACCTGACACTTCTTGTGTTTTACTATGACATCAGTGATTGGCATACAACAACACCTGACACTTCTTGTGTTTTACTATGACATCAGTGATTGGCATACAACAACGCCTGACACTTCTTGTGTTTTACTATGACATCAGTGATTGGCATACAACAGCACCTGACACTGCTTCTTGTGTTTTACTATGACATCAGTGATTGGCATACAACAGCACCTGACACTGCTTCTTGTGTTTTACTATGACATCAGTGATTGCCATACAACAACACCTGACACTACTTCTTGTGCTTTACTATGACATCAGTGATTGGCATACAACAACACCTGACACTACTTCTTGTGTTTTACTATGACATCAGTGATTGGCATACAACAACTTCCTGTGTTTTACTATGACATCAGTGAATGGCATACAACAATGCCTGACACTACTTCTTGTGTTTTACTATGACATAAGTGATTGGCATACAACAACACCTTACACTACTTCTTGTGTTTTACTATGATATCAGTGATTGGCATACAACAACTGACACTTCTTCTTGTGTTTTACTATGACATCAGTGATTGGCATACAACAACACCTGACACTTCTTGTGTTTTACTATGACATCAGTGATTGACATACAACAACACCTGACACTACTTCTTGTGTTTTACTATGACATCAGTAATTGGCATACAACAACACTGACACTTCTTGTGTTTTACTATGACATCATAGATTGGCATACAACAATGCCTGACACTACTTCTTGTGTTTTACTATGACATCAGTGATTGGCATACAACAACACCTGACACTTCTTGTGTTTTACTATGACATCAGTGATTGGCATACAACAACGCCTGACACTTCTTGTGTTTTACTATGACATCAGTGATTGGCATACAACAGCACCTGACACTGCTTCTTGTGTTTTACTATGACATCAGTGATTGGCATACAACAGCACCTGACACTGCTTCTTGTGTTTTACTATGACATCAGTGATTGGCATACAACAACACCTGACACTTCTTGTGTTTTACTATGACATCAGTGATTGACATACAACAACACCTGACACACTTCTTGTGTTTTACTATGACATCAGTAATTGGCATACAACAACACCTGACACTTCTTGTGTTTTACTATGACATCATAGATTGGCATACAACAATGCCTGACACTACTTCTTGTGTTTTACTATGACATCAGTGATTGGCATACAACAACACCTGACACTTCTTGTGTTTTACTATGACATCAGTGATTGGCATACAACAACGCCTGACACTTCTTGTGTTTTTACTATGACATCAGTGATTGCATACAACAGCACCTGACACTGCTTCTTGTGTTTTACTATGACATCAGTGATTGGCATACAACAACACCTGACACTACTTCTTGTGCTTTACTATGACATCAGTGATTGGCATACAACAACACCTGACACTACTTCTTGTGTTTTACTATGACATCAGTGATTGGCATACAACAACTTCCTGTGTTTTACTATGACATCAGTGAATGGCATACAACAATGCCTGACACTACTTCTTGTGTTTTGCTATGACATCAGTTTGGCATACAACAACACCTGACACTACTTCTTGTGTTTTACTATGACATCAGTGATTGGCATACAACAACACCTGACACTACTTTTTGTGTTTTACTATGACATCAGTGATGGCATACAACAACACTGACACTACTTTTTGTGTTTTACTATAACATCAGTGATTGGCATACAACAACACCTGACACTACTTCTTGTGTTTTACTATGACATCAGTAATTGGCATACAACAACACCTGACACTACTTCTTATGTTTTACTATGACATCATTGATTGGCATACAACAATGCCTGACACTACTTCTTGTTTTCACTATAACATCAGTGATTGGCATATAATCATGATCAGTGATTGGCCTGAGACTACTTCTTGTATTTTACTATGACATCAGTAATTGGCATACAACAACGCCTGACACTACTTCTTGTGTTTTACTATGACATCAGTGATTGGCATACAACAACACCTGACACTACTTCTTGTGTTTTACTATGACATCAGTGATTGGCATACAACAACGCCTGACACTACTTCTTGTGTTTTACTATGACATCAGTGATTGGCATACAACAACACCTTACACTACTTCTTGTGTTTTACTATGATATCAGTGATTGGCATACAACAACTGACACTTCTTCTTGTGTTTTACTATGACATCAGTGATTGGCATACAACAACGCCTGACACTACTTCTTGTGTTTTACTATGACTTCAGTGATTGGCATACAACAACACCTGACACTACCTGTGTTTTACTATGACATCAGTAATTGGCATATAACAACACCTGACACTACTTCTTGTGTTTTACTATGACATCAGTAATTGGCATACAACAACATCTGACATTACTTCTTGTGTTTTACTATGACATAAGTAAATTGGCATACAACAACACCTGACACTACTTCTTGTGTTTTACTATGACATCAGTAATTGGCATATAACAACACCTGGCACTAATTCTTGTGTTTTACTATGACATCAGTGAATGGCATACAACAACTTCCTGTGTTTTACTATGACATCAGTGAATGGCATACAACAATGCCTGACACTACTTTTTGTGTTTTACTATAACATCAGTGATTGGCATACAACAACACCTGACACTACTTCTTATGTTTTACTATGACATCATTGATTGGCATACAACAATGCCTGACACTACTTCTTGTTTTCACTATAACATCAGTGATTGGCATATAATCATGATCAGTGATTGGCCTGAGACTACTTCTTGTATTTTACTATGACATCAGTAATTGGCATACAACAACGCCTGACACTACTTCTTGTGTTTTACTATGACATCAGTGATTGGCATACAACAACACCTGACACTACTTCTTGTGTTTTACTATGACATCAGTGATTGGCATACAACAACGCCTGACACTACTTCTTGTGTTTTACTATGACATCAGTGATTGGCATACAACAACACCTGACACTTCTTGTGTTTTACTATGACATCAGTGATTGGCATACAACAACGCCTGACATTCTTGTGTTTTACTATGACATCAGTGATTGGCATACAACAGCACTGACACTGCTTCTTGTGTTTTACTATGACATCAGTGATTGGCATACAACAGCACCTGACACTGCTTCTTGTGTTTTACTATGACATCAGTGATTGGCATACAACAACACCTGACACTTCTTGTGTTTTACTATGACATCAGTGATTGACATACAACAACACCTGACACTACTTCTTGTGTTTTACTATGACATCAGTAATTGGCATACAACAACACCTGACACTTCTTGTGTTTTACTATGACATCATAGATTGGCATACAACAATGCCTGACACTACTTCTTGTGTTTTACTATGACATCAGTGATTAGCATACAACAACACCTGACACTTCTTGTGTTTTACTATGACATCAGTGATTGGCATACAACAACGCCTGACACTTCTTGTGTTTTACTATGACATCAGTGATTGGCATACAACAGCACCTGACACTACTTCAACTATGACATCAGTGATTGGCATACAACAACACCTGACACTACTTCTTGTGCTTTACTATGACATCAGTGATTGGCATACAACAACACCTGACACTACTTCTTGTGTTTTACTATGACATCAGTGATTGGCATACAACAACTTCCAACTATGACATCAGTGAATGGCATACAACAATGCCTGACACTACTTCTTGTGTTTTGCTATGACATCAGTGATTGGCATACAACAACACCTGACACTACTTCTTGTGTTTTACTATGACATCAGTGATTGGCATACAACAACACCTGACACTACTTTTTGTGTGTTTTACTATGACATCAGTGATTGGCATACAACAACACCTGACACTACTTTTTGTGTTTTACTATAACATCAGTGATTGGCATACAACAACACCTGACACTACTTCTTGTGTTTTACTATGACATCAGTAATTGGCATACAACAACACCTGACACTACTTCTTATGTTTTACTATGACATCATTGATTGGCATACAACAATGCCTGACACTACTTCTTGTTTTCACTATAACATCAGTGATTGGCATATAATCATGATCAGTGATTGGCCTGAGACTACTTCTTGTATTTTACTATGACATCAGTAATTGGCATACAACAACGCCTGACACTACTTCTTGTGTTTTACTATGACATCAGTGATTGGCATACAACAACACCTGACACTACTTCTTGTGTTTTACTATGACATCAGTGATTGGCATACAACAACGCCTGACACTACTTCTTGTGTTTTACTATGACATCAGTGATTGGCATACAACAACACCTTACACTACTTCTTGTGTTTTACTATGATATCAGTGATTGGCATACAACAACTGACACTTCTTCTTGTGTTTTACTATGACATCAGTGTTTGGCATACAACAACGCCTGACATGACATTCTTGTGTTTTACTATGACTTCAGTGATTGGCATACAACAACACCTGACACTACCTGTGTTTTACACATCAGTAATTGGCATATAACAACACCTGACACTACTTCTTGTGTTTTTACTATGACATCAGTAATTGGCATACAACAACATGACATTACTTCTTGTGTTTTACTATGACATAAGTAATTGGCATACAACAACAACTGACACTACTTCTTGTGTTTTACTATGACATCAGTAATTGGCATATAACAACACCTGCACTAATTCTTGTGTTTTACTATGACATCAGTGAATGGCATACAACAACTTCCTGTGTTTTACTATGACATCAGTGAATGGCATACAACAATGCCTGACACTACTTTTTGTGTTTTACTATAACATCAGTGATTGGCATACAACAACACCTGACACTACTTCTTATGTTTTACTATGTGATTGGCATACAACAATGCCTGACACTACTTCTTGTTTTCACTATAACATCAGTGATTGGCATATAATAATCAGTGATTGGCCTGAGACTACTTCTTGTATTTTACTATGACATCAGTAATTGGCATACAACAACGCCTGACACTACTTCTTGTGTTTTACTATGACATCAGTGATTGGCATACAACAACACCTGACACTACTTCTTGTGTTTTACTATGACATCAGTGATTGGCATACAACAACGCCTGACACTACTTCTTGTGTTTTACTATGACATCAGTGATTGGCATACAACAATGCCTGACACTACTTCTTGTGTTTTACTATGACATAAGTGATTGGCATACAACAACACCTTTACTTCTTGTGTTTTACTATGATATCAGTGATTGGCATACAACAACTGACACTTCTTCTTGTGTTTTACTATGACATCAGTGATTGGCATACAACAACGCCTGACACTACTTCTTGTGTTTTACTATGACTTCAGTGATTGGCATACAACAACACCTGACACTACCTGTGTTTTACTATGACATCAGTAATTGGCATATAACAACACCTGACACTACTTCTTGTGTTTTACTATGACATCAGTAATTGGCATACAACAACATCTGACATTACTTCTTGTGTTTTACTATGACATAAGTAATTGGCATACAACAACACCTGACACTACTTCTTGTGTTTTACTATGACATCAGTAATTGGCATATAACAACACCTGGCACTAATTCTTGTGTTTTACTATGACATCAGTGAATGGCATACAACAACTTCCTGTGTTTTACTATGACATCAGTGAATGGCATACAACAATGCCTGACACTACTTTTTGTGTTTTACTATAACATCAGTGATTGGCATACAACAACACCTGACACTACTTCTTGTGTTTTGCTATGACATCAGTGATTGGCATACAACAACACCTGACACTACTTCTTGTGTTTTACTATGACATCAGTGATTGGCATACAACAACACCTGACACTACTTCTTGTGTTTTACTATGACATCAGTGATTGGCATACAACAACACCTGACACTACTTCTTGTGTTTTACTATATAACATCAGTGATTGGCATACAACAACATCTGACACTACTTCTTGTGTTTTTACTATGACATCAGTAATTGGCATACAACAATGCCTGACACTACTTCTTATGTTTTACTATGACATCATTGATTGGCATACAACAATGCCTGACACTACTTCTTGTTTTCACTATAACATCAGTGATTGGCATATAATCATGATCAGTGATTGGCCTGACACTACTTCTTGTATTTTACTATGACATCAGTAATTGGCATACAACAACGCCTGACACTACTTCTTGTGTTTTACTATGACATCAGTGATTGGCATACAACAACACCTGACACTACTTCTTGTGTTTTACTATGACATCAGTGATTGGCATACAACAACGCCTGACACTACTTCTTGTGTTTTACTATGACATCAGTAATTGGCATACAACAACGCCTGACACTACTTCTTGTGTTTTACTATGACATCAGTGATTGGCATACAACAACACCTGACACTGCTTCTTGTGTTTTACTATGACATCAGTGATTGACATACAACAACACCTGACACTACTTCTTGTGTTTTACTATGACATCAGTAATTGGCATACAACAACACCTGACACTTCTTGTGTTTTACTATGACATCATAGATTGGCATACAACAATGCCTGACACTACACTTTGTTGTTTTACTATGACATCAGTGATTGGCATACAACAACACCTGACACTTCTTGTGTTTTACTATGACATCAGTGATTGGCATACAACAACGCCTGACACTTCTTGTGTTTTACTATGACATCAGTGATTGGCATACAACAGCACCTGACACTGCTTCTTGTGTTTTACTATGACATCAGTGATTGGCATACAACAGCACCTGACACTGCTTCTTGTGTTTTACTATGACATCAGTGATTGGCATACAACAACACCTGACACTACTTCTTGTGCTTTACTATGACATCAGTGATTGGCATACAACAACACCTGACACTACTTCTTGTGTTTTACTATGACATCAGTGATTGGCATACAACAACTTCCTGTGTTTTACTATGACATCAGTGAATGGCATACAACAATGCCTGACACTACTTCTTGTGTTTTGCTATGACATCAGTGATTGGCATACAACAACACCTGACACTACTTCTTGTGTTTTACTATGACATCAGTGATTGGCATACAACAACACTGACACTACTTTTTGTGTTTTACTATGACATCAGTGATTGGCATACAACAACACCTGACACTACTTTTTGTGTTTTACTATAACATCAGTGATTGGCATACAACAACACCTGACACTACTTCTTGTGTGTTTTACTATGACTTCAGTAATTGGCATACAACAACACCTGACACTACTTCTTATGTTTTACTATGACATCATTGATTGGCATACAACAATGCCTGACACTACTTCTTGTTTTCACTATAACATCAGTGATTGGCATATAATCATGATCAGTGATTGGCCTGAGACTACTTCTTGTATTTTACTATGACATCAGTAATTGGCATACAACAACGCCTGACACTACTTCTTGTGTTTTACTATGACATCAGTGATTGGCATACAACAACACCTGACACTACTTCTTGTGTTTTACTATGACATCAGTGATTGGCATACAACAACGCCTGACACTACTTCTTGTGTTTTACTATGACATCAGTGATTGGCATACAACAATGCCTGACTTCTTGTGTTTTACTATGACATAAGTGATTGGCATACAACAACACCTTACACTACTTCTTGTGTTTTACTATGATATCAGTGATTGGCATACAACAACTGACACTTCTTCTTGTGTTTTACTATGACATCAGTGATTGGCATACAACAACACCTGACACTTCTTGTGTTTTACTATGACATCAGTGATTGACATACAACAACAACACCTGACACTACTTCTTGTGTTTTACTTTACATCAGTAATTGGCATACAACAACACCTGACACTTCTTGTGTTTTACTATGACATCATAGATTGGCATACAACAATGCCTGACACTACTTCTTGTGTTTTACTATGACATCAGTGATTGGCATACAACAACACCTGACACTTCTTGTGTTTTACTATGACATCAGTGATTGGCATACAACAACGCCTGACACTTCTTGTGTTTTACTATGACACTCAGTGATTGGCATACAACAGCACCTGACACTGCTTCTTGTGTTTTACTATGACATCAGTGATTGGCATACAACAGCACCTGACACTGCTTCTTGTGTTTTACTATGACATTGTGATTGGCATACAACAACACCTGACACTACTTCTTGTGATTTACTATGACATCAGTGATTGGCATACAACAACACCTGACACTACTTCTTGTGTTTTACTATGACATCAGTGATTGGCATACAACAACTTCCTGTGTTTTACTATGACATCAGTGAATGGCATACAACAATGCCTGACACTACTTCTTGTGTTTTGCTATGACATCAGTGATTGGCATACAACAACACCTGACACTACTTCTTGTGTTTTACTATGACATCAGTGATTGGCATACAACAACACCTGACACTACTTTTTGTGTTTTACTATGACATCAGTGATTGGCATACAACAACACCTGACACTACTTTTTGTGTTTTACTATAACATCAGTGATTGGCATACAACAACACCTGACACTACTTCTTGTGTTTTACTATGACATCAGTAATTGCATACAACAACACCTGACACTACTTCTTATGTTTTACTAACATCATTGATTGGCATACAACAATGCCTGACACTACTTCTTGTTTTCACTATAACATCAGTGATTGGCATATAATCATGATCAGTGATTGGCCTGAGACTACTTCTTGTATTTTACTATGACATCAGTAATTGGCATACAACAACGCCTGACACTACTTCTTGTGTTTTACTATGACATCAGTGATTGGCATACAAACACCTGACACTACTTCTTGTGTTTTACTATGACATCAGTGATTGGCATACAACAACGCCTGACACTACTTCTTGTGTTTTACTATGACATCAGTGATTGGCATACAACAATGCCTGACACTACTTCTTGTGTTTTACTATGACATAAGTGATTGGCATACAACAACACCTTACACTACTTCTTGTGTTTTACTATGATATCAGTGATTGGCATACAACAACTGACACTTCTTCTTGTGTTTTACTATGACATCAGTGATTGGCATACAACAACGCCTGACACTACTTCTTGTGTTTTACTATGACTTCAGTGATTGGCATACAACAACACCTGACACTACCTGTGTTTTACTATGACATCAGTAATTGGCATTATAACAACACCTGACACTACTTCTTGTGTTTTACTATGACATCAGTAATTGGCATACAACAACATCTGACATTACTTCTTGTGTTTTACTATGACATAAGTAATTGGCATACAACAACACCTGACACTACTTCTTGTGTTTTACTATGACATCAGTAATTGGCATATAACAACACCTGGTACTAATTCTTGTGTTTTACTATGACATCAGTGAATGGCATACAACAACTTCCTGTGTTTTACTATGACATCAGTGAATGGCATACAACAATGCCTGACACTACACTGTTTTACTATAACATCAGTGATTGGCATACAACAACACCTGACACTACTTCTTGTGTTTTGCTATGACATCAGTGATTGGCATACAACAACACCTGACACTACTTCTTGTGTTTTACTATGACATCAGTGATTGGCATACAACAACACCTGACACTACTTCTTGTGTTTTACTATGACATCAGTGATTGGCATACAACAACACCTGACACTACTTTTTGTGTTTTACTATAACATCAGTGATTGGCATACAACAACATCTGACACTACTTCTTGTGTTTTACTATGACATCAGTAATTGGCATACAACAATGCCTGACACTACTTCTTATGTTTTACTATGACATCATTGATTGGCATACAACAATGCCTGACACTACTTCTTGTTTTCACTATAACATCAGTGATTGGCATATAATCATGATCAGTGATTGGCCTGACACTACTTCTTGTATTTTACTATGACATCAGTAATTGGCATACAACAACGCCTGACACTACTTCTTGTGTTTTACTATTACATCAGTGATTGGCATACAACAACACCTGACACTACTTCTTGTGTTTTACTATGACATCAGTGATTGGCATACAACAACGCCTGACACTACTTCTTGTGTTTTACTATGACATCAGTGATTGGCATACAACAATGCCTGACACTACTTTTTGTGTTTTACTATGACATCAGTGATTGGCATACAACAACGCCTGACACTACTTCTTGTGTTTTACTATGACTTCAGTGATAGGCATACAACAACACCTGACACTACCTGTGTTTTACTATGACATCAGTAATTGGCATATAACAACACCTGACACTACTTCTTGTGTTTTACTATGACATCAGTGATTGGCATACAACAACTTCCTGTGTTTTACTATGACATCAGTGATTGGCATACAACAACACCTGACACTACTTCTTGTGCTTTACTATGACATCAGTGATTGGCATACAACAACACCTGACACTACTTCTTGTGTTTTACTATGACATCAGTGATTGGCATACAACAACGCCTGACACTACTTCTTGTGTTTTACTATGACATCAGTGATTGGCATACAACAATGCCTGACACTACTTCTTGTGTTTTACTATGACATCAGTGATTGGCATACAACAACTGTTTTACTGTGTTTTACTATGACATCAGTGATTGGCATACAACAAACGCCTGACACTACTTCTTGTGTTTTACTATGACTTCAGTGATTGGCATACAACAACACCTGACACTACCTGTGTTTTACTATGACATCAGTAATTATGACAACACCTGACACTACTTCTTGTGTTTTACTATGACATCAGTGATTGGCATACAACAACACCTGACACTGCTTCTTGTGTTTTACTATGACATCAGTGATTGACATACAACAACACCTGACACTACTTCTTGTGTTTTACTATGACATCAGTAATTGGCATACAACAACACCTGACACTTCTTGTGTTTTACTATGACATCATAGATTGGCATACAACAATGCCTGACACTACTTCTTGTGTTTTACTATGACATCAGTGATTGGCATACAACAACACCTGAGACTACTTCTTGTGTTTTACTATGACATCAGTAATTGGCATACAACAACACCTGACACTACTTCTTGTGTTTTACTATGACATCAGTAATTGGCATACAACAACACCTGACATTATTTCTTATGTTTTACTATGACATCAGTAATTGGCATACAACAACGCCTGACACTACTTCTTGTGTTTTACTATGATATCAGTGATTGGCATACAACAATGCCTGACACTACTTCTTGTGTTTTACTATGACATCAGTGATTGGCATACAACAATGCCTGAGACTACTTCTTGTGTTTTACTATGATATCAGTGATTGGCATACAACAACTGACACTTCTTCTTGTGTTTTACTATGACATCAGTGATTGGCATACAACAATGCCTGACACTACTTCTTGTGTTTTACTATGACATCAGTGATTGGCATACAACAACGCCTGAGACTACTTCTTGTGTTTTACTATGATATCAGTGATTGGCATACAACAACTGACACTTCTTCTTGTGTTTTACTATGACATCAGTGATTGGCATACAACAACACCTGACACTACTTCTTGTGTTTTACTATGACTTCAGTGATTGGCATACAACAACACCTGACACTACTTCTTGTGTTTGACTATGACATCAGTGATTGGCATACAACAACACCTGACACTACTTCTTGTGTTTTACGTGAACGTTGTAAAGAAATAAACATTTCCATGTGATACTCTATGCTTTTTCATAAGGAATCAACTCCAGATCTGCAATTGACCTATCGCCAAGTGTCTGACAGATGATGTCATTCGATTGTGATGTCATAATCACAAGTGTTTGACGGGCCATTTAATTGTGATGTCATAATGGAAAAGTTTGCCAATAGGTGCCATGTTGGGCATGTGGCGTTAGGTCAGTTGCCACCATTATGGCTGAAAAGCAGTATTGTAATACAGTGCCGTATTATAGCACACTTACAAATGTTCATCTGATCGAGACTATTTAAGTTATGAAAGCAAAAGTAATTTGTCAAGCAGTGTATTTTTTCATGAAATCAATCAAAGATTTTAGTTTTAATTTCCAGAAATTTATTTTAAAAATGAAATGTTAAATTTATATATTTTTTTGTGATATACCGGTACACTGTGATGTATCGAGGTATCCATAATGTGGAGCAATGTATTGCAATATACTGGTATATTGGTTTATTGCTACAGCCCTAATATACATTGATAAGAATTTTGGTTCTCTTGAATTCCGAATATCTGGAAATATTAAGGGTAGTCCTTTAAACTTCAAAACAACGGGATTCCAATGTATTTTGATAAGCAAACAGTATATAGAGACTTACATGTGGGGTTATAAACATAAACTTTTATACAAATATTCATTACATATTTGTAATAGCTGAGTGGTTAGAGTATCACACTTTAAACCAAGAAGTCTCCCACCTCTATAAGTCAACATGGGTTCCCACTTTAAACCAAGAAGTCTCCCACCTCCATAAGTCAACATGGATTCCCACTTTAAACCAAGAAGTCTCCCACCTTTATAAGTCAACATGGATTCCCACTTTAAACCAAGAAGTCTCCCACCTCCATAAGTCAACATGGGTTCCCACTTTAAACCAAGAAGTCTCCCACCTCCATAAGTCAACATGGATTCCCACTTTAAACCAAGAAGTCTCCCACCTCTATAAGTCAACATGGGTTCCCGCTTTAAACCAAGAAGTCTCCCACCTTTATAAGTCAACATAGGTTCCCACTTTAAACCAAGAAGTCTCCCACCTTTATAAATCAACATGGGTTCCCGCTTTTAACCAAGAAGTTTCCCACCTCCATAAGTCAACATGGGTTCCCACTTTAATCAGGAAGTCTCTCACTTCCATAAGTCAGCATGGGTTTCTGCTTGAATGTAAGCTGATTTTGTGACAAAGTTTGCCAGTTGCAGAAGGAATTTGGTCTCTTCCATTGTATATTGTTAGAGGGTTCTCTCCTCCAACGTGAAAATTTGCCTCCACCATAGAACTGAAAAAAATGTAAAAAAAAGAACATCAAAATTGGCTGCCACCATAGAACTGAAAAAAATGTAAAAAAAAGAACATCAAAATTGGCTGCCACCATAGAACTGAAAAAAATGTAAAAAGAAGAACATCAAAATTGGCTGCCACCATAGAACTGAAAAAAATGTAAAAAGAAGAACATCAAAATTGGCTGCCACCATAGAACTGAAAAAAATGTAAAAAAAAGAACATCAAAATTGGCTGCCACCATAGAACTGAAAAAAATGTAAAAAAAAGAACATCAAAATTGGCTGCCACCATAGAACTGAAAAAAATGTAAAAAAAAGAACATCAAAATTGGCTGCCACAATATAAAGAATAATTGAAAAAATGTAAAACACCATTTGAACAAATAAAGAAAAAAAAGACATGTGCTTAACATGCTAAAGAAGAGTTGATGAATTGTATCTTTTGTATATGTTGTAAGGCCTACTTGTATATGTTGTAGGCCTACTTGTACATGTTGTAGGCCTACTTGTACATGTTGTAGGCCTACTTGTACATGTTATAGGCCTACTTGTATATGTTGTAGGCCTACTTGTATATGTTGTAGGCCTACTTGTATATGTTGTAGGCCTACTTGTATATGTTGTAGGCCTACTTGTGCATGTTGTAGGCCTGTAATTAGGTTATTAGTTGACCTTCAGTTTTATATTTTACAACTCCTTATAAAAGTAAATAATTGGTTTAAAGAATAATAAAACAAGTCTGTTTATATTTTAGAATGCCTCTTGTTGCTGGACAATGTCGATTACAGTCATGGCATGGAAATGGATTATTTCGGTACCAGACCCTGAAGATTAAAACTCTTGTAACATGGCCTAAATTGTTCCCAAAGGGAACCTGTGAAAAAGTAAATTTTGATGTCAAATGTGGGTTTAGTAAACATGAAACAATTAATACAAACATATATCAGCTCAAGAAAAGAGATATTGGAAAGTCTAGATCTGTGACAAAAGTGTGTTTCCCTGTTAGAACATTCTCTACTTTTTACCACAGACAGATATGTGACAGTTGTAGGAGAGTCCACTGCAAGTCAATAAGCGCTGTAGGAAGGGCATTACTGTGGCCAAAAAATGAGGTATCAAATAATGCAAACTGCAGTTATGCATCTAGTCCTTTGTCAGACCCAGAGAACAAAGGTCAAAGGCAGCAAGGTGTGAACTTTGACACAATTGGGAGCTGGAATAATAGAATTAGTATGCCAATTATGGTAAAAGAAAGTATAAAAATGGGGAAATTGATTCCTGAAATTCCATTGGATGAGGTAGGCACTGCTTCTCTGTTGGGTCGTCGACGTGTAAATGAGGACAAATTTGTTGTCACACGACTGTCGTCAAGTATTTTTTACTTTGGGATATTTGATGGTCATGGTGGAAGTTTGGCAGCTGATTTTGTATCTGATCACATGATTAATCATTTGACGTTCTGGCTCCAAAAGACAGATGATATGTCGGAGGTTTTAAGACAGTCGTTTATTGACATCAATAATCTATTATCTCGACATCTTCATTATTATTTTATGGGTGAGTATATAGATAACTATAAATTACACAGTAAAATTACACGATATATTGTATCTATGATAAAAACGTGTTTATTTCAAAAATGTCTGAATCTGACATACATTGTTTTCCTTGTTATATGTCACATTAGTGTTGATAGTTATGTTAGACAACGTAAACAGAAATAAATTATACAATACGTTCTGGGATTATTGAGTCAGCTTAGTAATAACAGAGATAAATTGGATAAATTTGGGACCTACCATAATCTGTTGAACTATGCAAAAAATGTGAAAAAAAGATACCTATGATGTATGGAATCTATATATGACAGTAAATCTGGAACTCTAGGGAGAAGTTTATCACATTGCTGCCATATTATCATGAAAGTATTGGTTTTATTCTTTAAAGCAATATAAGTCGTCAAAGTGATGGCTTTTATCTATTAAATTTAAATGAGAATCTGATAAAATGTGTGTTCAAATACTTACTTGTTAAACATTGGGAAAAAAAATTTTTTTAAGTTATATGTGAATAATGTTTGATTTTAAATTTTTATCTTCCCATGTAAATATATTAGTTTCAGATTCAGACTGTATTTCTGTATATACAATGACCTTTTAGATACACTTTTGACAGATAAAATGTGCATTTGTAATATCTCCACACATGGACAATGTACAACTACTACAACATGTACAAGTACAAAATTACGACAAGAAGTCATGTGCCAATCTATACATTGAGAGATAATCCATGAAAACTTGTAAAAGTGCCAGATGTGCTAAAAATGATCAAGTAGACACTGTATATTCGGTACATTAATACTGGAAATTTTTGCTTAATTTAATTTTCACCCTTAGATTAGAAGGCGAATAAAACATGAAAGCAAAATTTTCAAGCTAAATAATTGACCAACAAGCCATCCATGAGAATATAATATGAAAATTTATGACAAATTTTAGACGGGGTGAATAATTTTGTCTGTGGCAAAAATAACCAGAATCTAAAATTTCCATTTATACAGTACTAGAAGAATTGAATTGAAAATAAAACAGAACGTTAAATATGTTATAATTCAGTCATTATTATTACTAACATTTATTAGTACAAGAACTGACACATATCAGTAGTGGTATAACAATATATTGAAACAACGATATATTGCAATTTTATTTCTCTTGATACGATATGTATTGATACGAAAAATAATATTTATATTTTTTGGAAAAATTAAATACAGAATTATGTTAGTTCCTTTATTTGTATTTCAGTGTTTGTTGGTGTTACCTAAGCAGTAACAAATTATCTCTTTTTCCGAAAATAAGTTACCATTGTACAAGATATAATGAATAATAAGTAGTCCTACATTGACTGTTCCTGTGTTTATCACAACTATTTCCAGTGTTACACTGAATACTCCTAACAATATGATATATCGTGATACGTGGTGATACGCTTTTCATTTATCATGATATATCATGAGACACTTTGGAGTCATGATACACAGCCCGATTGATTAGTTTAGATACTATACAATTCTTTTATAGATATTTAAATGTTGGTAAGATATGCTTTCACCATTATTGTACTATATTTAGTGATGCCGTTCTACGAGAGTCCAGTTGTAGTTTTGAAAACTGTCTTTGTCTTCAGTTACATGTAAAATCATCTTCATCTGTGGAACAAATCATTAAGAGTTCATTGTATTTGTTCCTCTGGTTTCTGTTTCCCTGGTAACAAATGTCGTTACACTCAGTACACATCTTACAAGTCTTCATATATTGTATACTAAGTGGGCAGATTTGTCTTAGAAGTTAGATCAAAATTGGATAGGGGCTCTTTAGATTGATCAGTTTGGTCCTATATGATACAATATTTCTTTTATTTTTGGCAATACAACAGTTTTCAGACCTACATGTAGTAGTTTCGGATATTTTAATCTGTACGTCATATCAACTTTTAAACTATTTTTTATTTTGAAAAAAAAGAATAAGAAAAATGTTTTGAATCATCCCAAGCTACTTCCAGTAGCAAACATTTTTGTTCTGTTTCTTGATAGAAACTAGCCCCAAAACTGGGCCTGAAGCCATGAAACTTTAGAATTACTGAAGTCGAAAAATTTGACTCAACTTTAGCACATCCTGAAATCTGATTGGCTGAGCAGGTCAAGTTTCAGAACATTCTCAGACTGAAGTAAATTCTTAAGTTTGATGGTTCTGTAACCTGATGTGTAAAAGGCAAATTGGATGTTAATGTCAAAGTGTGAAGTAATGAATTTTGAGTAAAACTCAACTATATGTTGAGAATAAATATTGATTTAAAGTTCATTTACTGTGTCAAAACATTTAGCTGGCTAATATACTCAATTCTATCACAAATGTTATAGTCTGAGCTAAGTTGTTAGGTCCGCTGGTTTTGGATGATTAAAATTAAATGGTTGATACCAACCGCTTAAATTTAATGTAGCGGTATCTTATGCATACTGACTAATTTATCCATGCCCATGACAAATAAAAATTAATCCGTTTTGTTCTAAATATTCGCACTCAAATTACCACAACGGTAATTTTACATTGGTAATGGCGGCCACCTGTCGAAGTTTGAGAGCAGAAGTGAAAGAAAGGGAATGTTTATTGGTCATACTAATTTAGCCTGGCTCACTGATCTACGAAGTATGATTGGGCCAGGATTCCAGCCTAACACCAAATGAAATCATTCGGTAGACATGTTTTCAGAACTTTTCGAGTATTATTGTACGAAAGACATGGTTTTGGAACTTTCCAAGTATAATTATAAAAAGAAATGTTGCTGTTAATACACAATCACTGATTCCTCATGACAATAATATATTGGGGGTTATTCCAAATTTCAACAAAACTTGGCTGTGAGGATGCATAAAGTTTGCAAATGACAAGGGGCGAGGGCCAATAGGGGCCCAAAAAGGACAAAAAAATTGTACTTCTTTGAAAATTTTAAGAACCAATGATCAGATGACTCAATTTTGTATGCGTGTTTGTTATGCCAATATCTACAACATTTGCAAATAAAAAAGAACCACTAAGGGGCACTTCAAATACTTAGTACACAGGTAAAACGATGCCTTGAGACTTTGATATAACAGGTTTAACAACATACAGAGGTAAAGTATTGAGACCTTGATATACAGTAAAACCTGCTTTAGCGACCACATGTGTATAAAGACAACCTCTATATAAAGACCACCTCCCTATAAAGACTGGTTTTGTTGTGTCCCCAAGGGGGTCTTTATATACAAGCTTCACTGTAACAGGTTTAACAACATACACAGATAAAATATTAAGTGCCTTGATATAACAGCTTTATCAACATACACAGGTAAAACACTTAACCCTTGCTATGACAGCTTTAACAGCATACAGAGGTAAATTATTGAGACCTTGATATGACAGCTTTAACAACATAGACAGATAAAATATTGCCTTGAGACCTTGATGTGACAGCTTTAACAACATAGACAGATAAAATATTGCCTTGAGACCTTGATATGACAGCTTTAACAACATACACAGGTAAATTATTGAGACCTTGATGTGACTGCTTTAACAACATAGACAGATAAAATATTGCCTTGAGACCTTGATATGACAGCTTTAACAACATACACAGGTAAATTATTGAGACCTTGATGTGACTGCTTTAACAACATACACTGATAAAATATTATCTTGAGACCTTGATATGACAGCTTTAACAACATACACAGGTAAATTATTGAGACCTTGATGTGAACGCTTTAACAACATACACAGGTAAATTATTGAGACCTTGATGTGACTGCTTTAACAACATAGACAGATATTTATTGCCTTGAGACCTTGATGTGACAGCTTTAACAACATACACATGTAAAATATTGCCTTGGGACCTGGATGTGACAGCTTTAACAACATAGACAGATAAAATATTGCCTTGAGACCTTGATATGACAGCTTTAACAACATACACAGGTAAATTATTGAGACCTTGATGTGACTGCTTTAACAACATAGACAGATAAAATATTGCCTTGAGACCTTGATATGACAGCTTTAACAACATAGACAGATAAAATATTGCCTTGAGACCTTGATGTGACAGCTTTAACAACATACACATGTAAAATATTGCCTTAAGACCTTGATATGACAGCTTTAACAACATACACAGGTAAAATATTGCCTTGGGACCTGGATGTGACAGCTTTAACAACATAGACAGATAAAATATTGCCTAGAGACCTTGATATGACAGCTTTAACAACATAGACAGATAAAATATTGCCTTGAGACCTTGATGTGACAGCTTTAACAACATAGACAGATAAAATATTGCCTTGAGACCTTGATGTGACAGCTTTAACAACATACACAGGTAAAATGTTGCCTTGAGACCTTGATGTGACAGCTTTAACAACATAGACAGATAAAATATTGCCTTGAGACCTTGATGTGACAGCTTTAACAACATAGACAGATAAAATATTGCCTTGAGACCTTGATGTGACAGCTTTAACAACATAGACAGATAAAATATTGCCTTGAGACCTTGATGTGACTGCTTTAACAACATACACAGGTAAAATATTAAGACATGAATATGACAATTTTAACAATATGCACAGGTACAATATTGGCTTGAGACCTTGATGTGACAGCTTTAACAACATACACAGGTAAAATGTTGCCTTGAGACCTTGATGTGACAGCTTTAACAACATACACAGATAATATGTTACTTTAATCTTGATTTAGATTCCAGTCAGTACAACACAGGAACAACAGCAACCGTTTGCTTATTACGTCATGGTATAGAGCTCTTTATCGGACATGTTGGTGATACTCGTGCCATCTTATCAAGGGAAGGAAGACCAATCAGACTTACAGAGGATCATCACCCTGACAACTACTCAGAGAAAGAAAGAATACATAAAAAAGGAGGCATTGTTACATCAAACAGTCTAGGTGTCCATCAGGTGAGAATTTACTAATAGGTGTCCGAAAAATATACTTTTAAGTCTTATGTACTGTACTCTACCAGTAGCTACAACTGTATGGTAAAGTCTTACATACTCTGCCTCGTCTACATGTGTACGGTATAAGTCTTACGTACTGTACTCTACCAGTCTGCTACACGTGTACGGTATAAGTCTTACGTACTGTACTCTACCAGTCTGCTACACGTGTACGGTATGTCTTACGTACTGTACTCTACCAGTCTGCTACACGTGTACGGTATAAGTCTTACGTACTGTACTCTACTAGTAGCTACACATGTATGGTATAAGTCTTATGGACTATACTCTACCAGTTAGCTACACATGTATGGTATGTCTTACGTACTGTACTCTACCAGTCTGCTACACGTGTACGGTATAAGTCTTACGTACTGTACTCTACCAGTAGCTACACATGTATGGTATAAGTCTTATGGACTATACTCTACCAGTTAGCTACACATGTATGGTATATCTTACGTACTGTACTCTACCAGTCTGCTAAACGTGTACGGTATAAGTCTTACGTACTATACTCTACCAGTCTGCTACACATGTATGGTATAAGTCTTATGTACTACACTCTACCAGTTAGCTACACATGTATGGTAAAGTCTTACATACTGTACTCTGCCTCATCTACACGTGTACGGTGTAACTCTTACGTACTGTACTCTACCAGTCTGCTACACGCGTACGGTATGTCTTACGTACTGTACTCTACCAGTCTGCTACACGTGTACGGTATAAGTCTTATGTAGTACACTCCACCAGTCGGCTACACATGTATGGTAAAGTCTTACATACTGTACTCTGCCTCATCTACATGTGTACGGTGTAACTCTTACGTACTGTACTCTACCAATCAGCTACACATTTACGATACGAGTCTTACGTACTGTACTCTACCAGTCTGCTACACATGTATGGTAAAGTGTTAAATACTGTACTCTGCCTCATCTACACGTGTACGGTGTAACTCTTACGTACTGTACTCTACCAGTCGGCTACACATGTACAGTGTAAATATTATGTAATGTACTCTACCAGTCAGCTACAAGTGTATTGTATAGTCTTGTGTACTATACTCTACCAGTCGGCTACACATTTACAGTATAATTCTTACATACTGTACTCCACCAGTCGGCTACACATGTACGGTATAAGTCTTACTTACTGCACTCTACCGGTCAGCTACACATTTATGGTAAAGTCTTACATACTGTACTCTGCCACGTCTACACGTGTACGGTATAAGTCTTGCGTACTGTACTCTACCAGTCGGCTACACGTGTATGGTAAAGTCTTACGTACTCTACCAGTCGGCTACACCTGTATGGTATAAGTCTTGCATACTGTACTCTATCGGTCAGCTAAATGTGCACAGTATAAGTCTTCCTGACCTATTGAACAAGATTTTAACTTAACTTTAAAAGTTGGATGTTTATAGGTCCACCACGGTAAATTTGCACATGTTTGCAAACAATACAAGTCTGAATTAAATCAGCATAGGGTTGACAAGACTTATCTTCTACAACATAAATATTAGAGCTACAGTAATATTATACATCAAGTCATGTTTTACCTGTGCATTGCTACTTTTGGAAATTAGGTAACATTGTTTTGGTCTTACTTTTGTAGACCTTTAATTTAAAATTGATGTATTTTAATAGACTGTTAAAATCAGACCTGCTATACAAGTCATTAAGTCTTATGTAACATCACATTCCCAGTTTTTGTGGTTTAAAGACTTAAAAGCAAATATATGAACTATATTTAGGTCCACTCCGATTACTTATAAGTCTCTACCCTAATCAGTCATTTTTTGGTCATTTTTTGTTCTTACATATTGTGTAAATCTTCAAATATTCTGTTTTAGGTGGATGGCAGGCTTTCTATGACAAGAAGTATTGGTGATATCACTCTAAAATGTCATGGAGTGACAGCACAACCACACCTGAAGTCCATCACTGTAAGTATTACAAAGCCATTCAAGGCTCTTCATCCTGTACAAGAACCAGACCTGTTGTAAAGTTCAAAACTCACAGTATTGTACACCTATATGGTCAAACTACACACATACTGTACACCTGCATGGTCAAACTACACACATACTGTACACCTACATGGTCAAACTACACACATACTGTACACCTACATGGTCAAACTACACACATACTGTACACCTACATGGTCAAACTACATGCATACTGTACACCTACATGGTCAAACTACACACATACTGTACACCTACATGGTCAAAATACACACATACTGTACACCTACATGTACATGGTAAGGGTATACACACATACTGTACACCTACATGGTAAGGGTATACACACATACTGTACACCTACATGGTAAGGTTATACACACATACTGTACACCTACATGGTAAGGGTATACACACATACTGTACACCTACATGGTAAGGCTATACACACATACTGTACACCTACATGGTTAGGATATACACACATACTGTACACCTACATGGTAAGGGTATACACACATACTGTACACCTACATGGTAAGGCTATATACACATACTGTACACCTACATAGTAAGGCTATATACACATACTGTACACCTACATGGTAAGGGTATACACACATACTGTACACCTACATGGTAAGGCTATATACACATACTGTACACCTACATGGTAAGGCTATACACACATACTGTACACCTACCTATGTCCCACGGTATAGTTGCACCACTAACCTTTATCATCATGTACCTCTATCATCATGTTCCTCTTTTAATTTTATTTCAGTTGAAGCATGGTAAAGATGCATTTCTGATTCTTACCACAGATGGACTGAGTTTTGTATTAAGTGATCAGGAAGTAGTAGATATTGTCAGCAGCTGCTCCAAGCCACAAGATGCAGCAACGTTTATTACAGACCAAGCTCTACAGTTTGGAACTGAAGACAATACAACATCAGTTGTCATCCCCCTTGGAGCTTGGGGAAAGTACAGGAATGCTACCAGAGCTATCCCTTACAGTATTGGTCGAAATCTTGTAGGAGGAAGATTTGGGTAGAAAATGCTTCTGACATATACATGATAGATACACAGTAACTTCTAAGATTATGTGATTGCTTAGAAGAGAATCTTGTACATTTGATGACATAAAGCATGTTAGTATTAATGGCAATTTTTGTGAATAAGCTGAAATCTAAGTAAAATTCAGAGAAATTGTGATATTTGTTTTTTGTTTGAAGCTTATAAAACATAGATATTATTAGATGGTTAAATGACCTTCCATAAAAAAAAATGGGCTTGATATTGGGCAGAGGGATTTAGTCTTAGGTTTGATATTCCCCATGGGCTGTAGTCTGAGGTTTGACATTGTCCAAGGGCTTGTATCAGACTGATAATTAATATTGACCAAGAACTTTAGTCTGAGGTTTTATATTACCAAAAGGCTTTAGTCAGCGATTTGATATGGCCAAAGGGCTTTAGTCTGAGGTTTGATATTGTCTAAGGGCTTGTATCAGGCTGAGGTTTGATATTGACCAAGGGCTCTAATCTGAGGTTTGATATTGCCCAAGGGCTTGTATCAGGCTGAGGGCTTTAGTCTGAGCTTTGTTATAGCCCAAGGACATTAGTCTGATATTTGATATTTCCTAAAGGCTTTAGTCTGAGGTTTGATATTGCCCAAGGGCTTGTATCAGGCTGAGGGCTTTAGTCTGTGCTTTGTTATAGCCCAAGGACATTAGTCCGAGATTTGATATTTCCTAAAGGCTTTAGTCTGAGGTTTGATATTGCCCAAGGGCTTGTATCGGAACAAAGGCTGTAGTCTGAGCTTTGATATTGCCCGAAGGCTTGTATCAGGCTGAGGGCTGTAGTCTGAGGTTTGATATTGCCCAAGGGTTGATATGACATGTGATATAAATTGATTTATTACATTAGTGCTCTTGTCACCTAGTTGCTGATTGGCTTATTATATACTTTATTATTTTACTCAATCCTTATATCCACCTCAAAATCACTGTATGTTGATGTAGCAATCCAACAACTAGTACATGATGTCATAGTAGGATTGATGACATTGAGTATTTTATCACAAACAAGTTATATAGTGATCATGCAGTATTTTATGGCAAACAAGTTATATAGTGACCATGCAGTATTTTATGGCAAACAAGTTATATAGTGACCATGCAGTATTTTATGGCAAACAAGTTATATAGTGACCATGCAGTATTTTATCACAAACAAGTTATATAGTGACCATGCAGTATTTTATCACAAACAAGTTATATAGTGACCATGCAGTATTTTATCACAAACAAGTTATATAGTGACCATGCAGTATTTTATCACAAACAAGTTATATAGTGACCATGCAGTATTTTATCACAAACAAGTTATATAGTAATCATGCAGTATTTTATGGCAAACAAGTTATATAGTGATCATGCCGGTTCTGACTACTCACCGTTTTCTAGTTTTGAAACAATATAGTACACTAAAACAGAGGCCTCCTTCAAGGATATCCAGTACGTGTTCTTTCTGTTCAATCATTTGTTATAACTTCTACCATGATGTTAATCATATTGACAGGAAAATTAAACTAGAATGATAATATTAAGGAATCTTAATAGCAGGCCTACACATTAGGATCTACTTCTAACACTTGTATGAATACCAAGATACATGGTATTGACTTTTGTTGAGGGAGATAACTCCCCAGAACATGCAGAAGTAGTAAAGGACTAGATCTATCAAGAATTAATTACTATCCATTGATGTTGATTGTGGTATCAGAAAAGAAGGATGGATTGCAGGTATCCTTAATCAGGCATGTATAGCAGTTTACCTATTGTATTGCCGAATGATAGATACTGTTAAAAAAAATTTGAAAAACTGACCATGTGCTGTCGTGAAATTTTTGTGTCGTCACTGTTTTACTCTTTAAAACAAGAAGTTTATCAGGTACAGATGTAAGTCCACCTAAAATTGACTCGATTGTTAAATTTTCTATGAATTGATTTATAGTAATCATTTTGATTTTGCTTTATGCAAATTGTGGAAATGAAGACAATTATCTTGCTTTCATAGAAATGCCAGCACATATAAATGTGCACTTTTCTTTGTATAAAACAAAAGACTCTGAATATCATTGTGGTCATTCAGATCTTTGATTCTTGTTTCCCATCCTACTACATTTTACTAGTGTTATCAACTCCATGAAAAGTGATATTCACCTCAGATGTTGGCTTCTGTGAATTTCTGTGATAAATCAAGGTGTCAACCTCATCAAAAATCATTTACTTTATATGATAAAATTATCTTAACAATGTAAAGTTTGCATTAGGCATACAAACACCAACAGTACTGTGATTGTACAAATACAAAACTACATGTATATATATCTGTATCATCAGACAGCACGAGATCATTGTTTACTGAGATTGTATACAAAACCACATATATCTGTATCCTAACTGCACGAGATCATTCCATACTAGTTGTACACAAAACTACATATATCTATGTCATAGAGATTATATACAAAACTATATATATCTGTATCATCAGACAGCAGGAGATCATTGTTTACTGAGTTTGTATACAAAACAACATACATCTGTATCCTAACTGCACGAGATCATTGCATACTAGTTGTACACAAAACTACATATATCTGTATCCTAACTGCATGAGATCATTGCATACTAGTTGTACACAAAACTACATATATCTGTATCCTAACTGCACGAGATCATTGCATACTAGTTGTACACAAAACTACATATATCTGTATCCTAACTGCACGAGATCATAGCATACTAGTTGTACACAAAACTACATATATCTGTATCCTAACTGCACGAGATCATTGCATACTAGTTGTACATAAAACTACATATATCTATATCATAGAGATTATATACAAAACTATATATATCTGTATCATCAGACAGCAGGAGATCATTGTTTACTGAGTTTGTATACAAAACAACATACATCTGTATCCTAACTGCACAAGATCATTGCATACTAGTTGTACACAAAACTACATATATCTGTACCCTAACTGCACGAGATCATTGCATACTAGTTGTACACAAAACTACATATATCTATATCATAGAGATTATATACAAAACTACATATATCTGTATCATAGAGATTATATACAAAACTACATATATCTGTATCATAGAGATTATATACAAAACTATATATATATATCTGTATCATAGAGATTATATACAAAACTACATATATCTGTATCATAGAGATTATATACTAAACTACATATATCTGTATCATAGGGATTATATACAAAACTATATATATCTGTATCATAGAGATTATATACAAAACTATATATATCTGTATCATCAGACAGCAGGAGATCATTGTTTACTGAGTTTGTATACAAAACAACATACATCTGTATCCTAACTGCACAAGATCATTCCATACTAGTTGTACACAAAACTACATATATCTATGTCATAGAGATTATATACAAAACTATATATATCTGTATCATCAGACAGCAGGAGATCATTGTTTACTGAGTTTGTATACAAAACAACATACATCTGTATCCTAACTGCACGAGATCATTGCATACTAGTTGTACACAAAACTACATATATCTGTATCCTAACTGCATGAGATCATTGCATACTAGTTGTACACAAAACTACATATATCTGTATCCTAACTGCACGAGATCATTGCATACTAGTTGTACACAAAACTACATATATCTTGTATCCTAACTGCACGAGATCATAACATACTAGTTGTACACAAAACTACATATATCTGTATCCTAACTGCACGAGATCATTGCATACTAGTTGTACATAAAACTACATATATCTATATCATAGAGATTATATACAAAACTATATATATCTGTATCATCAGACAGCAGGAGATCATTGTTTACTGAGTTTGTATACAAAACAACATACATCTGTATCCTAACTGCACAAGATCATTGCATACTAGTTGTACACAAAACTACATATATCTGTACCCTAACTGCACGAGATCATTGCATACTAGTTGTACACAAAAAACTACATATATCTATATCACTGATTATATACAAAACTACATATATCTGTATCATAGAGATTATATACAAAACTACATATATCTGTATCATAGAGATTATATACAAAACTATATATATATATCTGTATCATAGAGATTATATACAAAACTACATATATCTGTATCATAGAGATTATATACTAAACTACATATATCTGTATCATAGGGATTATATACAAAACTATATATATCTGTATCATAGAGATTATATACAAAACTATATATATCTGTATCATAGAGATTATATACAAAACTATATATATCTGTATCATAGAGATTATATACAAAACTATATATATCTGTATCATCAGACAGCAGGAGATCATTGTTTACTGAGTTTGTATACAAAACCACATACATCTGTATCCTAACTGCACGGGATCATTGCATACTAGTTGTACACAAAACTACATATATCTATATCCTAACTGCACGAGATCATTGCATACTAGTTGTACACAAAACTACATATATCTATATCCTAACTGCACGAGATCATTGCATACTAGTTGTACACAAAACTACATATATCTGTATCATAGAGATTATAAACAAAACAACATATATCTGTATAATAGAGATTATATACAAAACTACATATATCTGTACCATAGAGATTATATACAAAACTACATATATCTGTATCATAGAGATTATATACAAAACTACATATATCTGTATCATAGAGATTATATACAAAACTACATATATCTGTATCATAGAGATTATACACAAAACTATATATATCTGTATCATAGAGATTATATACAAAACTACATATATCTGTATCATAGAGATTATACACAAAACTATATATATCTGTATCCTAACACTGCATTTTATACCGAGATCGTATATAAAACAAGGGCTAATTGTAACAGGGTACGATCAAAGTTGTGTTGATATTAACCAGCATTTATTAACTACCAATCTGCAATTGTTCTTCATGGGTTTTGAGGAATAAAAGCCACAAGGCTGAAAGCATGACTCCAGTACATTTTAAATTTGTTCAAAATTAGACAATTTAAACATTTTGACCAATCAGAAGCCCTGGTTTGCCATAAACGGCAGCACAACCAATTCTATTGAAATTGCAATTCCTTGATACCGATAAATTCCAAATCTCATCAAAATCTGACAATGTTAAAATTTTGACCAATCAGAAGCCTCAGTTTGCTATAGACAAAAACGAACTCATGTCACTGAAATCGCAAATTCTTGATACCCATTAATTCTAAATTTCATAAAAATCTGACAATGCTGAAATTTCGACCAATCAGAAGCTTCGGTTTGCCATATACGACAATGAAATCCATATCATTGACATCGCTATCAATTAATATCCATAAATTCCAAATTTTATCAAATTCAAACAATGTTGAAAATTTTTACCAATCACAAGCCTCGGTTTGTCATAGACACCATCTTTTTATGACATCACAAGGCCTCTCACCTCTGGTTCGAATCCCGCTAGGGTCATTTCGAATTAAGTGGGAAAGTTTGCCAGTTTTCTTGCAGAAGGTCGGTGGTCTTTATCCGGGTTACCGGGGTTTCTCCTCCACCAATAAAAACTGGACGCCATCATATGACTGAAAGATTGATGAGTATGGCGTAAAACAAAAAATCAAATCAAATTTATGACATCACAACATGCATTGTGCACATCTGCACACCAAACCTATAATCAGATGAAGTTTCATTACAGCCCGTTTAGTGGTTTCAGAGAAAACATGTGAATATTTTTTACCAACGAGAGGCTACGGTTTGCCTGAGACGCCATTTTTATGACGTCACATACGTAGTGCACATCTGCACACCCACACCTATCATCATATGAAGTTTCATTAGAATCCGTCAAGTAGTTTCCGAGAAAATGCACGGACAAGTTCAGTACGGAAAGATAGAAGAAGAAACAGCAAACACATCATGTCTCCAAATCTTCGTTTGGGGGGACATAACTTCATATATCTGTATCATCAAACAGCACGAGATCATTATATACTGGGATTGTACACAAAACTATATAAATCTGTATCATAAGACAGCACGAGTTCATTATATATTGGGATTGTACACAAAACTATATAAATCTGTATCATCAGACAGCACGAGATCATTATATACTGGGATTGAACACAAAACTATATATATGTCTGTATCATCAGACAGCACGAGATTAATATATACTGTACACACAACTATATATATATCTATCATCAGACAGCACGATATTATTATATATTGGGATTGTACACACAACTATATATATTTGTATCATCAGACAGCACAAGATCATTATATATTGGATTGTACACACAACTATATATATCTGTATCATCAGACAGCACGAGATCATTATATATTGGGATTGTACACACAACTATATATATCTCTATCATCAGACAGCACGAGATTATTATATATTGGGATTGTACACACAACTATATATATTTGTATCATCAGACAGCACAGATCATTATATATTGGGATTGTACACACAACTATATATATCTGTATCATCAGACAGCACGAGATCATTATATATTGGGATTGTACACACAACTATATATATCTGTATCATCAGACAGCACGAGATTATTATATATTGGGATTGTACACAAAACTATATATATCTGTATCATCAGACAGCACGAGATCATTATATATTGGGATTGTACACACAACTATATATATATATCTGTATCATCAGACGGCACGAGATCATTATATATTGGGATTGTACACACAACTATATATATCTGTATCATCAGACAGCACGAGATCATTATATATTGGGATTGTACACACATCTATATATATCTGTATCATCAGACAGCACGAGATTATTATATACTGGGATTGTACACAAAACTATATATATATCTGTATCATCAGACAGCACGAGATCATTATATACTGGGATTGTACTCACAACTATATATATCTGTATCATCAGACAGCACGAGATCATTATATACTGGATTGTACACACAACTATATATATCTGTATCATCAGACAGCACGAGATTGTTGCAGCGGACCTTCAACGAGGTCAAAGCTAGAGATGAATCCTTCTGCTACCACGTTCAAATGCAGTCTGATGATACAGAAAAAAGAGGTCCCAGAGGGATCTTGAAGCCCAGCATTTAATGTTCTATGTCTGATCTATTACAGACTGTTTTTTTCTCTTCTTTTCTCTTGTTTTGTGTCTCATCATTGAATTTGAACTTAAATCCATATTTCTGTGCAATACTTTTTTTCACAAGATTATAATGAAACTGAACTTGAACTGAACATATTACATTTTCAGAGAGACTGGAATTCAACATGGCCGACAGGTGTCCATCTTCCATTTTGATCTTTATTTTGATGTAATATGCACATCTAGACCTCAGTGGGAACCTCCATAATCAATTTCGAAAAGATTCCTTCAGTACATGCTGAAAAATACATACTTTCATTGCAAAATCCAAGACGGCCACCTGTCTGCCATGTTGGAATTCAATCTCTCTGAAAATGTCATATGCACAATAAGACCTCACGGGAAACCTTCATGTCCAGTTTCAAGGAAATCCCTTCAGTCCTTTCTGAGAAATAGCAATAACAAACTTCCTATGGTCAAAATCCAAGGTTTCCGCCTGTCGGCCATATTGGATTCCAATATCTCTGAAAATGCAATATGCACAACTGGATCTTAAAGGGAACCTTCATGTCAAATTTCAAGGAGATCTGTTCAGTCGTTTATGAGAACTAGCGGTAACAATAATTGTTCAGGGTAACAGACCACAGATGATTGGGCCATATGAACAGATGGTGGGCTAAAAACTGTCTGGTCTCTGAAAATGTAACATGCACAACTAGACCTCAACGAGAACCTTCATTTAAAATTTAAATGGGATCCCTTTAGCCCTTTCTAAGAATTAGCCGTAACTAACTTCAATTGGTCAAAATCCAAGATGGACGCCTGTCGGTCATGTTGGATTCCGATATCTCTAAAGATGTAACATGCACAACTAAACCTCAAGGGGAACCTTCATGTTAAATTTCAAGGAGATCCTTTCAGTCCTTTCTGAGTAGTAGCGGTAACAATTATTGTTCAGGGAGTACGGACGACGGACGGACGAACCACGGATGAATGTGCCATATGAATAACCCACCATCCGGACCCAGTTGTTCATCTCTCGGTTAAATATAGTAACCAAAGGTTAAATATAACCCTCGGTTAAATATAGTAACCAAAGGTTAAATATAACCCTCGGTTAAATATGGTAACCAAGGGTTATATAACTTTGGAATAAAATATTGATAACAGTGCCAGTCTTCAGCCAATTTGAAATAATAACCCTTAAATGATTAATATATGTAACCGAGCCTCAATGCTTGGCTAAATTTCCCATAATTTACCAATGGTTTAACCATAGTTGAATTTAACCAATTGTTACGCAACAGAATTTAATGAAAGGTTAGATTTTAATCCTTGGTTATGATATTTAATCGAGGGTTAGAATTTAACCAGTTGATAAACAACTGGGTCCTGATGATGGTGGGCTAAAAACTGTCTGGTATTATATGCATCCTTCCGCTACACCGTTCAAGTGAAATCTGATGATACAGAAAAATTTGTCTGGTTTTGTATATTTAGTACATGCTCCTTATTTAGTTTTGTACACGAATTTAAAAATCATTCCTATTTTTACATTCATACCACAGGACCATATACGGCCTACTTACACCAAAACATTGCCCCATGAATGAGACATTAATGATGTTTGGATGAATGGAATTCCATTTTACAAAGTTGTGCAGGCTGAATTTCTGTAACATCTGCAGTGAAATACAAAGTTACGTATGACCTGGATGCACTGAACTCTGTATTATAACCGTATGATGACACCTGGATGTAATTAATAACAATATTTGGATTGTTCATATCAACATGTTCAACAAATTACGTTTTAGTAATTAAATCTGAATCAATGTTTTATACCATAATCAAAAGAATTTTTTATTAATATATGAATGGGTGCAAATGTGTTAATAATGATATACCTCAAAACGCGGTTTACTATTACTTCATTCTCTTTCTATTTAAAAGTTGAATTGTTTACTTACATTTAACATACCAAGTCTCCAGTTGTGATCACGATAAATATCTCTACTTTGTCTTCTCTGGTTGAACAGTGTGCGACCAACACTAGTCAAATACCTCTATTGTGTTATCTCTGGTTGAACAGTGTGTGAACAACAATAGTTAAATTTCTGTGCTTTGTCTTCTCTGGTTGAAAAGTGTTTTAACAACAATAGCCAAATATCTCTACTGTATCTTCCCTGGATGTACAGTGTGTAAACAGCAAAAGTCAAATTTCTCTACTGTGTCTTTTGAGTGATCAACAATAGTCAAATATCTCTATTTTGTCTTCTCTGGTTGAACAGTCTGTAAACAACGGTAGTCAAATATTTCTATTGTGTTTTCTCTGGTTGAACATTGTGTGAAGAGCAATAGTCAAATATCTTTATTGTGTCTTTTCTGGTTGAACAGTATGTGAACAGCAATGGTCAAATATCTCTACCGCGTCTTGTCTGGTTGAACAGTGTGTGAACAGCACAAGTTAAATATATCTACTATGTCTTCTCTGGGTGAACTTTGTGCGAAAAATAATAGTCAATTATATCTACTGTGTCTTTTCTGGTTGAAGTGTGTGTGAACAGCAATGGTGAAATATCTGTACTGTGTCTTTTGTTACTATATCGGGGATATAGTAACTAAAGATGAAAAAATGGACTGTAATCATCGCTGTCGACAATGAAAAAGAAGTCCCGGGTATAGCAACTAAAGATGACAAGGCTGTACTGTAACTTTAGCTGTCGATAATGAAATGCCATTTCCGGATAAAGTAAATATAGATGAAAACGTTGTACTGTAACAATCACTATCGGCAATAAAAAAAAACAGTTCCGGATGTTGAAACGAACGATGACACAGATGTGCTGTAACCATCGCTATCAAGAATGAAATACAAGTCCCCGGATATAGTAACTAAAGATGAAATAGCTGTACTCTAACCATCCTTGTCAACAATGAAATTTCAGTCCCAGATATAGTAGCTAAATATGACAACGCTGAACCTTTAACATCGCTGTTAACAATAAAATACAAGTACCCGGATATAGTAACTACAGATGACAATGCTGAACCTTTAACATCGCTGATAACAATAAAATACAAGTCCCGGATATAGTAACTAAAGATTGAAATACTGTACTGTAACCATCGCTGTTAACAGTTAAACGCCAGTCCCGGATAAAAAAAAAAACTAAAGATGACACAGCTGTACTGTAACCATCGCTATCAACAATGAAATACAAGTCCCCGGATATAGTAACTAAAGATGGAAAAGTTGTACTCTAACCATCGCTGTCGACAATTTAAAACTAGTCCCAGATATAGTAACAAAGCTGTACTGTAACCATCGCTGTCGACAGTTAAATACCAGTCCTGGATATAAAAACTGAGGATGACAAGACTGTACTGTAACCATCCCTATTAACAATTAAATTGCTTTGTAGTGCAGTATAGAATTAAGGAGAGACAACCGTAATCTATTTTTATATACAGTTTCTTCAGGAGGGTAGCTACATCACTCCCTTTATTACCTTTAGCGACCCATACATACTATATGTAGTGACTCCTACTACCCGTAGTAAATCCTATTTACTTCCTGTAGATACTACCTGTAGTTACTGCTATTTACTTCCTGTAGATACAACCTGTAGTTACTCCCATTTACTACCTGTAGTGACCCATACCACCTGTAATGAGTCATATTTAATACCTGTATTGAGTCATTTACTACTTGTAGTTAGTCATATATACTAGCCTACCTATAGTGACCCATAACACCCGCAATGAGTTATATTTTTCCACCTGTATTGAGTCATTTACTACCTGTAGTGACTCATACCACCTGTTATGAGTCATATTTACTACCTTTAATGAGTCATATTCACTACCTGTATTAAGTCATTTACTAACCTTAGTGACTCATACCACCTGTAATGAGTCATATTTACTACCTGTATTGAGTTTATTGACAGTGACTCATATTTACTATTTGTAGTAACTTATATTTACTATTGACAGTGACTCATATTCAACATTTGTTGACTCATATTTATTTTTTGTAGTGACTTATATTTACAATTTACCTAAATAATATTTACTATTTGTAGTGACTCATATTTACTATTTGTAGTGACTCATATTTACTATTTGTAGTGACTCATATTTACCATTTGTAGTGACTTATATTTACTATTTACAGTAAGTCTTATTTACCATTTGTAGTGACTCATATTTGCTATTTACAGTAAGTCATATTTACTATTTAAAGTGACACCTATTTACTACCTGCAGTGACTCACATTAAATGGATTGTGTAATCCTTGTCATACAAAGTATATATATATGACTTCATACACAGTTCTGATATCTTTTACTATATATTAAACATTTCAGACACAATGTGAAGCATAAGTTAAGTTCGAGTCATTGTAAGTTAAGATCGAGTCATTGTAAGTTAAGACTGAGTCATTGTAAGTTAAGACCGAGTCATTGTAAGTTACGATTGAGTCATTGTAAGTTAAGACCGAGTCATTGTAAGTTAAGACCGAGTCATTGTACCCATTAACCATTTGACCACATCTAAGTGCTCCAGATTATACCACATCTTTAAATTGAAAACAAACACATTTTGCTTTGTAAATTTTCAATAGACTTTAACATAAATCACACACACACACACACACACACACACACATACACATCTATTGGAATCTATATATAAAGATACATATAGATGAAATAAATGGGATTTACAAGTTGTAAATATCATATTTTTATACTCTCAAATTGTCTTCATCACAACAGTCATACGGTGAAATTCTAAATATGTTTAATGTCTGGTTACACAGACTCGATATATATGATATCTGCCAGCAGATCTGTGAACAATTTACCGGTAAAAAGATCACATAAATAAATTGTAAATAAATATAACATAGATATTATAATCGGTTGAAAAACAAAATTAAGAAAACAAACAATACCATCATCATCATATTTGACTGTAAAACAGAAAAATATCACATTTTGATTTTGTTATATCATTGAAAAAATGGTTCCTGAGCAAACGTACTTCATACTGTCCTATCTAGTGTTCATATGAGAGGTTGTGTATAACCATCTTCCTGTAGCTATCATACTGTCCAATGTAATGTTCATATGAGAGATTGTTTATAACCATCTTCCTGTAGATGTCATACTCTCCTATGTAGTGTTAATTTGAGAGGCTGTATATAACCATCTTCCTGTAGCTATCATACTGTCATAACCATCTTCCTGTAGCTATCATACTGTCATAACCATCTTCCTGTAGCTATCATACTGTCATAACCATCTTCCTGTAGCTATCATACTGTCCTATGTAGTGTTGATTTGAGAGGCTGTATATAACACATTTTCTGTAAATGTCATTCTGTTCTATGTAATGTTAATTTGAGAGATTGTAGCCTATATAACCATCTTCCTGTAGATGTCATATTGACCTGTATGTTGATTTGAGAGGTTGTGTATAACTATCTTCTTGTAAATGTCATTCTGTTCAATGTAATGTTAATTTGAGAGGTGTATATACACACTTTCCTGTAGCTATTATAGTGTCCTTTGTAATATTAATTCAAGAGATTGTATATAACCATCTACCTGTAAATATCTTTATATATGATCACAGGTGTGTATTACAGGGGTGTATCAAAGGTGTGTATTACAGGTTTGTACTGCAAGTGTGTATTACAGGTTTGTACTGCAGATGTGTATCACAGGTGTGTATTACAGATGTGTATCACAGGTGTATTACAGGTGTGTATTTCAGGTGTGTGGGGTATTACAATGCTGAACACAATATTGATGTTCTGTCACCATCAGTCTAACTTCTAGGAGTACTTTGGTCTCTTTATTTTGAATTCTCTCTCAAAAGTGATATTTTTCCATGAGTCAAGGCCATTGTCTCTGTAATTAGGATGCCAGGACTGTGCTGCACCAATGTCTGGGATACTGTCTGACCAGTTGTCCATGTACATCTCAGTCATCATTGGAGGACCAGAAGCTTTGGTATTGTCATACTGTAAAAGAAATGTCAAAATCTATATCAGATGTCTTAATTAATGTACAGGGCCTGTCAAAAAGTACAGGACCTGTCAAGATCTATATCACATGTCAAAATCTACATCATATTGGTTAATGTACAGGGCCTGTCAAAATCTACATCAGATGTGCTAATGTACAGGGCCTGTCAAAATCTACATCAGATGGGCTAAAGTACAGGGCCTGTCAAAATCTACATCAGATGTGCTAGTGTACAGTGCCTGTCAAAATCAATATCAGATGGGCTAAAATACAGGGCCCATCAAAACCTATATCACATGTCAAAATCTACATCAGATTGGCTAATGTAAAGGACCTGTCAAAATCTGCATCAGATGTGCTAATGTACAGGGCCTGTCAAAATCAACATTAGATGGGCTAATGTATAGGGCCTATCAAAATCTACATCAGACTTGCTAATGTACAGGGCCTGTCAAAATCTACATTAGATCAGCTAATGTGTAGGGCCTATCAAAATCTACATTAGACTTGCTAATGAACAGGGCTTGTTAAATTCTACATCAAATGGGCTAACATAAAGTGCCTGTCAAAATCTACATTAGATGGGCTAATGTACAGGGCCTTTCAAAATCTACATCAGACTTGCTAATGTACAGGGCCTGTCAAAATCTATCAATATATCAGATGGGCTAATGTACAGGGCCTGTTAAATTTACATCAGATGGGCTTATGTACAGGGCCTGTCAAAATCTTCATCAGATAGTCTAATGTCAAAACCTACCAATACACCAGACAGGCTAATGTACAGGGCCTGTTAAATTCTACATCAGATGGGCTAATGTACAGGGCCTGTCAAAATCTATCAATACATCAAATGGGCAAATGAACAGGGCATGTCAAAATCTACATCAGATGGGCTAACATAAAGTGCCTGTCAAAAATAAATTAGATGGGCTAATGTACAGGGCCTTTCAAAATCTACATCAGACTTGCTAATGTACAGGGCCTGTCAAAATCTACATCAGATGGGCTAATGTACAGGGCCTGTCAAAATCTATCAATACATGTACAGGGCCTGTCAAAATCTATCAATACATCAGATGGGCTAATGAACAGGGCATGTTAAATTTACATCAGACGGGCTTATGTACAGGGTGTGTCAAAATCTACATCAGACTTGCTAATGTACAGGGCCTGTCAAAATCTTCATCAGATGGGCTAATGTCAAAAAATCTACCAAAGACACCATGGAACAGGCTAATGTACAGGGCCTGTTAAATTCTACAACATAGTTATCATACCAAACTCCACGAGAAGTCTTACCATGGAATAGTTATATCAATATCTGTAAGAAGTCTTACCATGGAATAGTTATATCAATCTCTGTAAGAAGTCTTACCATGGAATAGTTATATCAATATCTGTAAGAAGTCTTACCATGGAATAGTTATATCAATATCTGTAAGAAGTCTTACCATGGAATAGTAATATCAATCTCTGTAAGAAGTCTTACTATGGAATAGTTATATCAATCTCTGTAAGAAGTCTTACCATGGAATAGTTATCATATCCTTCTAATCTATGTGAAGCTGGTCTCTCTCGTGTCTTTTTGCAATACAGAACACAAACAATTGCAACAGCAAACACAAACAGAAGTCCAATTCCCCCGACTACAGAACATACAATGATTATTTCTGCAATAAGAAAAATAATGACAGCTAACTGATCAATATATATATATATATATATATAGAGAGAGAGAGAGAGAGAGAGAGAGAGAGAGAGAGAGAGAGAGAGAGAGAGAGAGAGAGAGAGAGATTGATTTAGTTATACATGTATACAGTGTCTGTAACTAAAGGAGTATACAGGGTCTAGATTAGCAAATCTACAACTATAAGAAAATATAGGACGGACCTAGATAAGCAAAACTGTCACTAAGAGTGCATTATATATATATATATATATATATATATATATATATATATATATATGTGTGTGTGTGTGTGTGTGTGTGTGTGTGTGTGTGTATGTGTGTGTGTACAGATAAAGTTACCTGTGTAAATATATCATGTCAAGAGAGTTAACAGTTTAAATGTATCCTAATGCTGAGGGAGTTACTAATGTAAATATATCATAAGGTCGGACCTAGATAAGCAAAACTGTCACTAAGAGTGCAGTTTATATATATATATATATATATATATATATATATATATATATATATATATATATATATATATATATATATATATATGTGTGTGTATGTGTGTGTGTACAGATAAAGTTACCTGTGTAAATATATCATGTTAAGAGAGTTAACAGTTTAAATGTATCCTAATGCTGAGGGAGTTACTAGTGTAAATATATCATAAGGTCAAGGGAGTTACTAGTGTAAATATATCATTTCAAGAGAGTTACCACTGTAGATATATCATAAAGTTAAGAGAATGAAGATCAGAATCTTAGTTCTATAATGGTCGACAATTTTTTGTTATTAGGTATCAACTTACTCTGCTCATCTGTGATTCCTCCTTGTGTTGTTGTTGCTGTTGTCGTTGTTGTGGGTGTCACCATTGTTGGTTGAACTATTGCTTCTGTAGTTGTCGGTTCACTTGTTGTGGTCGGGGTTGTGGTTGATGTTGTGACAGTTGTAATAAGACTGTAAATATTTATATTCAACTATTGAAGTTCTCATTAATTAAAAACTTAAACTTAAACAATATGAATAGGTAGTTTGAAGTTAGCCTGTATATTGAACAATGGTTTTATATTTAGAACTCTGCAAACAATGTTTCAAAATATTTAATCATCAGAAAGGCATGTTAACAGGGTTAACTGCAGGATTTTAGCAATTTATTGTAGCTACATGGAGGATAAGGAAACAGTTTGACAAAATTTGTTGCATCTCTCCACACTGTTAGAAGTCAACACAACCTAGGTCTGTTGCATCTCTCCACACTGTTAGAAGTCAACACAACCTAGGTCTGTTGCATCTCTCCACACTGTTAGAAGTCAACACAACCTAGGTCTGTTGCATCTCTCCACACTGTTAGAAGTCAACACAACCTAGGTCTGTTGTATCTCTCCATACTTTTAGAAGTCAACACAACCTAGGTCTAAGTATATATGTGTTATATCTGGGAATCATCTTGTTTTGTAGAATTCTGGTGTTAGATTTGCTATATTTGACATTTTGACCATACAGTTCTGTGTAGGTCACAGCAGCAAATTATTTGACATTTTGACAATACAGTTCTGTATACAGCACAGCAGCAAATTATTTGACATTTTGACCACAGTTCTGTATACAGCAAAGCAGCAAATGAACAAAATAAGGTGACAACTTCAGGCTCCAATCATAATAAGCCATATAGCACATACATAAAACAGTGTTTTTAATATTTTGTAAAGGGTTTAAATAAAACCCTTCAAGAGTTTCTGAAAAAGAGGTGCTTTGTAAGAAAATATTGCTAGCATGTGACTGTAGCTTGATTGACAGGTGTCACCATGTTGGTGTCATTTCCAGACTGATCTCTATAACCTTACTTAGGGCCCTGTCTCACATACAAGACATCAGCTTTTTTTCAGAATCCGGATGATCCATATCGCTGCCCCGTGTCAGTTATATTAGTGGTGTTCTGACATATCTTGGCAGCGTTCTAGGCATGTTTTATCTGTTTTATTTATTCATTTATTGATCTATTTAATTATAGATATATGTATTTATAGATCTATTTATCTATTTATCTATTGATCTACTTATCTATAGATCAGTTTATTCATTGATCTATTTATTTATTGAAATATTTAATTATAGATCTATTTATCTATTTATTCATAGATCTATTTATTTATAAAACCATATATTTATATATCTATTTATTAATTTATCTATTTAACTGTATATCTACTAATTTATTGATGTATTTATGTATAGATCTATTTATTTATTGGTCTATTTAATCTATTGGTCTATCTATTTATAGATCTATTTATCTACTGGTCTATTTAATTATTGATCTTTTATTTATTTATAAATCTATTTAATGATAAATGTACTTATTCAATTATATTTCTATTATTTATAGATCAATTTATATATTGATCTATTTATTTATAGATCGATTTATTTATTTATCTACCTATTTATAGATATATTTATCTATTGATTTAAAGATCTATTTATTTATAGGCATATTTATCTCTCTATTTATACATCTATTTATCTACTGGACTATTCATTTATAGATCTTTGTATTTATTTATTGATTTATTTATAGATTTATAGATCTGTTTATTCATAGATCTATTTATTTTTCTATTTATTTAATGAGGTATTTATTTCTTGATTATTTTATTTATTGATGTATTTATTTATTGATTTATTCATTTAAAGATCTGTTTATTGAGTGATCTATTTTTCATTTGATCTATTTATTTACAGATCTTTTTACTTATTGATACATTCATTTGCAGACTATTTAGTTATGGATAGAGAGCGAATGTTGTAAAGTATTCACTATGATCAGTTGTAAGCTGTAGATACAGACTCAGTTGTAAGCTGTGGATACTGATTTATTTGTTAGCTGTAGAAAATGATTCAGTTGTAAGCTGTGGATAGTGATTCAGTTTTAAGCTGTGAATAATGAGTCAGTTGTAAGCTGTCAATACTGATTCAGTTGTATGCTGTAGATAATGGTTCAGCTGTAAACTGCTGATACTGATTCAGTTGTAAACTGTAGACAATGATTCAGTTTTAAGCTGTAGACAATGATTCAGTTATAAGCTGTAGATAATGATTCAGTAGGTAATGATTCAGTTTTAAGCTGTAAATAATGAGTCAGTTGTAAGCTGTAGATACAGATTCAGCTGTAAGCTGTGGATACTAATTTATTAGTAAGCTGTAGATACAGATTCACCTGTAAGCTGTAGATAATGATTCAGTTGTAAGCTGTAGATAGTGATTCAGTTTTAAGCTGTGAATATTGAGTCAGTTGTAAGCTGTAGATACAGATTCAGTTGTAAGCTGTAGACAATGATTCAGTTATAAGCTGTAGATAATGATTCAGTTGATAATGATTCAGTTGTAAGCTTTGGATAATGATTCAGTTGTAAGCTGTAGATAATGGTTCAGTTGTAGACTGTAGATAATGGTTCAGTTGTTTGTTTGTTTGTTTATTGTTGTTTAACGTCCCACTCGAGAATATTTCACTCATATGGAGACGTCACCAAATGCCGGTGAAGGGCTTCAAATTTTGGCCTATGCTCGGCACTTACGGCCATTGAGCAGTAGGGTTCTTTAACGTGCCAACACCCACTGTGACACGGGACCTCCAGCTTTTACTGTCTCATCCGAAAGACAGGAAACCAACCTGTCGCCGGCGGGACTCGAACTCACGACCTCACGATCCAGAGTCGAGCACGCTACCGACTGAGCCAGGCCGGCTCTGGTTCAGTTGTAAACTGTGGATAATGATTCAGTTGTAAGCTATGGATAATGATTCAGTTGTAAGCTGTAGATAGTGATTCAGTTTCAAGCTGTGAATAATGAGTCAGTTGTAAGCTGTGAATAATGATTCAGTTATAAGTTGTGGATAATGATTCAGTTGTAAGCTGTGGATAATGATTCAGTTGTAAACTGTGGATAATGATTCAGTTGTAAGCTGTAGATTAAGATACAAATTCAGTTCTAAATTGTATACACTGATTCAGTTGTTTGTAGTAGATTCAGAGGACAGATCATATGTATAGATTGTGTAACACTGTAATATAGAAAGACTTACTGACAAACAGGTCCAGTACTTGTTTCTATGCATTGATCATATGTATAGATTGTGTAACATTGTAACATAGGAAGACTTACTGACAAACAGGTCCAGTACTTGTTTCTATGCATTGATAGTCCTGTTGACAGGGGTTTCGAGCCTCAAGTACAGCACAATCAGATGTTGATTCTGTAATTGTCACTGAAATAGTAAACAGTCATAAACAATACATACAATAGTCCATGCCATTGGTCAAATTGTACATACCGCTGGTCAAATGGTTCATATCACTGGTCAAATGGTCCATACCACTGGTCATATGGTCCATACCACTGGTCAAATGGTCCATACCACTGGTCCATATCACTGGCCAAATGGTCCATACCATCAATCAAATTCATAGGAAACACATGACATTCTTACCATTATTTAGTTGTTTGTGATTTGTATTTGAAACCAAATAAAAATTCAAGTAAACCTTTGATATGTAACAGAGTAGGAAGACATTAAGACAATTTAAAATATGCAGTATCCAATCTTTTACATATAAACTTTTGTAATTCAGATGTAATACAGACACATTACCAATTCTGTAAGATTTCTAAACACTTACATGAATTTCCTTGCTTGTCTACAATAGCAATGGAGTCAGTAGACACTTCCTGTCCATCATAGGTTATGTTTTCCTGTCCGACTGATAAATCTTTTGCTAACTTAGTAACATTAGTGGCAACATCTGGACCATCATTTGTAATTATAGTATAATTCACAATCAAACTTCCCTCAGAGACAGAATACACAATGACAAATAGCAAGTTGTCACCCAATCTTCCACGGTAAATTACTGTCAGCTGTAAGATATTTAAAATGTGAAGAGAATTATCTGAGAATTTGTATATTCTTAACATTATAAAGTAAACTTTCAAAAAAAATCCAAATCTTTTGAGTCCTACATTGGATAGCAACAATTCTTTATGTGACCTACATTAGATTACAAGTCTTTATTTGACCTACATCAGATAGCAACAATTCTTTATGTGACCTACATTAGATTACAAGTCTTTATTTGACCTACATCAGATAGCAACAATTCTTTATGTGACCTACATTAGATTACAAGTCTTTATTTGACCTACATCAGATAGCAACAATTCATTATGTGACCTACATTAGATTACAAGTCTTTATTTGACCTACATCAGATAGCAACAATTCTTTATGTGACCTACATGATACAGCAACAACTTTTTGTGTCCTACATTATGCAGGAACAATTTTTTGTGACCTACATTAGATAGAAACAAATTTTTATGTGACCTACATCAGATAGCAACAATGCTTTATGTGACCTACATTAAATAACAAGTTTTTATGTGACCTACATTAGATAACATTTCTTTATGTGACCTACATTAGATAGCAACAAATCTTTATGTGACCGACCTAAGATAACAAATCTTTATGAGACCTACATTAGATAACAACTCTTTATTTGACCTATATTAGATAAACAATCTTTATTTGACCTACATTAGATAACAAATCTTTATGTGACCTGCATTAGATAACAAATCTTTGTGACCTACATTAGATGGCAGCAAATCTATATGTGACCTACATTAGATAGCAAATCTTTGTGACCTACATTAGATAACAAATCTTTATGAGACCTACATTAGATAGCAACATCTTTTTGTGACCTACATTACATAACAAATCTTTGTGTGACCTACATTAGATAGCAACAAATCTTTATATGACCTACATTAGATAGCAACAAATCGTTATGTGACCCACATTAGATAACAAATCTTTATGTGACCTACATTAGATAGCAACAAATCTTTGTGTCCCATTTATATAGATGAAGTACATTCAGATTAATCTCAAATCTTCCATAAGGCTGGCTGATTCCATCACAAAATGTTGGGAAATAAATTCTGTATACACACAGAAGTATTTTAATGATACAATAATACAATAATACTTACTGCCTCTTTAGTCTTCTGAACAACATGTAGATACTCTGAACTGTTAGTATCAGAAATGTTCTGTGTCAGATTGACATTCAAAACAACAACAAAAGTGTAGCTTGTAGTTTGTGTTCTGTTCGCAGTACTTGTCAGTGTATCTGATGTAGCATCTGGTACTGAAGTTGTCGTTGTTACAGCTGTAGTTGTAAGTTTAGGTGCTGTGCTTGGGGATGTTGTCACTGTTGTAAACATTGCATTAGTAGATGTTGTAGCTGAGAATGAAGAGGTGGGTAATGCAGATACAGTTGTAGGTAATGTCGTGGTAGTAGAATCTGGAGCTGAGGTTGTAGATAAAGTTGTAGGTAATGTAGAGGTTGTAGATACAGTTGTAGGAAGTGTAGAAGTAGTTGAATCTGGTGATGAGGTTGTAGATACAGTTGTAGGTAATGTAGAGGTTGTAGATACAGTTGTAGGTAATGTAGAGGTTGTAGATACAGTTGTAGGTAATGTAGAGGTTGTAGATACAGTTGTAGGTAATGTAGAGGTTGTAGATACAGTTGTAGGTAATGTAGAGGTCGTAGATACAGTTGTAGGTAATGTAGAGGTTGTAGATACAGTTGTAGGTAATGTAGAGGTTGTAGATACAGTTGTAGGTAATAGAAGTTGAGGTTGTAGGTTGATACAGTTGTAGGTAATGTAGTGGTTGTAGATACAGTTGTAGGTAATGTAGTGGTTGTAGATACAGTTGTAGGTAATGTAGAAGTTGTAGATACAGTTGTAGGTAATGTAGAGGTTGTAGATACAGTTGTAGGTAATGCAGAGGTTGTAGATACAGTTGTAGGTAATGTAGAAGTTGTAGATACAGTTGTAGGTAATGTAGAGGTCGTAGATACAGTTGTAGGTAATGTAGTGGTTGTAGATACAGTTGTAGGTAATGTAGTGGTTGTAGATACAGTTGTAGGTAATGTAGGTAATGTAGTGGTTGTAGAGATACAGTTGTAGGTAATGTAGTGGTTGTAGATACAGTTGTAGGTAATGTAGAAGTTGTAGATACAGTTGTAGGTAATGTAGAGGTTGTAGATACAGTTGTAGGTAATGTAGAAGTTGTAGATACAGTTGTAGGTAATGTAGAAGTTGTAGATACATTTGTAGGTAATGTAGTGGTTGTAGATACAGTTGTAGGTAATGTAGAGGTTGTAGATACAGTTGTAGGTAATGTAGAGGTTGTAGATACAGTTGTAGGTAATGTAGAGGTTGTAGATACAGTTGTAGGTAATGTAGAGGTTGTAGATACAGTTGTAGGTAATGTTGTGTAGAGGTTGTAGATACAGTTGTAGGTAATGTAGTGGTTGTAGATACAGTTGTAGGTAATGTAGAGGTTGTAGATACAGTTGTAGGTAATGTAGAGGTTGTAGATACAGTTGTAGGTAATGTAGAGGTTGTAGATACAGTTGTAGGTAATGTAGTGGTTGTAGATACAGTTGTAGGTAATGTAGAAGTTGTAGATACAGTTGTAGGTAATGTAGAGGTTGTAGATCCAGTTGTAGGTAATGTAGAGGTCACTGTTGTAGGGACTGTAGTTGTGGGTACTGTTGTAATAGTTGTTTCACTTGATGTTGTTGGTATGGTTGGTGTAGTGGTAATTGTTGTGGGGACTGTAGTTGTGGGTACAGTTGTAATAGTTGTTTCACTTGATGTTGTTGGTATTGTTGTTGTACTGGTCACTGTTGTAGGGACTGTAGTTGTGGGTACTGTTGTAATAGTTGTTTCACTTGATGTTGTTGGTATGGTTGGTGTAGTGGTCATTGTTGTAGGGCCTGTAGTTGTGGGTACTGTTGTAATAGTTGTTTCACTTGAGGATGCTGTTGATGCTGTTGGTATGGTTGGTGTAGTGGTCATTGTTGTAGGGACGGTAGCTGTGGGTACTGTTGTAATAGTTGTTTCACTTGATATTGTTGGTATGGTTGGTGTAGTGGTCATTGTTGTAGGGAATGTAGTTGTGGGTACTGTTGTAATAGTTGTTTCACTTGATATTGTTGGTATGGTTGGTGTAGTGGTCATTGTTGTAGGGACGGTAGCTGTGGGTACTGTTGTAATAGTTGTTTCACTTGATATTGTTGGTATGGTTGGTGTAGTGGTCATTGTTGTAGGGACTGTAGCTGTGGGTACTGTTGTAATAGTTGTTTCACTTGATATTGTTGGTATGGTTGGTGTAGTGGTCATTGTTGTAGGGCCTGTAGTTGTGGGTACTGTTGTAATAGTTGTTTCACTTGAGGATGCTGTTGATGCTGTTGGTATGGTTGGTGTAGTGGTCATTGTTGTAGGGAATGTAGTTGTGGGTACTGTTGTAATAGTTGTTTCACTTGATATTGTTGGTATGGTTGGTGTAGTGGTAATTGTTGTGGGGACTGTAGTTATGGGTAATGCTGTACTAGTTGTTTCACTTGATATTCTTGGTATGGTTGGTGTAGTGGTCATTGTTGTAGGGACTGTAGCTGTGGGTACTGTTGTAATAGTTGTTTCACTTGATATTGTTGGTATGGTTGGTGTAGTGGTCATTGTTGTAGGGACTGTAGTTGTGGGTAATGCTGTACTAGTTGTTTCACTTGATATTGTTGGTATGGTTGGTGTAGTGGTCATTGTTGTAGGGAATGTAGTTGTGGGTACTGTTGTAATAGTTGTTTCACTTGAGGATGCTGTTGATGTTGTTGGTATGGTTGGTGTAGGGGTTATTGTTGTAGGGCCTGTAGTTGTTGGTAATGCTGTACTAGTTGTTTCAGTTAATGTTGTTGGTATTGTTGTTGCACTGGTCACTATTGTAGGAGCTGTAGTTGTGGGTACAGTTGTAATAGTTGTTTCACTAGTTGGTGTTGTTGATATGGTTGTTGTTATGGGTGCTGATGCTGTTTGCATGACTGTTGTAGTGGTCATTGTTGTAGGAGTTATAGTTGTTGGTACTGCTGTAATAGTTGTTTCACTTGCAGATGTTGTTGATATGGCTGTTGGTGTGGTTGTTGTAGTTGCCTTACTTGTGGAAGATATTGGTTTGGTTGTTGTTCTTGTCATAGTTGTTTCACTAGTGGATGTTGTCGGCATGGTATTTGATGTTGCTTGACTTGTGAATGATGTTGTTGGTGTGTTTGTTGTTAGAGTTGTTTCACCAGTGGATGTTGTTGATGTAGTTGATGTTGTTGGTATGGTTGTTATAGTACTTATTGATGTAGTAGTTGTGGGTCTAGTTGTCATAGATGTTTCACTAGTGGATGCTGTTGATGTTGTAGTTGTCTCACTAGAGGGTGTTGTTGGTGTAGTTGTTAATGTTGTTGGTGTGGTTGTTGTTGTAGTTGTTTCACTAGTGGATGTTGTTGATGTTGTTGGCACAGTTGTTATTGTGGTTGTTTCTCTAGTTGTTGATGTTGGTATGGTTGTTGTAGTTGTTTCACTAGTGGATGTTGTTGTTGTTGTTGGTATGGTTGGGGTTGTTGTCACTGTAGTAGGAGTTGTAGTTGTAGATGTTGTCATTGTTGTTTCAGTAGTTGTACTGGTTGTAGTTGTACTTGGAGGCACATAGCACGTTTCACAACAAAGTTCCTGATTACTTGGAACAGAACAAACAGCAGTTGTACAACCAGTGGCTTTATCACCGTATTCACAGCCTGTGTACAAAATAATAAAATATTAAAGTTGATTGACAGGTGATGAGGATTTGTGCATGTTATCATGATTATGAATTCTTGTTAGTTTTCTAAAACACAAAAGTAGACAGGGATTTCTAGTGAATTTCTCTTTTGTAATTTTATAATTAAGTCACCAACTTTAATCTAAAGACATCTTTTAATATCTGATAAGACATGTAAATGACATCAACAGCTTAAATTTGAAATCAAAATGAAGTTAGAATTCAGCAATTCTTATGGATGTTGTTCATCAGATTTATATGCTTATAAAATTTTAATGATGAATGTAATCAATATTAAAATAGAAAAAATAACAAAAGTATAAACAAGAGGGCTACATGTGTCTGTAACTAGATAAACCAAGCAACATACCAAAATATGAACAAGAGAAGAGGCCTACCTGTGCCTATAACTAGACATACCAAGCAACATACCAAAGTATGAACAAGAGAGGCCTACTTGGGTCAGTAACTAGACATACCAAGAAACATACCAAAGTATGAACAAGAGAAGAGGACTACCTGAGTCAGTAACTAGACATACCAAGAAACATACCAAAGTATGAACAAAAAGAGAGGCCTACCTGAGTCAGTAACTAGACATACCAAGATATGAACAAAGAAACATACCTGAGTCAGTATGAACAAGAAACATACCAAAGAGAGGCCTACCTGAGTCAGTAACTAGACATACCAAGCAACATACCAAAATATGAACAAGAGAAGAGGACTACCTGAGTCAGTAACTAGACATACCAAGAAACATACCAAAGTATGAACAAGAGGAGAGGCCTACCTGAGTCAGTAACTAGACATACCAAGCAACATACCAAAGTATGAACAAGAAGAGGAGAGGCCTACCTGTGCCAAAATATAACTAGGACATACCTGAGTCAGTAAAACATACCAAGAAACATACCAAAGTATGAACAAAAGGAGAGGCCTACCTGAGTCAGTAACTAGACATACCAAGCAACATACCAAGATGAACATACCACCTGTGCCTATAAACTAGTATGGACAAGAGAAGAGGCCTACCTGTGCCTATAACTAGACATACCAAGCAACATACCAAAATATGAACAAGAGGAGAGGCCTACCTGAGTCAGTAGCTAGACATACCAAGCAACATACCAAAGTATGAACAAGAGGAGAGGCCTACCTGAGTCAGCAACTAGACATACCAAGAAACATACCAAAGTATGAACAAGAGGAGAGGCCTACCTGAGTCAGTATGAACTAGACATACCAAGAAACATACCAAAGTATGAACAAGAGGAGAGGCCTACCTGAGTAACTAGACATCAGTAACTGAACATACCTGAGTCAGAAACATACCAAAGTATGAACAAGAGGAGAGGCCTACCTGAGTCAGTAACTAGACATACCAAGATACATACCAAAGTATGAACAAGAGAGAGACCTGTGCCTATACCTGTGCCTATAACTAGACATACCAAGAAACATACCAAAGTATGAACAAGAGAAGAGGCCTACCTGTGCCTATAACTAGACATACCAAGCAACATACCAAAGTATGAACAAGAGGAGAGGCCTACCTGGGTCAGTAACTAGACATACCAAGAAACATACCAAAGTATGAACAAGAGAAGAGGCCTACCTGAGTCAGAGTCAAAGTATGAACTAGAGGACATACCAAGAAACATCCAAAGTATGAACAAGAGAAGAGGCCTACCTGAGTCAGTAACTATGAACATACCTGAGTCAAGACAAACAAGAAACATACCAAAGTATGAACAAGAGGAGAGGCCTACCTGTGCCTATAACTAGACATACCAAGAAACATACCAAAGTATGAACAAGAGGAGAGGCCTACCTGAGTCAGTAACTAGACATACCAAGATACATACCAAAGTATGAACAAGAGGAGAGGCCTACCTGTGCCTATAACTAGACATACCAAGAAACATACCAAAGTATGAACAAGAGAAGAGGACTACCTGTGCCTATAACTAGACATACCAAGAAACATATCAAAGTATGAACAAGAGGAGAGGCCTACCTGAGTCAGTAACTAGACATACCAAGAAACATACCAAAGTATGAACAAGAGGAGAGGCCTACCTGAGTCAGTAACTAGACATACCAAGAAACATACCAAAGTATGAACAAGAGAAGAGGCCTACCTGAGTCAGTAACCAAGACATACCAAGAAAACATACCAAACCTGTGCCTATAATGAACCAAGAGTAAGAGGAGAGGCCTACCTGAGTCAGTAACTAGACATACCAAGATACATACCAAAGTATGAACAAGAGAAGAGGCCTACCTGTGCCTATAACTAGACATACCAAGAAACATACCAAAGTATGAACAAGAGGAGAGGCCTACCTAGTCCTGTGCCTATAACTAGAGGCCTACATCAGCAACTAGACATACCAAGCAACATACCAAAGTATGAACAAGAGGAGAGGCCTACCTGAGTCAGTAACTAGACATACCAAGAAACATACCAAAGTATGAACAAGAGAAGAGGCCTACCTGAGTCAGTAACTAGACATACCAAGAAACATACCAAAGTATGAACAAGAGAAGAGGCCTACCTGAGTCAGGAACAAGAGGAGAGGCCTACTAGACTAGACATACCAAGAAACATACCAAAGTATGAACAAGAGGAGAGGCCTACCTGAGTCCTGTGCCTATGAACAAGAGGAGACATACCTGAGTCAGTAAACATACCAAAAGTATGTATGAACAAGAGGAGAGGCCTACCTGAGTCAGTAACTAAACATAGAAACATACCAAGTATACATACCTAAAGTAACTAGACATGAACAAGAGGAGAAGAGGCCTACCTGTGCCTATACTAACATAGACAAGTATACCAAGTAAAACATACCAAAGTATGAACAAGAGAAGAGGACTACCTGAGTGCCTATAACTAGACCTACCTGAGTCAGTAACTAGACATACCAAGAAACATACCAAAGTATGAACAAGAGGAGAGGCCTACCTGAGTCAGTAACATAGCAACATACCAAAAATATGAACAAGAGAAACATACTAGACATACCAAACATCCCATTTAAAACCATGTATTGGTATCGCCTTACCTACTCATAAAGTCAAATTCATACAAAGTCCCCAACAGAGGTTTCATTTATCAACCTACCTGAGTCAGTAACTAGACATACCAAGATACATACCAAAATATGAACAAGAGGAGAGGCCTACCTGTGCCTATAACTAGACATACCAAGAAACATACCAAAGTATGAACAAGAGGAGAGGCCTACCTGAGTCAGTAACTAGACATACCAAGAAACATACCAAAGTATGAACAAGAGGAGAGGCCTACCTGAGTCAGTAACTAGACATACCAAGAAACATACCAAAGTATGAACAAGAGGAGAGGCCTACGAGAGGACATACCAAGATACATACCAAAGTATGAACAAGAGAAGAGGCCTACCTGTGCCTATAACTAACTAGACATACCAAGCAACATACCAAAGACATGAACAAAGTATGAACAAGAGGAGAGGCCTACCTGGGTCAGTGAGTCAGTAACTAGGACATAACAAGAAGCAACATACCAAAGTATGAACAAGAGGAGAGGCCTACCTGAGTCAGTAACTAGACATACCAAGAAACATACCAAAGTATGAACAAGAGAAGAGGCCTACCTGAGTCAGTAACTAGACATACCAAGAAACATACCAAAGTATGAACAAGAGGAGAGGCCTACCTGTGTCTATAACTAGACATACCAAGCAACATACCAAAGTATGAACAAGAGAAGAGCCCTACCTGAGTCAGTAACTAGACATACCAAGAAACATACCAAACATCCCATTTAAAACCATGTATTGGTATCGCCTTACCTACTCATAAAGTCAAATTCATACAAAGTCCCCAATAGAGGTTTCATTTATCAACTAATGAGCTACTAAAAACACTACATCAACAATTAACATATAATATCTAATGTTGATGGGTTACACAATTCTTGAGAAAAAGACATCTGTATATCTGATGGGAGCCTGATTTTTTAACCAATGGGCATGAAAGTAAAAACTTATTATGAGTACATAACAAGTAATATATATATATGATATTAACAGTGATGTTAGATATTGATATTATTATGAAATGAAAGTGTTATAAATCAAAAATTGGGAAACATTCTATTCTTAAATATTCATTTCTCATAAAACAATTGTTCTTATTGTTCTGTTCAAGTACCAGGTATGTAATATCAAACTCTACATTCAGACATCAATGATCACAACTTACCTGTAATATTGATTCAAGTACCAGGTACGTAATGTCAAACTCTACATACAGACATCAATAAATTTTACAACTTACCTGTAATATTGGTTTTGACTTTGGAACATGATTCACAGCAAATTTGGTCAAAACTGTAACAGTAAAATTTGCTGACAGCTACAAGCTCTGCACAAGTTGTAAGTTCACCATTTAAAACAACAACACCACCTCGCCTGTCACCATACAGACATAAATCTATACAATGTAAAACAGAGAATTACAGACAAAATACAGACATAATACCAACATAATACAGACGGTACCTTGACCTATATCAGTGTATAATACAGAAATACAGACATAATACAGATATTACCTTGACATATATCAGTGTATAATACAGAAATACAGACATAATACAGATATTACCTTGACATATATCAGTGTATAATACAGAAATACAGACATAATACAAGTACCTTGACATATCATACAGAAATACAGACATAATACAGATATTACCTTGACATATATCAGTGTATAATACAGAAATACAGACATAATACAGATATTACCTTGACATATATCAGTGTATAATACAGAAATACAGACATAATACAGAAGTAACCTTGACATATATCAGTGTAAAAACAGAAATACAGACATAATACAGATATTACCTTGACATATATCAGTGTATAATACAGAAATACAGACATAATACAGAAGTAACCTTGACATATATCAGTGTATAATACAGAAATACAGACATAATACAGATATTACCTTGACATATATCAGTGTATAATACAGAAATACAGACAGATACTACCTTGACATATATCAGTGTATAATACAGAAATACAGACATAATACAGATATTACCTTGACATATATCAGTGTATAATACAGAAATACAGACATAATACAGAAGTAACCTTGACATATATCAGTGTATAATACAGAAATACAGACATAATACAGATATTACCTTGACATATATCAGTGTATAATACAGAAATACAGAAATAATACAGACAACCTTGACATATATCAGTGATAATACAGAAATACCATAATACAGATATTACCTTGACATATATCAGTGTATAATACAGAAATACAGACATATACAGATATTACCTTGACATATATCAGTGTATAATACAGAAGACATAACCTTGACATATATCAGTGTATAATACAGAAATACAGACATAATACAGAAGTAACCTTGACATATATCAGTGTATAATACAGAAATACAGACATAATACAGAAGTAACCTTGACATATATCAGTGTATAATACAGAAATACAGACATAATACAGAAGTAACCTTGACATATATCAGTGTATAACACAGAAATACAGACATAATACAGACGGTACCTTGACATATATCAGTGTATAACACAGAAATAAAAAATTGAAGACATGTCTATTTCTGGGCATCAGTTATATACAGCCTTAAATCACTGATACATAACATGTTTAAAAGTGAACTCATTTTATGTTGGGAAATTTTTAAAAAATATAAATAAAATAAAAATACTGTATTTACCATCTCCTGCAGGTGCCTCATCTGCAGTAGTACACACCCCTTCTACACACCACTACAAAGAGTGTAAAAGAGTTAATTGTTTATATAAGCTTCAAAGCAAACTGCAATTAACAATTCAACATTAAACAAATTGTATAATGTGGATTTTGCAAGTTTCCAATTTTAAGTGACATTAAACTGGATCTCAATATAAGGATCAACAAGTAACTGTAAAGTATATTACTTAAATGATATCTATATATAGTGTTCATTGGCCAATAAACATACCAGATAAAGGTAGGTAACTCATATATCTTCTATCTCTTACACACATCAATTCATTATAAGTTTAGTACCTGTTTATTTCCACATTGACTGCCATCAGCAGCTACAGCAGAACTACAGGATGTGCTTCCTACTTCAGAGCACCATAAAACACTGCATATAGATGTATAGTTGTTGCTATATTGACCCTACAATACAGAAGTCTACAGGTGTAAAACATCAATGATAGGTAAACAGTACTGTAATAAGTAGATAGTACAGCAATAAGTAGACAGTACAGCAATAATAGACAGTACAGCAATAAGTAGACAGTACAGCAATAAGTAGACAGTACAGTAATAAGTAGACAGTACAGCAATATGTACACAGTACAGTAATAAGCAGACAGTACTGTAATAAGTAGACAGTACAGCAATAAGCAGACATTACTGTAATAAGTAGACAGTACAGCAATAAGTAGACAGTACAGCAATAAGTAGACAGTACAGCAATAAGTAGACAGTACAGTAATAAGTAGACAGTACAGCAATATGTACACAGTACAGTAATAAGCAGACAGTACTGTAATAAGTAGACAGTGCAGCAATAAACAGACAGTACTGTAATAAGTACACAGTACTGTAATAAGTACACAGTACTGTAATAAGTACACAGTACTGTAATAAGTACACAGTGCAGCAATAAGTAGCGAATTATGTAATAAGAATAAGAAGACAGTACAGCAATAAGTAAACAGTACAGTAATAAGTACAACACAGGATGTGTAGAGGTGTGACCTTGATTTGATACAGTCTTCAACACAGGATATAGGGCCTATGTGTAGCAGAGTGACCTTGACTGGATACAGTAATAAACACAGGATATATGGCCTATGTGTAGCAGAGTGACCTTGATTTGATACAGTCTTCAACACAGGATATATGGCCTATGTGTAGCAGAGTGACCTTGACTGGATACAACCAACAACACAGGATATATGGCCTATGTGTAGCAGAGTGACCTTGACTGGATACAACCTACAACACAGGATGTGTAGAGGTGTGACCTTGACTGGATACAGCCAACAACACAGGATATATGGCCTATGTGTAGCAGAGTGACCTTGACTGGATACAACCAACAACACAGGATACAGGGCCTATGTGTAGCAGAGTGATCTTGACTGGATACAACTTACAACACAGGATATAGAGCCTATTTGTAGCAGTGTGACCATGACTTGATACAACCTACAACACAGGATATATGTCTACCATTGTGACCTTGGCAGAATACAGTCATATATATATATATATATATATATATATATATATATATATATATATATATATATATATATATATATATATATATATATATATAACACAGGTTTTGTGTGTAGCAGTGTGACCTTGACTTAATACAGACATATATATATTTATATAACAGGTTATATGTGTAGCAGTGTGACCAGGACTTAATACAGATCTACAACACAGTTTCAATGACTGTCCAGCAGTAAATGTTGATTGTCTCATGTATGTATTTATTTCTATTTCTGGTCGGTGATTGAAGCATTCTAAATTATATTAATAATCAAGCATTTTGGACCTAAATCTTGATCCTACAGACATCTACACATGGTAATTGGTGTGTTTATAATCATTTGCATGACACAGTAATTGGTGTGTTTATAATTACTTACAAGACACGGTGATTGGTGTGTTTATAAACACTTACACGACACTGTAATTGGTATGTTTATAATCACTTACATGACACGGTAATTGGTATAGTTATGATCACTTACACGACACGGTAATTAGTATGTTTATAATCACTTACAAGACATGGTATGGTATTAATCACTTACACGACACATGTAAGATCCGTTGCCTTTTATGTGGCCACACTGTGCATCCACATCATACACTTGACCTGGCATCTGTCCTTCATATGGTGCTAGTGCAGTGGGGTCAAAGTTTGTACCTGTTGATGTCATACAATTAGTCCCAGCACTATAATGAAAAATGGTTCTGATTATATACATAGCTAGTTCCAGTACTATAATGAAAAATGGTTCTGATTATATACATAGCTAGTTCCAGTACTATAATGAAAAATGGTTCTGATTATATACATAGCTAGTTCCAGTACTATAATGAAAAATGGTTCTGATTATATACATAGCTAGTTCCAGTACTATAATGAAAAATGGTTCTATAGCTAGTACTATAATGAAAAATGGTTCTGATTATATACATAGCTAGTTCCAGTACTATAATGTATTATATACATAGCTAGTGTAAATAATGAAAAATGTTCTGATTATATACATAGCTAGTCCCAGTCTATAATGAAAAATGGTTCTGATTATATAGTATTACCAGTACTATGAAAAATGGTTCTGATTATATACATAGCTAGTTCCAGTACTATAATGACTGATTATATGCTAGTTCCAAAAATGAAAAAATTGGTTCTGATTATATACATAGCTAGTTCTAGTTCCAGTATTACATAGCTAAGTACTATAAAAATGGTTCTGATTATATACATAGCTAGTTCCAGTATTGTAATGAAAAATGGTTCTGATTATATACATAGCTAGTTCCAGTATTGTAATGAAAAATGGTTCTGATTATATACATAGCTAGTTCCAGTATTGTAATGAAAAATGGTTCTGATTATATACATAGCTAGTCCCATTATAATGTACTATAATATACATAGCTAGATATAATGAAAAAAGGTTCTGATTATATACATAGCTAGTCCCAGTTTTGACAGGACACACAACTGACACACCCACTGATACACACACAGTCATACACAAACAAACACACACTAAATATACCAGCAATGTATTAATAACATGTGCACACAACACAGTGTCTCACAAACACACACACACACACACACACACACACACACACACAAACACACATACACACACACAAACACACACACACACAAACACACACACACATACACACACAAATACAAACACACAAATGCACACACACACACACACACACACACACACACACACACGCATTTTCCAGTCTTACAATGATAACAGTTATGATTGTTCATTACCTTGTAGTGTTTCTTAGTTTACATTTTATTTTCTTAATATGACAGCAGTAGTTTCCACCTGATGACAGTTGATTATACAGTTTACAGAAATCACTAAATAAGGCATCAAGCATGACAACTTATAATGTAGTATTTAGAGAACTACACATTTTATCAAGATTGATATGGCTGTTAAAAAAATCACCTATTCAGATCATTTATTTTTGTGGTGAAATATTGTGTTGAACATGTGGAAAACTTCCATTGATTGGCTGCTTTACTTCCTGTTGCAGGGCCACTAGAGGCAGCCATTATATAACCATTGGAGTCAAGACACGAATTTCCATCTCCATCATGATTCGCACTTAAACTGAAAAAAAAAACCAAACAAACAAGTCAAATTGTTCAACTAAAATTCAAATCAATTCCAAACAGTAAGCAGTGATTAAAAGAAAATCAGGGGTAAGCAGACTTACATGATAAAAGTAACACTGATAAATAACACTAAAAATAACACTAAAAATAACACTGATAAAATAACATCAATAAAATAACATTGGTAAAATAAAATCAATGAAATAACATTGATAAGATAACACTGAGAAAATATATTGTTATCTGATTCACTTACCTATGACCTAATTCATGTGCAGCTATAGTAATAACAACAAAGTTAAACTGATCCTCTACGATGGATGTACTTGAGGTTGCGTCACATATTGTTCCAACATATGCCAAGCCTAAAAATAGAACAAAAGACAATCATGAAAGATGGAGATCAATTAAATATACTAAATCAAATTAAAACCCCAGGGAAGAGATCAGTACATAACTTAACATTACACCTACACAGCAAAGAACTTAATATTAAACCTACACAGTACAGAACTTACACCTACACAGTACAGAACTTACACCTACACAGTACAGAACTTATACCTACACAGTACAGAACTTATACCTACACAGTACAGAACTTATACCTACAAAGTACAGAACTTATACCTACAAAGTACAGAACTTACACCTACACAGTACAGAACTTATACCTACACAGTACAGAACTTACACCTACACAGTACAGAACTTATACCTACACAGTACAGAACTTACACCTACACAGTACAGAACTTATACCTACACAGTACAGAACTTACACCTACACAGTACAGAACTTACACCTACAAAGTACAGAACTTACACCTACAAAGTACAGAACTTATACCTACACAGTACAGAACTTACACCTACACAGTACAGAACTTAAGATTACACCTACACAGTACAGAATTGAATGTTACACATATAATATTTACTTACCAGCATTAGCACTAGATCCATCATTTGTGAAGTCATACCTGAAAAAGAAATCAAGTAACATTAGGTTTCTATGGAACCCCATAAGTATATCAATTTATCTGGTGGCTGCCACATAATAATCAAACACTGGTAGAATGTCATGTCCACTTGGCCAGATTGATCATCATACATAAAGTAAAAAAATCAAAATAATCACCTCATCTTTGACTGTGTGATTTTTTGTCATTGAATGAGTTTGATATAAATTAAATCTCTTATAGGTACTTTATACAAATTGTCAGATTTTTTCCTCTCATGTTTTTGGTAGTAACATGAATGACTTTAATCATAAACAAGAATAAACAACTATAAACCTATGATGATGTAACTTATTGTAGATGTTTGTACAAACAAAATGTATTGTTATACCTCACAGATGACACCATGCAGTCAGGGATTAGATTAGAGCCATCACATGTCCGAGCCACAAAACTTCAAGTCTGTGAGGTCATGAGTTCAAGTCCAGCCGGCAGCAGGTTGGTTTCCTGTTCTTTGGATGAGACAGTAAAAACCGAGGTCCCATGTCACAGTAGGTGTCGGCACGTTATAGAACGCTCACTGCTCAATGGCCGTAAGTGCCGAGTATAGGCCAAAATTTGAAGACCTTCACTGGCATTTGGTGACGTCTAAACCATAAACAAACAAAACAACAAATAAGTGAAAGATTCTTGAGTGGGATACAATTATAAACAACAATAACACAAACAAAACAACAAATTCCTACAACCATGGCAATAAATATACAATGTATAATGTTTTCCTACAACCATGGCAATAAATATACAATGTATAATGTTTTCCTACAACCATGGCAATAAATATACAATGTATAATGTTTTCCTACAACCAGGGCAATAAATATACAATGTATAATGTATAATGTTTTCCTACAACAATGTATAATGTTTTCCTACAACCATGGCAATAAATATACAATGTATAATGTTTTCCTACAACCAGGGCAATAAATATACAATGTATAATGTTTTCCTACAACCATGGCAATAAATATACAATGTATAATGTTTTCCTACAACCATGGCAATAAATATACAATGTATAATGTTTTCCTACAACCAGGGCAATAAATATACAATGTATAATGTTTTCCTACAACCAGGGCAATAAATATACAATGTATAATGTTTTCCTACAACCAGGGCAATATATATATATATTGATCTCATATGCAGTACTGTAGGACAACAATGTACAACTTGTTATGGCGGGAGACAGTTGTGGTTTTTACTTCTTGTAGTTATTTATTTGCTTCATCACTGATTCACTTTGTGACAAATGTTTCCATTTTGTGTGTAAGCTGTTACTTTGATATATCTCTATCTCATCATTTATAGTATTTTTCCTGTTACACAACTTGTAACATTTTAACTTTTAAACCATTTTTCTTAATTAAATCTTTGTTCAAAATACTCAACAAACCTAGAAAATGTCATAGCATGATCATAGCTTGGCAGTCCTGAGGCTGATCCTGTCCAGGATGTAAAGTTAGATAAAACTGTTAATGCATCCACTTGGTTAGGTGTGGTACTTGTTTCCCTGTTTGTCTCTGTCCATGGCGACTTTAAAGCACTCTTTAGAAATAGAAATTCAATTTACAATAAGAGAATTAAACAGTATTGTGTATCTTTACAGTTTCAAGTTCGAGACAAAGCAAGATATTACTGGAGACACACACCAAGAATTCAGTATGAGGTCCACAAGTACTGTGTGCAGGATTATTTTCACCCTGTGATATTTTCGCCCTACAACACTTGCGAATGGTTTCGCCATATTTTAAATTTGCCCAGACTGTTACAATTCGAAATATATTATATAATACTATTGTGATGTTTTATTTAACAAATAAATCTCATGGACACTTTAGCAGTAACTGCATGAAGTCTTGTGACTTTGGTTAGCAAAATGATACAGATACCTGCAAAAACATAGACATTATTATAGTAACTGATTGTTTCTTGGCATCATTTTCTGGAATCTGTACCATTTTGCCAACCAAAGTCACAGGAATGCAGTAACTGGTAAAGGGTGTATTAATTCTTGAACTTTTTGCATGATTTCGTTCAAGATCTATAAACAATTTTGTGTGATATTTCAAATGATTGAAATATATAATAGATACTTTCTGTAACTATTAAAATAAATGGATTTGCTGTTTTGAATTTTGCCCAGTTTTGAATTCACCCACTGACGATGAGGGAAACAGGGGCAAAAATAAAACGGTGCAAAAATTTCCCTGTAAACAGTACCTTGTGGATGAGATATTTCTAGGAGTCGATACTTGTATTTGTGCAATAACAAACACAGCATATAGTCCAACATTACAAACAGGATATATGTGATACTTGACAAACAAGAGATCATAACTTATAAACAGTGATACATATTGACAAAGATATTATTACAAGAATCTCAATGTCTCAGATGTGGTCAGGTGTAAATAAATCCCATCTACGCCCATCTGACAGAATACAGAACCATGATGACTGAGATAACAGCCAAATCACATAAGCATGGGCATCTAACAATGTTGGCCCTCGGGACTTTTTCGGTATATATATCTTTGCATGCTGTTTGTTTGCTTCATACCCTTTCTCACTATCTATGGTCAGTTTGGGGATAATAGCCAAAGGCCATGATAAAGCAATATAAAATGCCTGGAAACTCCCAGAAAGGGCCACCTAGCAATTTTGGCCCTGTTGAATTTTTTGTAGATCTTTGCATCCTGAATGTTTTTACTATGGTAATTATAGTAATTCTAACTTTCACTCTTACGGTCAGATAATAGCCAAAATATGACCAAAAAAATTGTCAAGCAAAGGGGAATAACTCTAATCAGGACATTCCAATTATTTCAATGATAGAATAAAAAAAAGAAGATCCATGTCTTTTTTTGTTCTTTAGATATAAGTCAAAACCTACTCTGACCACTATGTTCCATTTATAGTAACAACAGCCAAACAGATTGTTCTTAATTCATTATGTACTAGCAACAATTTTAACAAAATGTGTCTTCCATATTATAATATTGCATAATCATTTAAGTATAAATTGATACTTACATCAGCAATATAGATACCTGCAAATACGATGGCCATTGTGTATTCTGTTGTCTGGATATTCTTGTAGCGAACATCCATCTACAAAAGAAAAGAAACTCTTACTCAAATCCAAGCTTCACCATTACACAAAAATTTCAGTTGTTTTAAATACATTTCTTATTCCACATTTTGTGATAGAAAATAACAATTAAGTTTTATAAAGCTTACTTTAAGTGACATAAAACCACAGAATTGTCACATGCTTTCGCTAGAATCTGTATCTTACCCCAAGTAAAATAAAAGCATAAAATTGCCAGATCTTTTCTTTAGCATCTGCATCTTACCCAAGTAAAATAAAGTATAAAATTGTCATATGTTTTTGCTAGAATCTGTATCTTTACCCAAATAAAATGAAAGCATAAAATTGTCATATGCTTTCGCTAGAATCTGTATCTTACCCCAAGTAAAATAAAAGCATAAAATTGCCGGATCTTTTCTTTAGCATCTGTATCTTTTGCACTATCAGAAGTTTCTGTGCTAAGGTTATACCAACTGTAAACAGAAAACAGGAGTTTTTATTTCATTTATTTATTTATTATTAATTGATTTTTGTATGAAAGACTGTCAACAAGACATACTACATAGACATTGTATTGCTTGTGTATATTCTTCACTTTTTTAAAGCAAGAGAAAATACACAGAGATTCTGTGTTTGGTGTTTTCAAGTGAAAGCGGTACAAAATTAAACAAAGATATATTATCAAATATTCCCGATTTTTTATCGAAAATAAAAAACAACAATAAAAACATGGTAACAAATACAAGTGAAGCAAAACTGGAAAATCCTAGAATTACGATAATTTTTGTCAAAGTTCATGTTTGGTCCAGTCAAGATATGAACTGTCACCTTAAACAATTGAAGTAGATCTATGTCATCTATACAAAATGAACAGAATTTGAAAGGGAAATATTTAAGTAGATCTATGTCATCTATTCAAAATGAACAGAATTTGAAAGGGAAATATTTAAGTAGATCTATGTCATCTATACAAAATGAACAGAATTTGAAAGGGAAATATTTAAGTAGATCTATGTCACCTATACAAAATGAACAGAATTTGAAAGGGAAATATTTAAGTAGATCTATGTCATCTATACAAAATGAACAGAATTTGAAAGGGAAATATTTAAGTAAATCTATGTCATCTATACAAAATGAACAGAATTTGAAAGGGAAATATTTAAGTAGATCTATGTCATCTATACAAAATGAACAGAATTTGAAAGGGAAATATTAATTTGAGTTGAGTTCAATGATAATTTTTTCATATGAATAATCATAACGTCTTGGAGATCAACAAAATAACAAAGCAAAGACTACTTACTATTGATAAATAGAATAATCCACCACCATTAAGAGTTCTATTTTGTACTCATTTACCGCTCTTTTATCACGGTGATGTATACTCATATGTCTATATTCTGGATGATGATTTCTATTACCTGCCAAATGATAAAGTCATATCAATTACTTTAGATTTATAAGTCATATCACTTACTTAAGATTTATAAGTCATATCAATTACTTAAGATTTATAAGTCATATCAATTACTTTAGATTTATAAGTCATATCAATTACTTTAGATATATAAGTCATATCAATTACTTTAGATTTATAAGTCAATTACTTTAGATTTATAAGTCATATCAATTACTTTAGATTTATAAGTCATATCAATTACTTTAGATTTATAAGTCATATCAATTACTTTAGATTTATTTTGTGTTAGTAACAGAATACTTTATCACAGTAATTAAAAACATCACTCTATATCAATACCCTACACTTGATCTACAAATCTGTCTATACCTAACACTTGATCTACAAATCTGTCTATATCTAACACCGGATCTAAAAATCTGTCTATACTTAACACTGGATCTACAAATATGTCTAAACCTAACACTTGATCTACAAATCTGTCTAGACCTAACACTGGATCTACAAATATGTCTAAACCTAGCACTGGATCTACAAATCCATCTACACCTAACACTTGATCTACAAGTCTCTCTAGTTACCTAACACTTGATCTACAAATATGTCTAAACCTAGCACTGGATCTACAAATCCATCTACACCTAACACTTGATCTACAAGTCTCTCTAGTTACCTAACACTTGATCTGTAAATCTGTCTAGACCTAACACTTGATCTACAAATATGTCTAGACCTAACAATTCATCTACAAATATGTCTAGACCTAACACTTGATCTACAAATATGTCTAGACCTAACACTTGATCTACAAATATGTCTAGACCTAACACTTGATCTACAAATCTGTCTAGACCTAACACTTGATCTACAAATATGTCTAGACCTAACACTTGATCTACAAATATGTCTAGACCTAACACTGGATCTACAAATATGTCTAAACCTAGCACTTGATCTACAAATCTGTCTATACCTAACACTTGATCTACAAATCTGTCTATAAATAAAACTTGATCTACAGATCTGTCTAGACCTAACACTTCATCTACAAATATGTCTAGACCTAACACTTGATCTACAAATCTGTCTAGACCTAACACTTGATCTACAAATCTGTCTAGACCTAACACTTGATATACAAATCTGTCTAGACCTAACACTTCATCTACAAATCTGTCTACACCTAACACTTGATATACAAATCTGTCTCGACCTAACACTTGATCTACAAATATGTCTAGACCTAACACTTGATCTACAAATCTCTTTATACCTGATATTTTATATGTAGTCAATTCTAGTTATTTGAGCCACTGATTACAATTGATTAACATGCTGATCATAGGAGTAAACGTTATAGTTTTTAAAATGTAAATCAGATATACCTTTCAATTTATCTGCAAAGTAAAACTTTGGTAACTGTACTTTGTGTATTTGAAAGTTCTTATTTGATACACTGCCATTACAATTATGTTCTGGTGGTTCCAATACATATTCTTCATTATCAACATGAAAATTTCCCAGCTGCAATGAAAATTTATTTCTTAAAATACACAAACAAATAAAACTATAAAGTACATAGTGTAACAGTATGATGGAACATGTGACATTATATATGTAGTTGCATGTACTTGGTAGATTTAAAATTTACAAATAAAAATGAAACCAATCATCTAACTACATGTGACTTTAATCCAAAGATATGTCTGACTTTGTACTGGTCACAAAATCTTAATATCAGTCACTGCTTTTCATAATCTTTGTCTGTAAGGACCATGTATGCTGTCTTTTGTTAACTTCATGCATTACATTGTAATGTTCTATTGTACAGAAATGATGTCACATACATGTAGAAGTAAACAATATGTCATATACATGTAGAAGTAAATCTAAGTACTGATGTACCAAACAACACATCATATACATGTAGAAGTAAATCTAAGTACTGATGTACCAAACAACACATCATATACATGTAGAAGTAAATCTAAGTACTGATGTACCAAACAACACGTGAAATATCTAAAGAACTCAATATAAGGCCTCACTTACCAAACAACACATCATATACATGTAGAAGTAAATCTAAGTACTGATGTACCAAACAACACGTGAAATATCTAAGGCCTCACTTACCAAACAACACATCATATACATGTAGAAGTAAATCTAAGTACTGATGTACTCTAAGGCATCACTTACCAAACACGAGGCATATTCTGACTCCTGGTAGAACACTGCACCATTCTGTACATCTTCATAAAAGTGTCCTTCCTGGGATAAAAAAATCATAAATTGTAGACAACTGCTATCAAGATTTTCCAGAGGACTCAATTTTACACTTTTGAATTATTCCATCTTGTAAAATATTTTAAGAAACTTACATGTTTATCCTTCAAATATGTTGATACTATATTGCCACTGTTATCTGATGTGTATATTTGAACATCATTTGTCCGTAGATAGTTATTTTGCACCAAGGTGAGATCTATATGACGTCCTTTCAGCTCAAATGACAATGACAGAGTTGGTTGCGAATGGTCTGTAGATCTGCGAGTACGTTGGCGTATGTCAACAACGACACCAGCTACAAAGACAGAAAATAAAATGGCAAATGATGAGGCCATCAAAAGGGTTATTGTAAGACATAATAACAGGATAATATAAGTCATATTAACAGGATATAATGAAACAAAGTAGAGTGAAATTATAAGACAATAGGTAATGGGATATTATAAGACAATAGGTAATGGGATATTATAAGGCAATAGGTAATGGGATATTATAAGATAATAGGTAATGGGATATTATAAGGCAATAGGTAATGGGATATTATAAGACAATAGGTAATGGGATATTATAAGGCAACAGGTAATGGGATATTATAAGACAATAGGTAATGGGATATTATAAGACAATAGGTAATGGGATATTATAAGGCAATAGGTAATGGGATATTATAAGGCAACAGATAATGGGATATTATAAGACAATAGGTAATGGGATATAATAAGACAATAGGTAACCAGATATTATAAGGCAATAGGTAATGGGATATTATAAGACAATAGGTAATGGGATATTATAAGGCAATAGGTAATGGGATATTATAAGACAATAGGTAATGGGATATTATAAGACAATAGGTAATGGGATATAATAAGACAATAGGTAACCAGATATTATAAGGCAATAGGTAATGGGATATTATAAGACAATAGGTAATGGGATATTATAAGGCAATAGGTAATGGGATATTATAAGACAATAGGTAATGGGATATTATAAGACAATAGGTAATGGGATATAATAAGACAATAGGTAACCAGATATTATAAGGCAATAGGTAATGGGATATAATAAGACAATAGGTAATGGGATATTATAAGACAATAGGTAATGGGATATTATAAGACAATAGGTAATGGGACATTATAAGACAATAGGTAATGGGATATTATAAGACAATAGGTAATGGGATATTATAAGACAATAGGTAATGGGATATTATAAGACAATAGGTAATGGGATATAATAAGACAATAGGTAACCAGATATTATAAGGCAATAGGTAATGGGATATTATAAGGCAATAGGTAATGGGATATTATAAGACAATAGGTAATGGGATATTATAAGACAATAGGTAATGGGATATAATAAGACAATAGGTAACCAGATATTATAAGGCAATAGGTAATGGGATATTATAAGGCAATAGGTAATGGGATATTATAAGACAATAGGTAATGGGATATTATAAGGCAATAGGTAATGGGATATTATAAGACAATAGGTAATGGGATATTATAAGACAATAGGTAATGGGATATAATAAGACAATAGGTAACCAGATATTATAAGGCAATAGGTAATGGGATATTATAAGGCAATAGGTAATGGGATATTATAAGACAATAGGTAATGGGATATTATAAGGCAATAGGTAATGGGATATCATAAGACAATAGGTAATGGGATATTATAAGACAATAGGTAATGGGATATTATAAGGCAATAGGTAATGGGATATTATAAGACAATAGGTAATGGGATATTATAAGACAATAGGTAATGGGATATTATAAGACAATAGGTAATGGGATATTATAAGACAATAGGGAGGTATACTGTTAGACAAATGAGAAGAGGTATTTTATAAGACATAAAAAAGGGATATTATGAGAAATAAGACAGGGATGTTATAAGACATAAAAGACGGATATTATGAGATATAAGAGTGGGATATTACAGGTCATAATAGAGCAATATTATAAGACAGGGATATTATAAGACATAAGACAGGGATGTTATAAGACATAAGATGGATATTATAAGAAATAAGACAGGGATGTTATGAGATATAAGAGAGGGATGTTATGAGATATAAGAGAGGGATATTATAAGACATAAGACAGGGATATTATAAGACATAAGACAGGGATGTTATGAGATATAAGAGAGGGATATTATAAGACAGGGATATTATAAGACATAAGACAGGGATGTTATAAGACATAAGACAGGGATGTTATAAGACATAAGACAGGGATGTTATGAGATATAAGAGAGAGGGATATTATAAGACATAAGAGAGGGATATTATAAGACATAAGAGAGTATTACAATATCTTACACCCCTCTGCTATAATGTAGTTTTACAATGTCTTACTGCCTCCCCTCTTCTATAACGTAGTTGTACAATATCTTACACCCCTCTACTATACAATGTCTTACAGCCTTCCCTCTAGGCCTACTAAGTAGTTGTACAATATCTTACACCCCTCTACTATAACGTAGTTTTACAATGTCTTACTGCCTCCCCTCTTCTATAACCTAGTTGTACAATATCTTACACCCCTCTACTATACAATGTTTTACAGTCTTCCCTCTTCTATAACTAGTATTACAATATCTTACACCCCTCTACTATACAATGTCTTTCAGCCTTCCCTCTTCTATAACTAGTAAAACAATATCTTACACCCCTCTACTATACAATGTCTTACAGTCTTCCCTCTTCTATAACTAGTATTACAAAAGTCTTACACCCCTCTACTAGGCCTATAACATAGTTGTACAATGTCTTACAGCCTTCCCTCTAGGCCTACTAAGTAGTTATACAATGTCTTACAGCCTTCCCTCTAGACCTACTAAGTAGTTATACAATGTCTTACAGCCTTCCCTCTAGGCCTACTAAGTAGTTATACAATGTCTTACAGCCTTCCCTCTAGGCCTATAACGTAGTTGTACAATGTCTTACAGCCTTCCCTCTAGGCCTACTAAGTAGTTTATGTCTTACAATGTCAATTACAGCCTTCCCTCTAGGTACCTATAACATAGTTGTACAATGTCTTACAGCCTTCCCTCTAGGCCTACTAAGTAGTTATACAATGTTTTACAGCCTTCCCTCTAGGCCTACTAAGTAGTTATACAATGTCTTACAGCCTTCCCTCTAGGCCTATAACATAGTTGTACAATGTCTAACAGCCTTCCCTCTAGGCCTACTAAGTAGTTATACAAAGTAGTTATACAATGTCTTACAGCCTTCCCTCTAGGCCTACTAAGTAGTTATACAATGTCTTACAGCCTTCCCTCTAGGCCTATAACATAGTTGTACAATGTCTTACAGCCTTCCCTCTAGGCCTACTAAGTAGTTATACAATGTCTTACAGCCTTCCCTCTAGGCCTACTAAGTAGTTATACAATGTCTTACAGCCTTCCCTCTAGGCCTATAACGTAGTTGTACAATGTCGTACAGCCTCCCCTCTACTAAGTAGTTTTGCAATTCCTTGCAGCACTGCTCTTAACTATTAAGAAGACACTAGGAAATGACATATTACATGCACGACTATGCATGTTATGTACTTCTTTAAAACAGTATCATTATGTATAATAGATATATTGAAGATTACCCCTGCTCTGCCTGTGGTACATTGAAATAACAGAACACTGCCCTCTTTTACATCGATGATATCGTAAACTGAGAATTGCTTTAAGAAATTAATTGCACTATAAAAGTTCCCAACTACAACAACATTTTTTTCTATATGGAGATCAAGTTGAAAACATCGATAAGAGTGAAAACATAATCATTTAAATATTTTGCAAACAAGGTGGTTTATTTGAATTTACAAAACCTTTTGTAATATTTACCTTGTAAAATAGGTAAGTTCACTTCACAAACAATTTAAACATCGTGTTAGTGCAATAACAGCATTTACATACTAGGTATATCATAGTGAATTACTCTCGTTTTTTCTTTTTCCCTTTTAAATGTCCAAGTAACAAGTTATATACAATGTATCTTTATATTCCTACTGACTACCTTGTTTTCTATATTAGGACAAACTAATTTACGGTAAATAAGCGTTCACCTTGTTCAAATCTCTCGTACTTTATCGTAGTGTTTAGTTCTTATAGCGTGTCATAAGTAATCTATAGATACAGGCATGATTCCAATACCATAAACAAATCTCCTATACCAAAGATATATTACCCAAACTTCAGCGGAAACCTATTTATCTAGGACAAACGTAATTATTTCATTTCAATGGATTCATTTACTAGACAGATATCAATATACATTCCTGTTCTCTGCTTTACAGGTACATCACAATGTCCGTGTCACTCTATTTTTATTCCACACATGTTGTTACATAGTGTAAGGATACTTTTTATTTTTGTCGCTTGCTTAGATAATTGACCAGAGGTGATTTGAAGTGGATTTCTGCAATCCTTAGGCATTGCAGGAGCTTCCAGACGGGAGGGGTGGGGCTTTGCCCGTGCAAAAATAGTCAGGACGATCTAAGGGGGTCCAGATGCCTAGTAATCGTCCCTACCCTACCCTACCCGCACTTTTGTATCCGAGCATGTGCGCATGTAATGTACCCTGTATCCGTGCTGTCCAACTTCAAAGGTGTTTTCTTTTCTGGAACCTATAGTTGCTTTGTCATCAAAACGAAAGATGATTACAGAGCAAAGTCCAGTGACAGTGACAACGAATGACTTTACAAATCCTGGATATGAAACCTCTGTTTGGAGGAAGTAGATCATATCTTCGGACTATATCGAACCTTCGAACTATCGGGCCTCCGGACAATCGGATCTTCGAACTAATGGACCTTCGAAATATCGAACCTTAGATCTACCGGGCCTTCAGTCTATCGGACCCTCGGGCTATCAGTCATTCGGAATACTGGGTCTTCACCTTTTCACTGACCGAACAGTACACACCTACGAAAGGTCACTTGCATATGACCCCATAGCGGGTTTCGTTAGATCCTCTCTCCTCTCAAACATCTAAGTAACCTATCAATGAAATTTGGCGTGACACTATAAAAGCTACTCACATTGTCAATCTAGGCGACCACAATATGAGTAGCAAAAGTTATAAAATATCGCATGCGACAGTAAGTACTGAGGCGACAATATACAATTATTGATTTTGGTTGAGGGTGACATAAGGATTTATCAGTCCAAAGAAGCATGATATTGACCGAGGCGAAAATTAAAGTCATGACTATTTCAAAATTCGAAACAAAAAACAATATCGATTCACATGTAATGTTTAACTCCTACACAGAACGATTTTCAATATCTTTAGGCTGTTCTTGTTCATGAATGATTAGGAGCGATGGTTAAATGAGAGCCGTTTTTTCATTGGTTTATGCATTTGTATCATCCAGTCAAATAGGAAAAGAACGGCGACACGAGTGGGTGGCATAACAATCCACGGCCCTCTGGACTGTCGAATGAATGAAAGTAGCGCTTCTTCGATTGATACTCGGATTTAAATACAACTTGCCGTAGTTACAACCAATCAGCGAATGGAAATCCACGAGCCATATGATAAACATTTATTGTTGCCTATTATTATTATTATCATTATTATTATTACAAAAATGTTTTTGATCCGTATATTTTCCGTCTGATGATTTGTTTTAACTGTGGCAATTTGTATCAGTAAATCCGAATAGCAACTGGAGAATTGCAACTTTAATTCCATCGACAGTCAAGAGGGCCTTGGATTGTTATGTCGCCCTCTCTTGCTTCCATTCTTTTCTAATTTCTATAAGTGTATATGATTGGATGAATAACATTGAATAAACCAATAAAAACCCAACTCTCATTTAACCGTCACTCTTAGTTATTCACGAAAAGAACAGCCTAAAGATCTTTCAAATCGTTCTGTACAAGAGTTAAACATCAAATTTGAACTGACATTTTTTTTTAAAATAGTCATGTAATAAAACAATTACTGACTTTAATTTCAGGCGATATAAGAATTTATCAGCCCGAAAAAAACATGCTTCTTTGGACTGATAATATAGCCATCGGGTAACATAACACCTCGAGGGTGGGCAAATATTCATGTCAACCCTAACAAGGGCAATAATTGTATAATGTCACCCTTAACCAGATTCATTAACAGTATAATGTCGTAATAGAGTACCTATATTGTTTACATAGGATGGTCAACATTTACTCTGTACACTACTATTGATATCATCAGCTTAAACCTTGTCAGTTGGACAAATATTTGTAAAAACCCAAAATTGATTTTGACAAGAAACTATTATTTACACAGAATTATTTGTATAAAAGTTTTAAATATGTTCCATGAGAATAACTTATTCTTTCAGCTGGCGAGTGGTCAAAATATTTTGTCCTATTACCTGTTGCCCTCCGTTCACACTTAAATGGTTGACCTCCACTGAAAGCGTAAGTTAAAGGGGACCTTGGGTCCACCGTTATCATTTTTTTTAAATGTTGTTTTACGCCACACACATTTTATTTCAGTTATATTGTGGCGACCTGTTTTATTGGTGGAGGAGAGAACCCAGTTACAGTGTTCCCGGAAATAGACCACCGGCCTTCCCAAAATTTATCAAGTTAATCAACTAACGCAAGTATGTGAACAAGCTATTGACTAGGACTGTGACATTGGAAGCAAATAAAAAGTGGTGCAAAAGGACAAAAGTGGGGGGAGCAAGTCAAAAGTAGGAGGCCAAATTAGTTGTTATAAATACGATTTGAGACAATTTGCTTGTAAATACGTGTTGATAACTCCCGGTTCCGACATCTATGTAGGGTATCTAAAGAAACTGTCTCACCAAATGACTAGGATATACAGAGACACTGCCTCATCTTATGACTAGGATGTCTAGATATACTGCCTATCTAATGGCAAGGTTGTCTAAAGATACTGTCATCTATTGACTAGGATGTCCTGAGATACTGTCTCATCCAATGACTAGGATGTCTAGAGACACTGCCTCATCTAATGACAAGGCTGTATATAGAGACACTGCCTCATTTATTGACTACGATGTATAGAGACACTACTTCATCTAATGACAAGGATGTCTAGAGACACTCTCTCATCTAATGACAAGGATGTCTAGAGACACTGTTCCATCTAATGACAAGGATGTCTAGAGACACTGTTCCATCTAATGACAAGGATGTCTAGAGACACTCTCTCATCTAATGACAAGGATGTCTAGAGACAATGTATCATTTCATGACTAAGATGTCAAGAGACACCGTTTAATCTAATGACTAAGATTTCAAGAGACATTGTTCCATCTATTGACTAGGGTATCTAGAGACACTGTCTTATCTACTGAGAAGGATGTCTAGAGACACTGTCTCATCTATTGACTAAATTTGAAATTAACAAGTCCCAATTTACTGTCAGATAGCTATATTATGGCCTCTAAGTACTTGTAATGACATATTTTTGGAAACATCCCAGACACCAGAGGAAGCTGGATTTCTTGTCTGGAAGCTAGAAAAATCACCTATTCCTGCTTGCAAATTTAAAAATGCCAAGATGCAATGGGGATCAAACATCTGAAACCCCTGCCATTCAGATTTGAGTTAATCTGATTGTATCACGGCTATACTTTGGAATGATATAGGCCTACACACAGGCACTCGTAGCATTGGATCTTGTTTAATAAAATGAATATTAATATAAACTAAATACAATTCATCTATCTACACTTACACTTCTAAATGACTTAACACCACAGACCACCGACTTTGAGCAATTTTTACGAGATTTGTTCTAGTTTTAGTAATTTTCCACTCCCTCGATGTAGCTTATATAGAAACTTTTTCATTTTCTCCATTGTTTTTATTTCGATGAAACTGTGGGGGCATCTATGCTACAACATCGCTATCAATGCAATACTTTTGAAAAATAAATAGGTTATAATATAGCATGTGACAGCTTTAAAATGGCTTCTAAAGGTTTGCAAAATTAGAAACATTTCGGAAAGCTTACCCAGGACTGCACTATACCGTTTACATTAGCTTAACCTTTAAACCCTACAGGTCATAATAGACTGGTCTAGGTTGAGCATACCATGTATATACTTAGGGTTGGAAGGGTTAACAAACCTTCACTTAAATCTGTATGTAAGTATTGTGGTTGAACAAGGAATAATTGCATGTCTATAAAGCAGTGAAATGCCCTCCCAAACCTTCCAAATTTCACCATTTTTTTTTATCTGAAAAAGTGTGTGTCTGCCAACCTTCTTAAAGGATTCATGCCTCATAATGTATGGAACAATTTGAAAACTTGTCCAGTGAGGTATGTATTATTTAACAGTTTTAAATGATGTTACCATTTAACACCCCCCCCCCCTCTTTGGAAAATTATGAATTGTTTATGATTTACAATTTACGTATACTGTACACGATACTTTTGATTTAACAATTATTGTGACTTGTGATATATAGCAGTGAGATATAGTAATTATACAAAGACAAAATACTTGTCCTAGATCACTGTACATTATGATACATTCCTGGCTTTAATATTTCAAAAGCATACCACGACCTTTATCTCATCCCAAGAAAAACTTATTATTTTTTTTTCTATAAAAGATAAAATCTGACTTTTTACAATTTAAAGTTCAGTGAACAGTTTACTTAGTGAAGCAGATAGCAATGATTTTTCAAAGTAGGTACATGAAAACAAGATTGGTTAGGCACAAGTGATTATCAACTATTGAACTCCTCACTATTAAAAATGAATGTCAGAACTCAGTACAAGGCTCACAATTCTATACTACTTTGTACTATGCTCACAATAAGGCTCACAATTTTAAACTCTGTAAAAAGGCTCATAATTCTAAACTCTGTACAAGGCTCACAATTCTAAACTCAGTACAAGGTTCACAACTCTAAACTACTTTGTACTATGCTCACAATTTTAAATTCTGTACAAGGCTCAATCTAAACTCTGTACAAGGCTCACAATTTTAAACTCTGTAAAAAGGCTCATAATTTTAAACTCTGTACAAGGCTCACAATTCTAAACTTTGTGTTACAGGGTAATCATCTTTTTTCTTAAGATAAAACATGTTTGTTAAAAATATGAAAATTATCATTCTAAAATAATAATACTGGTAATTAAATATGGTATCAAAATGAAATAAAATAGTTTTTATTTGTAGATCATGGTTATCTTCATTTGCAAAATATTTCTAAACAACTTACAAAAACCATAGAAATTCCCTTCAGCGGTTTTGGAAAACAAGCTGACAATAAGAATAGCTCCCCACCTTTATTTTTGCAGTTTTAAGTTCATAAAAAATCAAAACATTAAATTACAGCAAAATTCTTTCAAGAAAACATTTCTCTACCTAAATACAGGTAAAACACAAAAATGGGGAGAAAATCAAAGAAATCATACAAAAATGAATGAAAATGACAAAGTCTAAAAAGATGTCAAAAACACTTCAAAACTTCATTTTCCGATTTCTATGAAAGTAACAAACTTAAATAATACATCTATGTAGATCACCAAGATGCAAATAATTTTTTTAATCCATGCAGTTGTTTTGAAGAAGATCTTTAAGACATATCATACACACATGTAAGACATACAGATAACACATATAGGTAAGACTTACAGATCATACAAACAGGTAAGACTTACAGATCCTACATACAGGTGAGACTTACAGATCATCCATGCAGGTAGGACTTACAGATCATACATACAGGTGCGGCTTACAGATCATACACACAAGTAAGACTTACAGATCATACAAACAGGTAAGACTTAGAGATCCTACATACAGGTGAGACTTACAGATCATACATGCAGGTAGGACTTACAGATCATACATACAGGTATGGATTACAGATCATACACACAAGTAAGACTTACAGATCATAAATACAGTTAAGACTTACAGATCACACATACAGGTGAGACTTACAGATCCTACATACAGGTGAGACTTACAGATCATACATACAGGTAGGACTTACAGATCATACATACAGGTAGGACTTACAGATCAAGAAAATACAGGTAAGACTTACAGATCATAAATACAGGTTCGACTTACAGATCACACATACAGGTAAGGCTTACAGATCATACATACAGGTGAGACTTACAGATCACACATACAGGTAAGACTTACAGATCACACATACATGTGAGACTTACAGATCACATATACAATGTACAGGTGAGACTTACAGATCACACATACATGTGAAACTTACAGATCATACATACAGGTGAGACTTACAGATCACATATACAGGTAAGACTTACAGATCACACATACAGGTAATTCTTACAGATCACACATACAGGTACGACTTACAGATCACACATACAGGTAAGACTTACAGATCACAAATACAGGCGAGACTTACAGATCACACAGACATGTGACACTTAAAGATCACGATACATATACGCAGTCTAATCTTAAACTGTTCATAGATATGGACCAGGTTTTGTCAGAATCCATCTTCATAAAATAATGTTAATCTCTCTCTCTCTCTCTCTCTCTCTCTCTCTCTCTCTCTCTCTCTCTCTCTCTCTCTCTCTCTCTCTCTCTCTCTCTCTCTCTCTCTCTCTCTCTCTCTCTCTCTCTCTCTCTCTCTCTCTCAGTACAACCGGTTACCTTCATGTTTTAAGTCCGTGACTGGTATCGGCAATAATCCATAAGTAAAAGTCCGTGACATCAACATAAAAACCAGAATTCTTATCACCATTTTCTTTTCCTCTATGCGACGCTTATATCCGGATACACCGATGTAAATAATAAACGAGCTGTAATTATGTCGCCAAATTAGCTTTTGTTATATATTATTTACACGCCAACTTTCTGTCCCGTCTTGTGAGTACAAAATCTGTTTTCCTTGACTGCAGAAGCGTGTCGAATTTAAGAAACTTTGACTAACCGTATAATATATGTATAAAGATTCCTTTTCTATAGTCTTGGAGTAGCCGTATAATATATGTATAAAGACTCCTTCTATAGTCTCGGAGTAGCCGTATAAAATGAGTATAACAATTCCTTTTTCTGTTGTCTTGGAGTAGCCGTAAATGAGTATAAAGATTCCTTTTCTGTAGTCTCGGAGTAGCCGTATAAAATGGGTAAAACGATTTCTTTTTCTGTAGTCTTGGAGTACCCGTATAATATATGTATAAAGATTCCTTTTCTGTAGTCTTGGAGTAACCGTATAAAATGAGTATAAAGATTCCTTTTTCTGTAGTCTTGGAGTAGCCGTATAAAATGTGTACAACGATTCCTTTTTCTTTGATAATCAATTATTATCCACCTGTTTTCATTAGTATACTAATAATTTATCAATGAAAGGTTGTTAATTATCAATTCACGATCTATTTATAGCGCGTCTTTGATTGTCGACTTCAAATGTTTTTAATATCCAGATGTTAAAAAATGACCGTCGTTCATGTCTGGACAGTTTCACCGTGTATCCTGAACTCCATTTCGAATTTAGCTTTAATTTATAGCCTTTTATAAATAGACCAAGAACTCCGATTCATGCTACGAAGTTAAATGTTGGATAAGTAAGCTTATAGAACAATTGACCCATGACCATTGTAATACATACCCTGTGTTTTCATTCAAAGTCCGACTATCGCATTGTCACGATCAGTATTAATTTGTAAGACTGAGTCACTTTATCGTGATACAAAAAGGGGTGCGTTTAGTAAAATAAAGTTGTACCGAAAATACAAACAGAAGAATTTTAAATAGAAGGGTAGGGGGCTACAAATTTTTTTCTAATGTGAAGTTTCTTTATTCGTCAAATAATTTTTCAGTTCCCTGGCCTAATTGACGTTGTATAAAATCATGGTCTATACCAAGATGACACATGTTTAACAACACAATGAGCCGAAGTCTCTGTCTTCCCTGGGATAACATGCTTCTCTTTTTAAATATAAACTCATTATACCACAGAAATGGATTGCTGACCCAATGTTTATCTAACTGAACCGAACAAAATCACACTCCCCAAGATGACGTATGTTACATACCGAGAAGTAGGCCGAAACTCGGGCCAAATGGAAGTTACTTTTAATCCTGATTTTACAAAAATTCGGCCTAATCAGGAGCTAACACGTAACCATGGTGTCTTATAATACATGTGTGATAAAAAAAATACGTACTAAAGCAATTAAAGAAGAAAAATCTTTGTAATTTGCTTGAATATGACAGAAATGAAGATACAGAAAATGTTTAATACTTTTAAAGAAGACATCCTCAAAATATCGCGATTCTTCATGTATTCGGTCTTAAAGGGACATTACTTGTGTTTACAAAAAATATTTCGATTTTTTTTCTTTTTTTACTACTTTTAACAAACGTACAATGAACTGTAAAACTCTGTTAGATATGGCATGTTGTAAATATTACAAGTTGATGTCCCATCTACTTATTAATGTTGTCGTAAGTGGATTTCTTGGGACATTTTGCAATATGGGGTTAATAACACATGATATTATATATATATATAAATATAACGATTATATCTACCATCAACTCGTATTTTAAATTTACAACATGACAGATAGATAGAAGATGGGTAAAATAAGTTGCTCTGATGTTTTTATTAATTTCAATTGTAAATGATGCCTGCTGATTTACTTGTTTTAACTAGATACTTCGTCAATGTTGACGCCGTTATCAACGATGACCTTTAAATCGACTAGTATTTTTCTTTGGAATTCATATTTTTGAAGTGGTTAATTGTATCGTACACATTTGAGAAACTGATCGTTTTGAATAACTTAATGATTTCCAGAAAGTCCTATGTTTAGATATCAGGTTTTTATGTTGATTTTTGGTACCTAAAGTAATTTATGTTTATTCCTGTTACCTTTACATTCCATGTTTGATTATATATATATATATATATATATATATATATATATATATATATATATATATATATATATATATTATGCCTATTCAAGTGACACAGCTTTCGCATTAAATGATTTTTTCGTCTTGCATTCGAACAACACAGTTTCCACCCTTTTCAGTTCAAACATGCATATCCGGATACATGTAGAAAATTGACCCATACCTGAATAAAACTTTTACATTTTCTAAGTCAATTTTCTACGGATTTAGAAAAAGGTTCGGGTATATTTTCTATCATAGAAAAATGCCCAGCGAATATCAACCTCATACACGGAGTTATCGGTCCTTGCACTCTCGATCAACATTTCACATTCCATTTTTTTTAATATCAGCACGTTTTGGAGCCAGAAAAGGCTTCCCAGAGTGTTTAAAAATCAATTTTTTTCTGGACTTCCTGGTCATGCTCATGCAATGGTGACCGTGTCGTAAAACAACATTCAAAATTAACAAAATAAATAAATAAACAAAAAAACTCAAACTGGTTGTCGGAATAATGGGCTGAGGGAGATATGACCTGATCCCTAGTTTCCAGCTTTTCTGATATAATGTTGACATTGTAGACAGTATTTCGTTCTGTATGTCATTGAGATGGTTATCTAAAATTAATTTACTATATCGCGATAAATTCTCGCTACGTAGGTATTAGATTTCGTGCTATCCCTTCTGTATAAATTTTCATTATGATTGGCATGTTTTTGATTAATCACACGTAAAGGTAAGTATTTATGCCTATATTGGAATAAAGGCGAAGTGTACATCGGACAGAAATTACGAAAAATCACAAATTTTGAATTCATTTTAAAAAGTCAAACATTTAGGATAGGCAGTCTCACAGTCAACAGCACTTCTGAATTTATAAGTTGTATCATTGGTTAACTTTTAATTGAAGTGATCACGTGACTCACTTTAAAGTTTTCAATTTAAAATGAAGTAAATGACAGTTAATTTACCAACAGCTTTATCAATTCATCTTATTTCTTTATGCCAAATGGACCACCTGACATGAATGTGACCCATACATACCATTCAGAATAATCAACATAGTTTTTGATTGACCAAATCCAGAATTATATGTTGTGATTATTTGTATGGGGTTCACCAGAACCAGAATTATATGTTGTTTCACCAGTATGGGGTGAACAGAATTATATGTTGTGATTATTTGTATGGGATGACCAGAACCAGAATTATATGTTGTGATTATTTGTATGGGGTTGACCAGAACCAGAATTATATGTTGTGATTATTTGTATGGGGTTGACCAGAACCAGAATTATATGTTGTGATTATTTGTATGGGGTGACCAGAACCAGAATTATATGTTGTGATTATTTGTATGGGGTGACCAGAACCAGAATTATATGTTGTATATTTGTATGGGGTTCACCAGAACCAGATTATGTTTGATTATTTGTATGGGGTTGACCAGAACCAGAATTTATGTTGTGATTATTTGTATGGGGTGACCAGAACCAGAATTATATGTTGTGATTATTTGTATGGGGTGACCAGAACCAGAATTATATGTTGTGATTATTTGTATGGGATGACCAGAACCAGAATTATATGTTGTGATTATTTGTATGGGGTTGACCAGAACCAGAATTATATGTTGTGATTATTTGTATGGGGTGATTATATGTTGTGATTATTTGTATGGGGTTGACCAGAACCAGAATTATTATTTGTATGGGGTTGACCAGAACCAGAATTATATGTTGTGTATTTTGTATGGGGTTGACCAGAACCAGAATTATATGTTGTGATTATTTGTATGGGGTTGACCAGAACCAGAATTATATGTTGTGATTATTTGTATGGGGTTGTGATTATATGTTTGTTTATGGGGTTGACCAGAACCAGAATTATATGTTGTGATTATTTGTATGGGGTTGACCAGAAACAGAACTATATGTTGTGATTATTTGTATGGGGTTGACCAGAACCAGAATTATATGTTGTGATTATTTGTATGGGGTTGACCAGAACCAGAATTATATGTTGTGATTATTTGTATGGGGTTGACCAGAACCAGAATTATATGTTGTGATTATTTGTATGGGGTTGACCAGAACCAGAATTATATGTTGTGATTATTTGTATGGGGTTGTATATGTTGTGATTATTTGTATGGGGTTGACCAGAAACAGAAGAATGTTTGATTATTTGTATGGGGTTGACCAGAACCAGATTATATGTTGTGATTATTTGGGGGTTGACCAGAAACAGAATTATATGTTGTGATTATTTGTATGGGGTTGACCAGAACCAGAATTATATGTTGTGATTATTTGTATGGGGTTGACCAGAAACAGAACTATATGTTGTGATCAGTTATTTGTCTGCCCTTCCTTTATTATTTTATAGAGATTGTTTAGTTTTAGATTTACAAATTTTACCTTTTTATCTGTTATTTGTTTTGTCAACTTTTTTATCACATTTGTTTTGTGTTCAATTATTTGTTGGTGGCGGCTGTTTATGGATCTATAAAGAATGAAATTAAACTTAAATCTGCGAGTTTTACTTCTCTGTAGCCTTCATCAGCAATATGTGCCATCACTTTCGTATGGTGACTCGAGTTCAGTCAGACCTAGCATTAAAATAACACTTGAACAAGTTAATAAATAATGCCTGCGAATAATAATAATAACAATAATAACAATAATAATAATAATAAAAGATTCAGCATCAAATATTTGTGGTAACATCGTCCTGTAGTAATCTGCATTTGACAAACACGACGGAAATCTGTACACCTCTACAGGCATGACACGGATATCACCAGCAGTACTTTTTATTTTTAAGTTAAACACACGAATTAAACCAAGGCGAAATTGTATCCCTTAATAAAATAGAAAGTGATGTTTTGACAGTACCGGAATATGCCACTGCGTACACAAATCATTTATAATTTGGATCTGAACCATGACTATCGGTAAAGTGTGAAACGAATTCGAAACGAAATCAACAAAACGACAACAACCGGTAGCGGATTCAAGAGGGCGGTAGGGGCGATGTTTAAAACCTACATATATATATATTTTTAAAGTTGGATAATAAATAAAAATAAATTACCAAATTTTCGCTACGCTGGACAAAAACAAATTTATACATATACATTTTAAATTGGAGCTCAACTGATGAAGTCTAATTGACAGAAACGATCGTCTTGAGCATTATAACTTTAATATTATGTTTAAAATATTTATATACTCTAGTAGTATATGTCACCCACTTGAGCCCACCCCGGGTGCATGGATCATTTAAACCATTATCTTTGTTAGATCTCCTGGTATCGCAGTTATATATAGATGACTATATATAACTTATCCACGGTCTGGTAGTCACCAGGTAAGTACACACAGATGTCATTTATAGACAGATAACTTATCCCTGCTTTTCGGCACTCGCATTCAATTTGTCCGCGGGTGTACATAATAATCGCAGCGATAGATTTCCGTTTTTATAAAGAACGTGATGATGAAGAAGACTGAAATTACTTAAGGAAATATATATGTAAATAAAATGGTATGTAAAATTAACGTCGATCAGTTTGACTTAAACAAGTTAAGAACCAAAGAATCTTGGATACGTGGGGGCGTCGATATAGAATATAATTATTCAGACGGTATCTATCAACCTCTTAGAATACAAACTCCCACTTTATCATCGTGGGGGGTAACTCATAATGATAAACCCTATATATCATTAGTTCTTGATGATCTTCATAAAGAGGAACAAAAAAAATTTGAGGAAGTTATCCGAGAGATTGAACAATTTATTAGAAAAGAAGTCCCGAAATATAAGGTTGGTTATAAAGAGAATTGTAGAATGGGGGGATACGTAGTTGATGGTCTTGAGATCTTAAAAAAGTGCATGAAAACTCCCGTTATTTATACAAACCTTAAAAGGCTGCATGGAGAATTTGTAACTACTTTTATGAAAAAAACAAAAGAAGGAAAGGTTGAATTAAACCCATTAGATTATATGTGTTACCCTGGTAAAACTTATAAAGTTATTGCTGTTTTAAAATTTAGTTCTATTTGTATCGTACCCGAATCCGTTGAACATTCTGTGGATGTTGTTGCTGTTAGGAAATCATCTAAGAAAAGTGAGATATTTGGTGTGATAGACGAAATTGACTATGAGCTTAACTCAGACGATGACGATTAATAATTGAATGACTTAAAAAAAAATTATTGTCTAATAAAATGATTTTGACTAAAATGTTTCATAGTATCGGAATAGAGCGCAATGACAAAACGATGTGTCAGATGCCCATACACACTAGAAAAATACGCGATTCTCCATGTCCTCAGAAAACTTTTTTGGATTCGATCTTTTGTCCCGTTCATCATAGATATATGAAAAAACGCGAATTTCGTTCTCTGAAATTTTGCGAATCGTGCGGAACATGGACGGTACGTCGTATGTGGTGCATGTGATAAAAGAAAACAACGAAATCGTTATTATTATATAAAAAATAAAAAGTACTAATTTATATTTACAAAAATATAAATTATTGAATAAACTTATACCCCGTTGGTTGTTCGGTACACAAAATTAATTTAGAATGTTTGTGTTGCGACAGCAAGTCTTTTAGGGTTCGTCTGTCTTCCGTGACGACGTCGTTCTCGTCCAAACATTCGTTGTAGCTAAACTTGTCTTTGGTATAGAAGAGCGCAACCCACTTGACCTGCGTGCGAAAATCTTTTGACGCGCTATTATATCTTTGCGTTAATATCCACACGGATTGGTTGGCATGTCTTCCCGAAAACGCCAACATGGATAAGGCGTCCGCTTTTTTTTTATCTGTCTCGTCGCCGAACAGTCGTCTATGATGTACAACGTGGACGTCCCTTTGTATTTGTCGTAAAAATGTCGCAACATGTCCTGTAATTTCTCTTCTCCCGTTTTCGACACGGGATTGATGATGACGACGCGTTTGTCTTTCGGGTGTTTTTAACATCGTCCCCAATCCATTTTCTCGATTAATAGGCCTTGTTGAAATCGATCGAAGGGCACAAGATCACGATGTGCTCGAATAAATCTTTGTATTCGGTTTCCAAGAGATCGAGGACAAATTCCGTCTTCCCGCAACCGGTGGCACCCACGATCATGGCAGAATGAGGTTGTTGAATATACATTTTTTAATGACTTTTAATTTTTTAAGATATAACCTCTACGAAACGGCCTTCTTCCATGTTGATCTGTCCGTCTTTGACGACGAAAATGTAAACGTCCAAGGGATCGGTATCGATTTCGGCTTCTCTCTCGATTCGGACGGAAACGCCTTCGCTGATGTCTTGAAGCTTGCGACCCGTGCCGTGGAGATGATTTTCCGGTGTCGTGCGCAAGTCTAACCAGAGGCCAAAATGATCTTTGAGATATTTCCCCAGAGTCATTTGACCAATGTTGAGTTCCTTGGCGACTAATTCTGTGATAGTTTCGCGATTCAAGGAAGCCGAGAAAAACTTTTTAATTTCGTCGAATTGGTGATGAGGTTTCATTCCGTCGGTGAAGAGTTGGCTCGGTTGTCCCTCGATGGTTGTTTCCACTTTAGTGATTCTCGGATTATAAAATTTTTCCGGATTGTTATTAGAAATATCCTTGAAGAGAAACAGAATACCCGAGAGAGAACGTGCGGGGGTGTTGATTTGATAATCGAGGATGGATTCTGATTTTTTCATTGTCGTTTTGCGATATCGCAATATTTTGTTGAAGTAATAAACGTGGTTTTTCCCGCATACCCTCTGTTTGATGCTGCGAGCGAGATTGACGTCTGTAATTTTTTCGAATTCCAAAGCGATGTTGGTCGTTTATAACTCACCTCCTTGTCGGCATCGCCGGAGTCCGGCCAGACGACGTGTTTGGCATCGTTAAACGTTAACATGTATTCTAATCTATCTTGTAATCCCGCTTGATAAAAGGGTTCGCTCGTTTCCAAGATTTCGAAATCCAAGGGAATACAAAATCGATTGCCGAACGCCGCGCCAATTTCGTAGTATTCGCTACTGTCGAGAGGCATTTCAGTGACGGGTTTTGCCCTTAATTTATTTAGATCGTCAGTCTGTATTCCCTGATAGACCATATTATGTCGTTCTACTTTCCAAAGATCGTTATAGACGAAAAATTTATCGGCATCGTCGATGGTTTGAACGGTATTTCCCGAAAGTTTCACTTCGATTTTTTTGACGATGTTACGTCCCAAATTATTATAAACACCCGCCTTAGTGAGAAGGCCACCCTTTACAGCGATTTCCATATCGAAGCATAGTCTCGTACTTCTGGGAACGATGACGTCGTTTTCGCTCAAATTGTGAAAACGAACCGTCAACGTTTGGTTTTCTTCGATACTCGAGGGATTATGGGAAACGGCGACCGTTTGGCGAATACCCTTCACACCGAAGGGAGCGCGCAATTTTCTATCGGGATTGAGAATGCGTCCGTAATTCATCATCTTTTTAAATTATGCAATAAAAAAATTAAATCGTTTTAAAAATGACTGAGGAAATAAAATTGCATGATAATCCTACTAACGAGGACTATGACGACGACAATAATGTTGAAGAAACCCCGCTTGTGGTTAATACGGAACCGCGGGATGTTTTTAATTTACCAGATCCTCTTCTCAGTCCTCGAGGAGATCCAACTTCTCAGTCTAGAAACGGGTGAACGCGTGGAGAAATGGAAAAAAGAACGCGTGGGGTACCAAATAAAAACTTAGTTTAGAGCTAAGGGTAGATATAAATTATATGTAATTTGGGAGGGTAAAGAGATTTTATTAAACGACATGCGTAAGCCTGAGAACTTTGTAAAAGCAAGCACGTTACTAACTAGAGGAGGTATACAATTTGTTAGAGAGCTGGGTTTAGAAGATCAACTTCCGACAAGAAAAGCGGCAAGGAGGGTAGCACATCAAACCAACGCCTTAGAAATAGAAATGGATGTACTTAACCCCGACGGAACGCGAGTAAAACGAGTAGACGACGGAATAGCAGAACTATCGGATAGTCTACAATACCTCGTCAATAAAGTGGAGGAAGCGGGGGAACCGATAACCGCACGAGAAGTGGTGAGATTGGATAAAAAATTAAGAACCATTCAAGGTGAATTACGCCTTCAAGAAGCCAGAAGAATGGAACACGAACGATTGATATCGGAATGGACCGAAAGACTCGAAAACAATTCGGATGAAAAAAAATGGCTCGAGAGAGAAATAACGAAAGCGCGCGATGAACTCGAAGGGATTAACGATAGTATCGATATTCTAAAGGGAGAGTTAAAGTCTCAACTGACCGCTATAAAAGAGTCAATCAAGAGGCTACTCCACGACAATCTCCCGTTGAGAGAAAGAATCGCCAATCTGTTCAAAGAACAGGGTATCACCATCTTTAGCGTCTTGACCGCCATTGGAATGACTGTCGCGTTTTTGGTCGAATTGTTGATACCGGACGTCACACCGATTAAACCGCCATCACCTCCTCCCAACAAAGAGGGCGGATTACAGGAATGGCTCAAGAAACAGCTAGATTCGGTCGGAAAACTGCTCGCGAAATTGGCGGCCAAATTCGGCGAAGCGTTACCGGGTATATTGGGCTCTATCCTTTCTTGGATCTTATCGACGCTTGGCAACACCGCCATTTGGTTGGGAGAACATCTATGGGTGTTGGGCATGGCCGTAGTCGGTTGGTTGTTAACGAAACTCGACGAAGAGAAGAAAAGAAAATAACGATAGAGCGAAAACGGCAGTCTTTTGACTTTCGTGATCGTCTTGTTTTTGCAGTTGTTTAGGTGGTGGTTTGATCTGTTTAGGTGGTGATGGTTTGATCTGTTTAGGAGGTGATGGCTTAATCTGTTGGGTGAACGATTTCGCGTTAAGGTTGACGTTCGTTCCCGGTTTTGTCTTTTCGGGCGCGATCAAGATTTCGTTATTATAATTGGCGATGTTTTTATCGATTTTCAGCTCCATGTTGCTGGGTAGCATGTAAAGTCCCGGGTGGATGACAAAGTCGAGTTTGGAATTTGCATATCTTAGACAATTTTCGTAGCGTGAAATATCGGCGGGTAAATCGAGAGGTCTATTAATCGCATCCTCGACGTTGACTAAAAATTGTTTTTGCGCGTCGAGCGAGGTGGCACCGGCGTCCAAGATCGAGGCCCTCGTTTGCCCTTGGGCACCCAAAACCGCCCAGGCGAAAACGCGAATGGACGCGTCCAATCTGGCCAGACCCGGAAGCGTGAATCCCTCCGAGCGGTTCGCGATGAACGTGGACCATTTCGTGTTATACTTTCCGAAGATGGTTCCCTTGATTTTCCAATCCGTGTCGACCGACACCCCGAATTCGCATAAGATTCGTTCGTACGCCGAAACGTCTATGGTGTTTGTGTAGTGATTGGAATCGGAATCGCTGGGCAAGGGGACGGAGATTTCCTTCAAGATCCTTCTGATTTGATAGTAAACGTGAAATTGAAAGAACGATTTCGACAGTTTGTCGTTTCCCATTCCCAATGTCACGCCGCATCCGGTCGTGGCACACCACACCGCGAAATTTAACTGGTTCTGCCAGAAACCTCCCGTTACGGAATGCTGATACCACCGGTGTAACATGGCGTAATATTTGGAAGTTCCGTCTTCGAAGACGTTCGGGTTGTTATACTCGAACGACGCGCGAAACTTTTTAGTCGTATTGACGTAGATGTCGAAAGACGACAAATCCAAATCCTCCCTGTATTCGTAAACATTCATCTTTTATTTAAAAAATAAAATAGTTATAAAAAAACATTTTTCATCTCGTGACGGAAATCGGTAAACCCGTGAAATTATCTAGATACATCGATAACGCGAACGACGAGTGGCGCGTGGGAGTAAAGTCCGTTCATTTTTGGAACGGTCTGTACAATATAAAAAAAGACGCCGAGATATATTACGGCAAGAAGGGCGCGGAAAAAAAAGAAAAGAAAGTTCATTACGTGCACGCCGGATCGTACACGTTCAACGACATACGGCGAATTCTCGTTAGATATTTCGAGAAAGCAGTATTGGACAAAACCACGATGAGAGTAAGACTCGATGGTAAAAGCAGTGGTAAAGTGTCTATGGTGGTGGAGATTCCGCTGGAATTCAACAAGATTCTCGGAATCGGCAAAAACGTTTCTCTCGTCGGGACCATCAACCCGACAAATAGCATAAACCTGCAACCGGTGGAATTACTTAATGTTCATCTCAAAGAACTTGCCGGGGGAGACATGTTCGAAGACGGGCGACCGAACGACATCTTCAAATCCCTGCCGTGTCCCAACGTGAAATTTTCCGAGTTGTATGTTGAAAACGTCGAACACCCCATTTTTTTAAAGTTGAAACGCGATCGCATCACGGAATTAACGATAGACCTAAAAGACGAAAACGGAGAGCTCGTCGACAATCACGGGCTCTTAGAGTTTAAGAAAATTATTTAGAAATAATAAAAAGGGATGTCTAGATCGGGGTTCTATTACGAAGACTTAGAAAGGAAGAATTCTTGGAAAACATTAAAGAAGACGTCACCAACTTGATTAAAAATCGTCGCATCATGAACACGTTCCAATTCGACGTGAATAAAAACGGAAGACTCAGACCGCCGCTGGGCATTAAGATATTATTCGACGGTCAAGTCTTTCGTCTCGGACTCTTGGGGGAATTAAACGTGACGTTAATCTTGAACGACGTCGAATACAAAACCCTTCAACCGAAAAACGGCAACGTCGTAACGTTGAATCCTCCATTACAAGTGACATCGGGCGACGTTCTAAATTTTGGAGTGAATAAGGGATCGAAATCGGGGACCATCAACGGCGTCGTCGTATTAGACATTTAAAAAAATTTCGCGTATAAAAAAAGAGATGAGTAAAAACGAATCATATCCGACGTTAGAACCCGATCCGCAACAATATCGTTTAAAACGAATCGGCGAGATCGAACAGACGTTTCGTCGAGAGATCGAAACGCGGAAGAGCATGCATAAAAAGTATAAACGAACGGTGAATACCGCAGACGGCGTTGACGCGGCTCTCATCTCGGGAGGCATCGTCGTCGGCGGACTTGGATTTCTCGTTCCCATCGCGGGACTACCTCTCCAAATTGTAGCCCTGACCGTGGGTTCGGTGGGGTTGGCCATGAAAGGGATAAGACGATTACTGCTGAGAAAATCGGAAAAACACCTCAAGATCACCAAACTCGCGGAGAGTAAACTCAATTCGATATCGGATCTGGTGAGTCGAGCGCTCGAGGACGGGAAGATCTCGGACGAAGAATTTGCCACCGTAGCCCACGAGTTGACCAAGTATCGCGAGATGAAAGATAAACTCTATTCTACCCACAAGGTAAAAAAAGGAGGTGGACAAAGAGACGGAGGATTTACGCAAGCAGCTCCTAGATCTCGTAAACAAATCCACTTCGCGATAACTATAGATTTTTAAGACAAAACTATATTTTAAAAATCATCGTTTTTTTTTTAAGACGTCCATGTCTCCTCTCGGACCTTTTATGCATTTTATGCCATTCGTCTGCGCGTTCTTTTCCACCGCACGCATAACACGTTTCGTATTTAGTACTATTGGTCATCCATTTTCGACAAGAGGTGCAATATTTCAACGTATCGATACCGCGCTCTTTTACGTAGTTGTGATGAATGTTACAAAACAACGAGTTCGCGATGACCGAATGTTTACACGGGTATTTTCTACGCATGCGAGGCATTTGACACGTTAGTTCGTCTTCGGGCCAATAAATTAATACTTGGTCTTCCAACTGTTGACACTGTATGTCGTCATTCTTTAAAATCTGTTTTACACCGCGTTCGTTAAACACATTGTCCAGTAAAATATACATTTTTATTTTTATATATATATTTTAAACTATTTAACAATTTTTTTACGTTAAGAAATGAAACCTTTTACCGAGATAGTAGTGTTCGCGGTGTTGTCGTTTATCGTTTTATTGGGTTTGCTAATATTACCCACGATATTATATATTTTACGTTTAGAACGTTATCACAGAACGGAAAAATGGTTAAGAAAAATTTTACGATCTTTTTGAAAAAATAAAATTGACTTAAATAAAATTTTTCGTTATAAAAAGAAAACATGGCATTTGTGACAATTGAGAACTTTGACGTAAACAATTTAAGAATTGGAAACCATTATGTGGGTACGAAACGAGTACCTTATCAAAAAGTTTACATCGGGTATAAGTATTCGGACGGTGTGAAACCGTTAGTTATACGCACTCCCAAAACGGAATCGTCCGGATTGTGGGAAAATAAGGACACTTCTACTGAAAAGTTACGCGATTATTCTATGAATTTTAAATGTGAAAAAGAATTTGTGATATGATGGAAAAAATTACGGTCTTTTTAAGAACGAAAATAGATGAACTCGCACCGGAATTGAAAAAAAAGGAGGTAGAAAATCCCCCGTTGATACCAATGATATAACTATTGTCAAAAAAAATAAAAGCGGAAATCTTGTTATATACCCGAAAGTCAAAATCGATAAAGATAAATTTTTATAGAAAGAGAACAGAAGACGACCCGAAAGATAAAAACCGACTCGTTGAAACCGATCCACTCAATTACGCGAAAAAACGATGTTTGGCAATTGGATCTTTACATATAGAAAGCGTTTATGTCAGCCGTACAAAACATTTTAGACCAGGTAATCGTCATCAAAATGTTTGACCGTGAGCGTCTACCGGATTTGGCCGAGTGTCAAGAATACTTGGACTTAGATTCCGATACAGAATAAAAATGTTTGACTGAATGTCAAGAAGACTTAGATTCCGATACAGAATATTTTTACAAAATATAAAAAATGTGTCTATATTAAAAACATGAATGTAGACGATGTATTAGCGAACGATATACCCTGCAAAGATATATCTGCCAAAGACAGATTATCGGCAGTCATCGGTTCCGGACGTGCGCGTCATTTTCTAGGAAAAGACGTCACGTCTTCCGAATTGGAAAAGATGAACGACAAGGAGGTCGAAACCCTGAGTCGTCTGTTACACGCTCGACTCAACATGCGCATGGCCAAATCGATAGCAAATTCTGTCATCTGTCTGTATTCGCAAGGACTTAAATATTTTTTCGACATCAACGACGAACCCAAACTGATCGAGGATTTGAACGAAGACCCCTTCTTGGACGCTGCCATCGGCGAAGTGTGTTGTAGTTTATATTACAAATACGGTGCGTATTTAGCACCTCTCAGTATAGCCGCCACTTCTAGCCGTCACATTGTCGGATTTAAAAAATCTGACGTTATAGAAAAAGACGATGAATCCGGAGGAATTAATAGGGAAGACGGAAATAAAGAAGAATCCAAAACGTCAGGAAACGGGGAAGAAGGGTGCCTAACGTAGATGGGCTAACAATGCTAATAGCAATGCTAATAGCAATGCTAATAGCAACGATAGCAATGCTAATAGCAACGATAGCAATGCTAATAGCTACGATAGCTGGAAATGGCTAGCGGGCGGACTCGCGGTTGTTGGATTTCTGCTCTACATAAAACCAAAATCCAAAGTAATTCCAGCCCCAGTAATTCAACCCATTCCACCAAAACCCAACGCTCATGAAATGTTATAAATAATTTTCTCTCTTATTAAAAAAGAATGAGTGAAAAAGATTTGGTAAACACCGCGTATTACGCCGCCGTCAATACGGGAATTGCCATCGGATACGCGCAACTCTCTAAGAAATTTTTAAAGATGCCGGTGCCTAAGATGGATTTAGATCCAAAGGATTTCGGGATGATCCTTCTCGAGTTTGCTCTCGCCAATTACACCAAGGACATGTTGGTCAAAAAGGGAATCATTCCCGCCGATATCATGAAATAAAATAAAACCTCTATTAAAATGGCAACGATAGCGATGATGGTAGGTGGCGCATTGGTCAACGCCCTGGCGTTTTCTGGATCGCAATTTTTATTTTCGAATCACGACGAGCAAAAAAGACACGACGAAGCGATGGAAAAACTGACCAAGGCCAGAGACGAATGGAATCACAAACGCACGAAAAGATTAGATTTTTTAAACGAGAGATTGAAAAAAGAAGGACACGCATTATACACCTATAAAGAAGTGGATGCCGCCATGTCTCTATACTAGCAGATGATGGGAGAAGAGGAGATGTCTCCCGAACCGAAATTGAGCGATTTTTATCAACCCTCCGAAGAGCAAAAAGATAAAGAAATCCTCTTCGTGTTGATCGGAACGGGGTTAGTGTTTTACGGCGTAAAAAAATATGTCGTATAAAGTAAAATGGAAGAGATCTATTAGTTTAGTTTAAACATATTTTATTTCCATTTAACAGAAATAGGATTGGGCTACAAGTTATCAAAACATTATGTAAAGCCCTCTCCTTACATATTACACAAATTCATAGATGGCGAGTATATAAATATATATTAATGTATTTTATGCAATACATAAAAACATCATTACAACTAGAGATATATTAGAAAAGAGAGAGAGAGAGAGAGAAAGAGAGAGAGAGAGAGAGGAGAGAGGGATGGGGTTGTCCTCATGTAGTGAATCTCTTGGTGTCCTTGAATATATGTTTGAGTTGCTAACATGATAAGTTCATTTTCCTCATTAGATAGACTTACATTTCCAAATAGTAAAATTTCAACAGTAATAGGGCGATAATTTGACAATGTGTGAAATAACTTCTGTCTCTGCTGATCATAATTTCTACATTCATTCGATAGATAGATAGAGATCTATTACACTCACTATTGGAAAGGAAAAGCGGCCATTAAGAAATTGGCCAAAGCGGCTAACGTCAGCGAAAAGGAAGCGTTCGAACAAGACGTGTGGCAAATCTATCTACCCGCACCCAAGAAAATCGTGCGACCCAAATTCGAAAATGCGAAAGAAAACGACACTCACCAGGCCGATCTATTGTTTTTACCACACGATAAAGTGGGTAGAAAAACGTACAAATACGCGTTAACGTTGGTCGACGTAGGCACTCGGTACAAAGAAGCGGAACCGTTGATGACCAAAGACAGTAAAGAAGTGGCCGACGCTTTCGAAAAAATTTACAAAAGACGTTTAACGTTTCCAAAATTATTACAAGTCGATCCAGGTCGCGAATTCATGGGTGCCGTCTCCAAACTCATGTCTCAACACGACGTGAGAATAAGAAGGGGAAGAGTCGACGTTCATCGCGACCAGGCCATCGTCGAACGATTTAATAGAACGTTGGGAGAACAGCTGTTTAGCTATCAATACGACCAAGAGATGAAATCTAACGACAGAAACAGAGAATGGGTAAAACGGTTACCGGAAGTCGTAAAAACGATTAACGAAGAAACCAACCCGCCCGAAAAGGTAGAACCTGTCGATAAATTTCAACCACCCATCAGCCCTTTTTCGAAAGTAAGATATCTGTATCAACCGGGTGAATTGGAAGGCGGTAAAAAAAAGAGCCACCGATCCCATCTGGAGTGTTGATAAACACGAAATAGATAGACATTTTAGAATGCAGGACATCGACATGTATTATCTCAAGGAACCGGCACCGCAAAGAACTTTCGTCAGAGAGGAATTATTGGTCGTCGACTAATATCCGTAGGGAAGTGTTTCGTACTCATCCGTCATCACTCGTTTATCGTAACATAACACGAACTCTTTCTCTTGATATCGATTCACTATTCGTTTGGTTTTAGAATCTCTCGTGATGGCGTTTTCTCTGACGGTCGTAATCCTTTTACGCGTTTCTTTGACGATGTCGGTCATCGTGTCTCGATTGAATGTAAAGAGAATTTTCGTAATTCAAACTAAATCCTTTGACTTTACACACCTTTTTACCCGCGTTTGTTTCGTACGAATAAGATTTAGGTCCGGTGGCACACCAAGATTTTATAAAATCACCGTTTAATTCGTCCGTCAAATCACCCAAGTTATCACCCGTATCTATCGCGACACCGTCGTCGCGATCTATGTTCCACATGCTATCAGTTCAAATCCTAAAACTCTATCGTCGAGTTTATCTAACACGTCGTATAACATGGTTCTTGCATGAGCCGTCGTATAACACGCTATGAAGATATTAACATCCTTACTTTTGTCGACGAATTGTCCCTTTAAATCGTAAGACATCTGGACCATGTCGTCGTTTATAAACTGAATGTTAAGATTATCTATTTTGTCATCCAATAAATAGGGTATAAAATTCTTTCGGTTCGTTAACGTATTTAGTTTGTTTCATGTTAACTCTTTGACCAAATTTACCCCAAAGAGAATTGAGACATAATTTAGATATCGCTCGCATGCCCGGATTTGATCTATTTACCCAAGTCGATACCTAATCGTTCTTTGACCATTTTTTTATACTGTTCTTCCGATTCGTAAGATGTGCCGGGACCTACCTTTAATTCGGAACTTTCCATCTTGATTTTCATAAAGTTCTTAACGTATTCTTTGAAAAGGTCTGTGTCTTCGCTGGTGTAGAGAAAATCCCAAACTTCGTAAATTTTATCGATCTTATACCCTTTATCCAACGCTTTAAATATTTCGGTAGTACACCACGTTCCCACAAAAAACCTCTGTTCGTCGGTGTGTTCGCACGTCTTCATCTGTAATTCGGCACACGTTTTACACAGCGGGAACAAGAGTTTTTCGGCATTTCCACATTTCATTTTTACGGGTAAAACAGGATGATATAATTTTCTAGGTGGAACGACTTTACACTTTATGAACCCCAACCAATTTCGATCGACATGTTCGGGATTATATATTTTAGTGGGGTGTCCGACCGGGTATTTCTTATAAAACTGAACCGTCGGATATAAACAAACAAAATCTACGTATCGTCCTTTTTCTTTTCCGTCGAAATCGTAAATTAACTTGGTGACGTTTGTTCTACCGCCGAAAAAGGCATCTCGGGGATTTAACAGAGTTACAATCTCTTTATTTTTTATACCTTTTATACCGCATTCCCAAACCTCTATTAAATTGAAACCGGCTCGTTTTATTTCTCATTTTTCACGTCGGTTCGTTTTCTAAGCGTTTCCATATCTATTTGGTTCTTGTTATTGACGGTGTCTCGCGTGTAACACGTTTCACACCCGTGCCAGAAACAACCTTGAAATTCGTAAACCGTTTTTGTGTCTTCGCAATACCCGTCGACTTTACCGATATCGGGTAGATTAACTTCACCGCCGTTCAAAGCGTGTCGAATGACGACGTTGTCTCTCTCGGCCACGTGATCCAACCAAGAAATGGATTTCGCGCTGTATGTTTCGTGATCGGCGTTATCTTTATAGACGGCTATCGTATTTTTGGACATATAATTACTTCTATAAACGGTCATGCAAACGGACGCTATCGTCACGTACTGTAACGGGTCTATATTTTCCAACTCGATAAAGTCTTCCCTGAATTTTAACATGGACCGCCGTAATATATCGACGTCGGATGTACAATAGTCCCTCAATTCTTTCTCGAAATCAAACACGTCGTTTTTTCGCGCATCATACCATTCTAAAAAATCTTTTCTATTTTGGGCACTCATATAATCAAAACCGTAGTGTTTTTTGCTAGGTAACGGTCCCACGTAATTTTGGTTACACGGTTTGTTGAAATAATGTGGAAAATAACCCTTCTTTAATTCTTTTAATCCAAACGTTCTCGGAAACGCCGCCAGAGCAGATTGGACAAAATTTATGGAATCGATAAATCTAATGGTTCTGACTTCCATGTACATAATTTTCGTACCGTTGTAAATGCAATAAGGTTTAATGTTATGTTCTACGAAATATTTTAACAAAAATTGCGCGTCGTATGCTTTAGCATTGTGAGCTATAAACGTACCTTTTTTATCCAAAACAAACTCGCAAAAATCGTCTACGGTAGAAAATTCGTGTTGTTGACTGTTAAAATCTTGACAAATGATTAAATTCGGTATGTGAACACCGGTGTCTTGAGTCGCTTCTATGTCATGAAAATAATAATCCGTCGTTCGCGTTTTACAACTGTAACATTTTTTATCGTTAGTACACTTTGACGATTTACACTTTCCACCCTTACATTCTTTCTTGAGCATAAAACACTTGTGAGTCGTCATGTCGCCATATTTTTTACAATTCGAGCATTCGGAATGACCGCATATATGGTTTTTCAAGTCTTTGACCACTCGTTCACACTCTAAACATTTCTGAACTATTAAACAAACCATATCCGTTTCACCATCTCTCCTTCCTCTGACGCGTTTATGTTCCTTAAAACATTCTTCGCCGAAAAACGTTCTGTTACAATCGTCGCACACTTTCCTTTCTCCACCCGGACAATTAGAACCGAAGCACGATAAACACTTTTTAAGACATTTATGAAGGTCTCGTTTAGCGTACGATTTTTTACAAGTATGACAGTAATGTCTTTTACCCAAAAATCCCGTCATGGTCGTAATCACGTCGAAGTGATTTTTATTCTTGTAAAGATATATTGCGTCATCATCGCTTCCTTCGCTCGTATAAATAATGTCATTAAATTGATCACCGTCCACTATGTTAATCTGCACGCCCAAGTAATTGGCAAACGTTTTCACGTCTTCTAAAGTAGAACCGTGCTCCTGGACGGGAACCTCCGCTTCTTCATGAAGTTTTAACGCTTCGTCCCTTTGTAATTTTCGACTTTCATTGAAACCGTGTCGAAGCTGGGAATTCGTCCATTTATCTTTATTTTTGTTGGCAACCGCCGTCACGATGGCTCGTGCCAAACACGTAGTATCGTCGTTTTTAATCGTTATAATACTTCTTTTCGACGACGAAGTTGTCTTTGTCACCGGTTCTTTAGGTCTCCCCTTGCCTCTTGGCATTGTCGTAGACTGGACAACTATTTCTACTTCTTCTATGGGAACCTCGTAATATTCTATATATTTTTCCAGTTCTTTGAATAAATCTTTGGTTAAATCGCCCGAGACGATGATATATTTCGTACTGAACGTATTGAACATATTCGGGAAATTCGGGTGATTGATGATGATGCGAAATATATCACCGTTTTGTAAACCTCTATCATTTATCACCAACTTCACGAGGTCTAGAAATAAACGGTCTATATCGATAACCCTTTCCCTCAATAGAACTACTTTATATTCGTCAGAAGTGGTACCAAACTTTAGCCTGTATTCCGAGGAAATTTTGTCAAAACGATAGGTTTGCCTCTCGTTCAACTCTTCTCTTACGTAATGACTTATAGGTCGTTTATTTCTATCGGGACGCGGTTCGTTTGTTAAATCCATTAAATTATTATCGACGAGTTTGTCTAAAGCCGTCTTTGTCCATACACGTTTGGGTTTTAAAGGTTTTTGTAAAGCACGGTCTGACGGGTTTGGTAAATCCAATAACGGTTTTAAAGACCTTTGTAAAGCACGGGGGGGTGGGGGTATTGGTAAATCCAATAACGGTTTGATATATTGGCTCGTAATAGACATTTTAATTTGGGGTTAAATTGCTTATAGCATTTTCAGTTTTTTACACTATGTCATTGGACACCTGTGCCCCATCTATCGCTGCGATTATTATGTACACCCGCGGACAAATTGAATGCGAGTGCCGAAAAGCAGGGATAAGTTATCTGTCTATAAATGACACCTGTGTGTACTTACCTGGTGACTACCAGATCGTGGATAAGTTATATATAGTCATCTATATATAACTGCGATACCAGGAGATCTAACAAAGATAATGGTTTAAATGATCCATGCACCCGGGGTGGGCTCAAGTGGGTGACATATACTACTACTCTCCCTTCCCTCTACTTTGAAATCCTGGATCCTCCCTAGGTTTGTCTGTATATTTTGGATTTTATGACTAGACTATGCTATTAATTTCACTCTAAAGTGTTTGCCCTACATATCGGTAAAGAAATTTTCATTTTGGTTTTTATTTCAGTCTGTATGAATATAAAAAATTATTTGTTAACTTGGCAAAATATTTGCACTATAACAAAACGTAAGTTACATCTCGCCAATTTGTTTACACATTACACATATGTATGCGTAGGAACCTGGGCGGCCAGGAGGGGAGGGGGGGGGGCGCCACTCTCCAATTGACTTTTTTAACATACCAGTTTTTTTATACATTATCAACACGTCAGGGATTTAGAAAAAAGATTTTCCAGAATTTTTAAAAATAAAAACTTTTCTGAACTCCCTCATCACGCTCACGCGTTTGGATTTGCTGAAACTCAATTTATTTCCGATAAATGATATGTACGCCAATTTAATGCAATATTTGGAAGCATACCCTGGACCACGGAAATGTTGACTTTTGCGTCTGACAACTCGAGAATACCTCATCCGTCTTCGGAATTAATCTATCAACGATATTTCTAACGATACAGAGGTCATAATTCAATGTCTGGAGGCTTCTAGGCAAAAATTCTGTCCCGATGTTCAGTAACTTTTTTACTGATCGAACCGTCTTTTGAAGACAATCAAAAGTTTTTAAAGCTTATTAGCTTATTGCTATGTGTATTTCGCATCTAGTTGCAAAAATGGAATTCCAACTTTTAAAACATTATCTGAAAGATGTGTTAAACTCGACCCTAATGAAATATTGCCAGTAGTAATAGGCAGCTCCATAGCGTGCCATTTGAATTTTGCCGCCAGGGGGCGCCACCAGTGGCGATGTTGATGACATTATCTGAATCCTGGCTTTTGATTGGTCAATTCAAATAGCACGCTATATTACTGCCTGTGATGTCGTAACCGGAAGTGCGCCATACCGGAAGTGAGGTCATATTGTCATGGCAATAAGGAGAAAGAGTCAATCGCTGAACTCGGAGGCCGGATGTGGAAGGTTGTGGAGGCGGCCATCTTGGATAACGAGCCAATGAGAGCCTTCGTTTTAAGAGGTCGGGGTCATGAGCAGTCACGAGAGTTCACGAGAAGTCAACGGTTTAAAACTAGAAGTTGGGTTTTTCCAGTTTTGGGTTGAGAGTGAATTTGTTTATAGAACCAAATCTTTGGGTTTTTCCAGGTTTGAAACTTGGAGTGAAATCAGTAGTAGGCGTCTTCACAGTCGGCGAGACTTGTAATGCTAACAGGAGATGGGTTTTTCCAGTTTTGAGGTCTAGAGTCAATGAACGTTGATAAGATGATTTGATATTCCCCTGATAGCATAATAAATTTAAAAGCAATGAAAACCTTATTAACGTTGCTAGCTCACTAATTTTTTCTGAGATATTGAAAATTACTAAAAATTCAAACACTCACCCTATGTTGGTTTTCTGACGATGTTGATACCCCGAGCTCCGGATAGCAAGTGAGCTCTCAGAGGTCTAACTGAACCTATTCTCGAGTTTTTCAAGTCATGTGACTTTATTCTTCTGAGATATTTGTCATTTTAATGTATAGAAAATAATCTAGCCCTATCCCCTATCTAATAAAAAATTAAACACTCACCCATGCCGATAGTGATTTTCTTATAATGTTAAGACCTCGAGCTTCGGATCTCAAATGAGTTTTCACAGGCTTATCTGAATCTCTCTCTAGTCACATGACTTACTATATTAGACTTTAATCTAATGCAGTGAATACTTCAGTCATAACAAAAACACAAATGAAACGTTTAATGTTGAGCGACAGAATAACACAAACACCAACCCTGTATACTTTTAATTAAGGTTTCGTTTCGAATAAAATGGGTGGCCCTTAAAAGGGCCGTTGATTGCTCCGAAAAACTGAATAGAGAGACTCTAATATCTGTCGAGTAGACGTCGCCAACGACGAATTTCTCTTTCTTTCTCTATCATCAGTCGATTTATCTCGACCTTATGTTGTCGAAGATTGGCTAATGCTTCCTGAGCTAGTACGTATTGTACAGGTACTGGAAGTGAAGGGTCAGGTCTAGGTGGTTCCTGGTGTTGTGTAGTAGGTGTCACAGGGGTTCTACTAGAATTTATCACTCTGTGTGGCCTTACTACAATACGTGTCCTCCGTGTAAGTTTCTCTCCTCTGGTTGCATATCAGTTATATGAGTTATCCATGATGAACTAATACCGAGACTCAGACAGTACTAGCTTATATAGAGTTTATGACGTGCGCCTGACGCACTGATTTTTGGACGAGTTTCATTCTCACGTCTAGACATCTGACCACCTGTTTTTGACATCTGGCCAACTGTCATCTAGCCACCTGTTTTTGACATCTTGACACTTAGCATCTGGCCACCTGTTTTTGACATCTGGCCATCTGTCATCTGGCCACCTGTTTTTGACATCTGGCCACCTGTCATCTGGTCAGCTGTTATAGACATCTGGTCACCTGTTTTTTAGGCAAATACTGTCACTTGCTTTTAGTATTTCTAATTCTATATGAAAATAAAGCGAAATAAAGTAATTTCTAGTTTCATGTACCTGTAAACATAAAAACTAGAATAAAACATAGCGTTATGAATATATATATGTGTGATGATACTTCGTTTAAGTATGTATACAGTTATTTTATTTCCTTTCTATTATAAATATATGTATACAGTTACTGTATTTTAGATTCGACAACGGAAGCATACGCACAGAATGGTTAATTTACCCAACTTTGATTTATTGTTAAATGAAAGACAAGAACAGACGAGAAGTCAAAGACAGGCTCACCAGAGAGACCAACGGGGTGATGGATTTAATACAAACAGACAAATCACTGATTATAGTGATTACTATGAAGTAGACACCCTGAGTGAACGTAAATCACAAATTTAAAACGGCCTCGAATGTGTACCAAGTTTAAACATTTTTCTAAAGATGCCATACACTTGGTATCAGATGTATTAGATCATTTTTTGACTTCTATCAAGAACAAACTACAGTGTGAAGATCGGGATAAGATGCGAGTCAATATACATCATCCATCTGTAAAAAGTGTGGGTAGAATTTACGAATGCCAAAGACCTGAATGCTGATCTACTCGTGGAGGAAATTGAGAAAGTACAACAGAGTAATGAAAATTTTAGAATCGAAGATGGGTCTACCACCATGTCAATGATCCATGTCATACAACCTGTAGGCAGCGGAGGTGGAAAACGAAAATATAATCTCAGTTTTGATAAAAAAAAAAGTCATGCTGAACAACAAGAGAAGTTTGATATATATCAAAAATAAAGACAAGACCTGTTTAGCTCGTGCTATTGTAGTTGGTCGTTTTCATTGTCAGAAACCTGGACTTGGAGATGGAGACAAGTACAAAAACTGGCAACGATACTGGAAAAAAAAAGATTTATGGCGATGCAAATAGACGACGAGAAGCTCATGCATTAATGCAACAAGCTGGATGTGATCGCCAGCAAGAGAGTGGCCGTGAGGCATGGCAACACACTACCGTTTGAAAATCTACGAACTGAATACCAAAGGAAAATGATTGACATTAAATATACTGTATAGTGGTGTAGGATCCGGGGCCCCCATTCACGTCTTATACGATGATCATCATTACGATTGTATAGTATCTATGTCTGGACTCTTGGAATGTAATTACTATTGTGATCATTGTGATGTGAGTTATGATCATGTAGAATATCACCGATGCCCTCAATGCTGCTTTCGTTGTTTTGCACCGTCGCCCTGTGTTCCCGACAACACCATAAAACCTATAGAATGTACACATTGTCAGGGGACATTCACATCGACTCAGTGTTACGAGAATCATTTGATATCTTAGAGTAGTAATACGACTACGACTCAATGTCAGCTAATGACTCGATGTCTCATTTGCCAATTATGGATGAGTAAGAAACAATTCACACGCCACTGCTGTCAACAAAAGAAGAAAAAATGTCACCTTTAGCTTCGTAACCCAAAACTTTTGGATTAATTGAATTCAAGAAAGGATACTTTCCACATTTGTTCTATACAGATGCTAATGCTGAATACATAGGAGTATATCCCCCAGCTATGTATTACAACCCAGAAGGTATGAAACCTGATGTATGTCGTGATTTTGAAGAATGGTATCAAGACCAAATTCGAAAGGGTGAGATTTTTCATTTGCAACTGTAATTAGAAGAATACTGTGAATCGGACGTGACTATTTTACGACAGGTTTTGTATGTATTTTCAAAGCATGTGTTTGAAACTAACCTCTGTGGACCCATTTGCTGAATCTATTACGTTTGTCAGTACAAGGAATATAGCATATCGTCGCAATTATATACAAAACGATACGATTGCTATCATACCTCCACGAGGATATCCTTCGGCATGACAGTATTCCACCCTAGCATTACGATGGTTGAGTTGGAAAGAACATCAAACTGGTCAAACGATTAGATATGCTGGTCATGGAGGTGAAGTCCAAGTAGGATCTTATCATCGAGTGGATGGTTATCATGAAGACTCTCGAATCATTTACGAGTTTCATGGCTGTTTTTGGCACGGATGTGTCTTGTTTCATCCCTCTTTATGAAGAAGTGTATCAAAATACCTTAGAGAGAGAGATCAGTATTTCCGTCAACACTATCAAGTAGAAACGTTGTGGGAACATGACTATCGTCAAAGGTGCAAGACGGATCCAGAGTTTCAACATTTCATTGATAAAACGTATGAGGATTTCCCCGACCCGTTAGTTCCTAAAGATGCTTTATTTGGAGGTCGAACGAATGCTACTCGTTTGCTTTGTGAAGAAGGAGACATTCGTGACGTGGATGTATGTTCTTTGTACCCGTTTGTCTTGAAACATAGGACTTTTCCAATTGGACACCCAGACGTGATTACTCATGATTTCAAAAGTCTAGATCAAGAGTGGTACAATGTCGAGCTATTCCCCCTCGTCAGCTGTTTCATCCCGTGTTACCATATCGGTTGCAGGAGGAAAACTACTTTTTCCTTTGTGCCGTACTTATGCTCAACAAGGAATCGAACAGGAGTTGGGTATTAGTTATCGATGCTCTCATACAAATCAAGAGAGAAGTTTGTTAAGTACATGGACGACGTGTGAATTGAATAAAGCTATAGAGAAAGGTTATGTGAAAGATCGTATCTTTGAAGTATGGCATTTCCCCGATCAGTCCAATACTTTATTTCGTAGCTATATTGATCAATTTCTCCAGAGTAAACAACAGGTTAGTGGTTTTCCTGCTTCCTGTCAAACAGTAGAAGATCGTCGTCAGTACCTCAAAGAGATTGAAACGAGAGAACAACTCATCATACGAGAAGAAAATGTAGAGAAGAATCCTATCTTACGTACCATTGTTAAACTGTTTCTGAACTGTTTGTGGGGTAAATTTGCTCCACTGACTAATTTACCTCAGACACAGTATGTGGAGAGTTACGAAGCATTACAACAGTTGCTTCAAGATGACACTCGTGATATATTACATTTAGAACTGATTTCAAATGACGAAGACCACGATGAGCTAGACATGTTCCTGGTGAATTGGAAATCAAAGGACGACTTTGAAAAACCAAATGGTTTAGCAATGTAGTGCTAACAGCCTTTACTACGTCTTTAGCACGGTTGCATCTCTATGACACCCTAGAACGTTTGGGAGAACGTGTGTTATATTTTGATACAGACAGTATAATTTATCAACACGATCCACAGCAGTGGAATCCCGCTATAGTGAACATTTTAGGAGGATGGACAGACGAATAAGATGGTGATTCTATCTTATCCTTTGTCTCGGGAGGTCCTAAAATTATGCGTATCAGTATCAGCAGGGTGTGACGTCACACATCTCGTGAGCGTTTCTTATCCTACTTGTTAAACATCGTTTACTGAAACCAAAACAAAAATGGAGAGTATCTATACAGGAGCTATTCAGAAAATTATTCTGTTACAACAGAAGATTAAGTTGAGCACAGTGCAATGTGCTCGTTACTATCAGAGCCTACCGATGAAACTCAGTCAGAGATAAAGGCAACTGAAACAACAGCAACCCTTACAGACAGCCAGGGATCAACTCGACCGGCAGTACCGACAGTGCTTAGACCATCTGACAGCTCAGTATGTTCGTACTAGAAAACAGATTAGAGCTAGTTTTCGTCAACCACAGATACCAATCATCATGACTATCAAGAGAAAGACAGATAATCTTCTGGAAGCAAAACGACGCTTACCTCTGAAAAAGAGAAGATGTTACTGTCAATATTAGTAACATATAAACGGCCCTTTTCAGGGCCACCCAACTCATTAGAAAAATAATCTAAACTGTATTGAGATATGCTACACATATTAAGTGCTCTTTAAAACACTCCTCATAAACCCTATAACTCATTGTATACACTGCACATTCAGTTTAAGGTTTCTTTTCGTAAGATATAAGTGGTCCTGAAAGAACAAGAATCTCTTGTTAAACGGCAAACACTTCTCGTCCATCTGCTTACGTTTTCTCTCTTCTCCACCAAACCGCAAAACATGAGAAGTACAATTCGTCTCAGGTGAACATCTTCTTTTCCCTGATGTAAGTTCATATCAGTCTTTCGTAACTTCTCTTTGGTATCACGAATAATCTGTTTGGTATCATATACCGGCACAAGTTCGTTTTCTTGTTCCATAGTGTACTCCATAGCATACTCCATGTTTGATTTTTTTTATCACTCTTAGATTGATTTCTCCTAGGCGTCTATCACTGCTTGCTTTTTCATTGGTGGAATCACGCTGCCAACGACACATAGACCAATCATCAAAGAGATCAAAGTTGATGAGATGGAGTACGTCGCGTGCGCTACACTGCTCATATAAAAAAAACTGTGCGCGTCTATTTTCACTGTGCTTCGTATCAAGAATACAACATGACACAACCCACGACCACAAACCAAATCAGTATAGCAGTGCTTGATAGCACACTCTTTTTGGCGAGTAAGCCTCAGTATATTCTTAAGTATCTGAAGACGGCGTCCCAGGAATGGGAAGAAGGCCGGACTACTGAGATGGTGTAGAGTTGCTGAGGCCTGTACAGCAGCAGAAAAGAAGAAAAAGATAGTGTGCTGCCGGTGCCTATAAGGCATAGGGTTTTTAACCCATTATGCAACAGCCCTTTTAAGGGCCATCCAACTTATTCGAAAAGAAACCTTAACTGAAAGTATGCAGTTTTTTTTGTATGTGTTGTGTTATACTGTAGTGGTAAGTCTTACCTACAGTAAGTGAATGTGAACATTCACTAGCTCTTTTACTTAATCGATAAAAATTATTAGATAGAAATCCAAACTAGTAAAAATAGTAACTTTAAAACACTAGAGAACAAGTTCAGTTAGACCTCTGAGAGCTCTTTTGGCATCCGAAGCTCGAAGAGTCAACATCGTCAGAAAAAATCCTCTGGTGAGTGTTTCAATTTTTTATTTTACATACAGTAAAAAAAAGGCTATAAAATAATAGAGGACGAAGCCCTCATATATGTAGAGAATCTCACATTTTTTATTCCTATTACATCCGGGGACCCGTACTACTAATGGTAAAAATTTTGCTCACATCGGGAATTTGCGCGTGACATAAACAAAATGTCGGAAATTTAAATTAAATCTTTTTATACAGAAGTACAAATTAAAACGATATAAAATAATACAGATACATTTTTTCACTGTCTGAACTTTAAAATTTGTTGAAACGACGTAAGTGAACACTTCATACTTCACAACTTTTAACTTTTCTACTTTGTCACTTTGAGACTTCATAACTTAGAACGTTACACACATTGCAACTTTGAAACATGATAACGTTACACAATTGATCACTTTGCAAACTTTGAAATATGAGGACGGTACAAACTTGATCACTTTGCAAACTTTGAAACATGTGAACGGTACACACTTGATCACTTTGCAAGTCTGAGAACGTTACACACTTTCATGTTCAATTGTATCTCTCCTATCTTGAGATTAGTCAGTCTCTTGTTTCCGAAATAATGAAGCATACCTCATTAGCAGGGATTCCCTATCTATCCATAAAACTAGATATCCCATGATTCCATATCCAAGATGGCTACCAATCTTATACTTCCGGTTTCACTACCCACCCTCCCTCTCTGGTTAAGTGTATACAGTCCATATAGAGTAATCTCCCTTCGTTTCATCCCTATAGTCTATACAGAGTAATCTCCCTTTGTTCCAACCCTTGAGTCTATACAGAGTGATCTCCCCATTTGCCCTACCCATACAGTCTATACAGAGTAATCTCCCTTTTGTCCTACTCATACAGTCTACACACAGTGACCTCCCTATTTGTCCCAGCCATACAGTCTATACATACTATATAAACTCTAGTCTTAGTACAAGGATAACATGTTCAAGCTTGACTCACGGTTCCGAGCTTGGCCTACCGCATCTCGCGCTTACACACTTGATATGGGATCAGCAACTCACGTAAACTCTCGCCGACTGTGGCAACACCTACTACTATCAACATATATATAGAGAGAGAGAGAGAGACAGAGAGAGAGAGAGAGAGAGAGACAGAGTTTAAAGAAGTTATAACAACAGTGAAACCTTATGACAAAGATTTACGTAATACAGAGGCATACTTTAAAAATTTTGCTATATTACACAACTCTTTGGATTTTTTGTATTAAGAAGAAATCTTTAGCTTGTACATCGAAAGTTTCTTAAAGAAATAAGGTTTCAAAAATTTCTGTCCAATTTCTGGGTACGCAGGGCAAATTAAAATGAACAATACCTTGTTTATGATATAGTGTAAATATTCTATGATATCTAGGTATATTTCTTTGGGGCACCGTTTTACTTTTTAATACCAGTTATTGGTATCTCTCTTTCGAATATGTGATATCACACATTGGAATACCGAATAAGTGATATCACCTATTCGAATAAGTGATATCTCCTATTTGAAACAGTGATATCACCTATTCAAAAGAGTGATATCACTTATACGAATAAGTCCAGTGAATATCACTTATACGAATAAGTGATATCAGTATTTAAATTTGGAAACAGTAAAAACCTTATGCTCCGTATTTCTTCCATAAATGTAGATCAGTGAATATCACTAGGCCTATATCTATTGAAGTACAAAACTCAAAGGACGATAATACAGTATCGTGATAAAGGCGCCGCGCTGCAGAATCATCTCCCGTGTCTGTTGTAGGATTTGGACGGAGTTCATCATTCAAAGCAGACTGAGCCGCCGAAACCATAATGCCGACTCTCGCCATTTTGAGCTAGGGTCCGATTTCCGCACAAAATTGTTTTAAAAGTGGTTGTACTTAAAACACGATATATAATTATTTGAACCAAATGTAAATAAATTATAATGCCCAAAACGACACAAGTCATATTTTTGTTAGACCCAGGAATATATTTTATTTTTGTGTCGGGAGCATTCATTGGCATTGATTAATAAGTGATATCACCTATTCGAATAGGTGATATCACTTATTCGAATAAGTGATATCACTTATTCAAGTAGGCGATATCACTCATTCATTTGAATAGGTGAAATCACTTATTCTAATAAGTAATATTACTTAAGAATTTATAAAAGTGATATCACCTATTCGAATAAGTGATATCAACTATTCGAAAGAGTGATATCACTAACTGGTATTAAAAAGTAAAACGGCGCCCAATATATTTCTCTGTCTTCCAGTTTCTACAAATAAATCCTGATAGGATAGTCTGAATTTTGTTAGTAGACGTTGTAGGATTATTAGCATTGATTTCTTTAAGTAAATTTGCATATCAAAGTTATTTACCAAATGTTTATACATTAAATATTCATTTGATGATTGAAAAAAAGAAAATACCTTGTATAAATATCTCTGATTCTTCTACAATATTCTTTTTTTTCATTTTGAAGTCTCTGGGCTGACCTTACATCATGAAACCCAGTAGATCGAAGTTCATGCATTACAAAGCTAGACCAATTTATGTGTTTTGTAGGGTTTTCTATACAATTGGATTGCTGTTCTTCAAAAATTGTTGATAAAATACAGTTTTCGGTTCGTAATAATTTTAACCAATATTTGATACACTTAACTTTTCTAAATATATATAACGGAAAACGACACAACTCGGAATGTACAGCAGCATTTGGTGCCCTTCTTGGCGCGCCGAAATTCTTTTCAAAAAATCAGTATGTATTTTTTCAATATCTTTACCTGAATGAAAACCCCATGTTGCAGAACTAAAATTCAGCATACAAGAAATATATGTATAAAATATTGATAATTCTGTTTCCACAATGTAATGGTCGTGGTTAAGTGTAGTTAAAACATTTTTATATATAGGAATCTCGATATATTGGAATTTTTATTTCAGTTATTCAGATATTTTTCCAGAATCATCATAATGGTGATTGTTTATTATATTTACTCCATACCTTTACTTTACAATACTATCTCACTAACTATGTCATGTTGTAAATTTAAAATTTACCCACCCACTAAATTCAAAAATTACAACATGACAGGACTCTCAAATTTATTTATTTTTTTAAATTCAGGACGCGCAGTCACCAGACGTACTCACTACTTAAGTTTTTATCATTCTGAGATAAAATCACTAAAACATTATGCTGCAATCGGACATTTGTGTATATCTATGATAAACAGTTGGAAATAATAATGAAAATCACTGCTCATCGCTGAAGAAAATTTAAGAAATATGTACTCAGTCGCTCACCGGATGGATTTTCCAAGCTGCCCAGTCGGTCAGCCGGACGAAGTCCCCAGGCGGCTCAGAGGTTCACGCAGAGATTTCCATGACAACTTTTGGATGTTTTATTAAACTTCAAATGATTCATAATCGGTTACTTTGTCAAAAATCAACAAAATAGGACAATAACAACAACAAAAACTACTGTATAACGTCATCACACGACTTTGACCTATTTCAACAATTTGTAGAATTTGTCCTGTAGATTATTTTGTAACTACACGTATTTTAAGTATTAACAGACCGAAACTTGGCAAATGGGATATTGATAATTTTACAAGAAGTCGACCTAGTTTGACCTATTGACACTGTACCCGGTATAAAGAACGTGAAATCGACAGACAGGTATGACCTACTGACACAGTACCCGGTATGTAGAACGTGAAATCGATACGCCAGTGTGACCTATTGACACTGTATCCGGCATGTAGAACGTGAAGTTGACACACAAGTATGGCCTGCTGACACTGTATCCGGTATGTAGAACGTGAAATCGATAGACAGGTATGACCTACTGACACAGTACCCGGAATGTAGAACCTGAAATCGACAGACGGGTATGACCTACTGACACTGTACCCGGTATGTAGAACCTACACAGGTATGACCTACCGACACTATACCCGGTATGTAGTGCCTGATTTGACCTATTGACTCTTTTCTACTTACATACTTAGTCCTCGGGCTCTTCTAGGCCCTTCAGACGTTCGTTGATTGGTTGATCATATTGCAACAATGAATATGCATTTATGATCAACCAATCAGCGAACGTCTTAGATTTTCGACGACGTGTTGGGTCACGGGAACTGCTGAGTGGACACAACAGCTATCCACTGCATCCTAGTTTGAATTCTTCTTAAGAAAGGATTTCTCTCGAGACTGAAGTCGTCATTACGATAAAGATGATTATAGGGCAGAGTCCAGTGGCGGTGACGGCGAGTGACTTTAAATTTCTTGGATATGCAACCTCTGTTTTGGGGAATTATATGGGGTCTTCGGAATGTTGTGCCTTCGGACTGTTCACTTCGGACTTTTCATTTTTAGTTGTTTTACATACTATCAAGAATAATTCAGTTATATAAGAGATGTCACCAGTTTTAGGTGTCAAATTTTGACCTGTGCTATGGACTGACGCTAATGCATTGAGGATTCTTTTACTTGTCACACTGCCACACCTGCTGTGACACGTGACCTCGGTTTTCAGTCTCATCCGAAAGACTCGTGACTTCTTGTGCCGATCGCGTGGCGAATAAAAAATCACTACTAAATTTTTAGGTACGACTTGGTACCAGAAATCGCATTCGAAACTTTCCGCTGCAAGTCGAACCCCTCTACCACTACATTACCGCACGTGGTCAAAACTTTCGCCGGATAGAAACCGCACATCGTTAGTAAAATAAGTAGTTATATAAGCAAAGAGAACGTGCATCATTATATAGAATGAATTGTCTTGTGTCATGATCTAAATTTTGAATTTACCGTGTGGGTGTTATTCAAAAAATTTATAAATTTTGTTCTACACCCACCTAGTAAATCAAAGTTTACAACACATGCATAAGGAAGTAACGGGGAACAACATGCGTATAGCAAAATTGTATACTTGCCTGTATATGTATTTAGGACTCTGTAGATTAAAAAATAACAAAACATTTGAGGTTAACAAGAACGGTAAATGTTCACATCTTCGTAAATGTATAATTTTTTTTACATATGATCACAAGAATTACAGTGAATCACCATAAATGCCTTCCCCATGTCATCATGCTACTTTTTTTCCGAGCGGCAACTGTTTGAAACCTGTGTGGAGATGCGTTCATTTCAATACCTTAAATTATGAAAATAATATATATTAAGAAAGAACAAGTAAATGAAATGTACAGCGCAACCACTGCTGTCAACCAAGATTCACGCAGAATTGTTCACAAGAATTACAGTGAAGTACCCAGTGGACGGTACAGCCATAATACCAATTCCCCGCCTAAGCAACTACTCCCGCAAGGAGCACGACTACGCGGATTTCGCCCTTAGGTGGAGGTCTTCCCCATGTCATCTTGCTACTTTTTTCCGAGCGGCAACTGTTTGATACCTGTGTGGAGATGCGTCCATTTCAATACCTTAAATTATGAAAATAATATATATTAAGAAAGAACAATTGTACAACGCAACCACTGCTGTCAACCAAGATTCACGCAGAAATGTTCACAAGAATTACAGAGAAGTACCCAGTGGACGGTACAGCCATAATACCAATTCCCCGCCTAAGCAACTACTCCCGCAAGGAGCACGACTACGCGGATTTCGCCCTTAGGTGGAGGTCTTCCCCATGTCATCTTGCTACTTTTTTTCCGAGCGGCAACTGTTTGAAACCTGTGTGGAGATGCGTCCATTTCAAAACCTTAAATTATGAAAATAACATATATCAAGAAAGAACAGAACAACCACTGTCATATAACATACATGGACACTGAGAAAAAACAAACATATTTCAATGCAGGAATTACAACAAACACTGCATATGAAATTATTAATGATGGACAGTTATCAAAATTTGGTCGATCGATCGCATTTCTGATTCTAAAATTGTAGAAAGCATGAATGAAGAAAATTATCAATATTATCACAATACAAACATGAATAAAAAATTAGAACATATTTTAACATTTTAAAACAAATACTGAAAAAAAAACAAATGAATGAAATCGATCATACATCATCGTCAAAAGTGCTTATGTGCGATGTTAGTACAGTGCTGTTAGATGTTAATATGCTGCCAGTAAATTGGTAACTATTGCTTTTATAGTCCTTGCGAAGTTCGTGAACTTTATCGAGATTTCGACTCTATGCGAGTTGCTGTAACGACCCCAATTACGTTATGCCCACGGCGAGTGGTTGACTTTTCAAGAGTCTTCTATACCTCGTGCACAATCAGGACTGGACGGGTCAAACGTCCAGAATTCCTTTGTGTATGCTCACTATACAAAGGTCGTGATTTATTGAACATTTTGTACTCTATATTACAAAGGTCATTCCAGTAGTTACAGAGACGTCACAATAAAGACTTGTGTAAAGTGTTTTAGGTTAAAGGGTCACGCATTCGTATGTAAATGTAATTGCTATTTAGTTAATGGTGTTATTCCAACGTCTGAACCTTTTAAAAACCATGTATGCAACTATATTATTCTAAATGTATAGTATGGAGATAGTACGGAAGATTTTCGGTGCCATATAATTTTAGTCCTGTGTTGCTAGAGCTAAGATACAATGATTTCTCTCTGTCGGTGGTGTAGCTCCCTTTACCTCAATACACAGATGGGTACACAAATTTTGGCGATGTATGTTATCTAGATAACGACACTATCCATAAATCTCAACAAAAATCATGAAAGTACTGATAGTACTGAAAGCCGGGCTCACAAATACCCACGAAAAAATATTACCTATTTTCATTCTGTTGGTGTTATTGATTCATCGTGTTTTATTTCTTTATTCATACATAGGCCTTTATCTATCTAAAATTTCATTCATACATTTATTTATTCATTTAAACGGCCTGTCTAATTATTTCTATTTCTATTTATTTATCTATCTATTTATTTATCTATCTATTTATTTGTTTATCAATGTATTCATTATTTTGTTTATTTACACATTTAATAATTTGACTCTGTCTATCAATTTGTTTATTATTATCTAATAATAATCTGTTTATTTATGACTGTTTCACAAAATATATCAGTACATTTAGTTCTTATTACTGAGTGAGCTAAACAGTTCTTTCAACAGTTACCTCTTCTCATTGTATTTGACCGACTCGTAGCTTGTGAACAATATTTTACAATGTCTCCGTATTTGAAAAAATGACTTATTTACGATTTCATATCGACACGGATTGACATTTTTAACAATTAAGATATAAAATATTTTACCCAAGTGTCCGTTTAATATGAGCTTCAACGACCGATCAAAATGTTATCACCAAATGACAAGTTAAATATAACTGCTGTATTAATATAGCTAAGAACAACATATCGGGCACATTTTAACTCTTATATACCGGTATTCTTGTTCACAACATTTTAACCGACCGGCATGATAACTATTTTTCCCCAAATAGGCCTACAAGTCTTTACCGCGTTCTGCTTAGCATCTCGATCAATAACAACAGCTTCCAGTTTACTATAACTTATGATAAGATGAAAATTCTGTATCTATAAATGTCTAGCTCGTGTTGAAACAACTGTATGAACAACACCAGAACATTTAATACACTTTTATTTACATTACATACATGCACTATATCAAATCACGCACGCAGTTTCATTTTTTCTGGTGGTACTGCGGAGACCAAAAACATGCGCGAAAAGACGATTGCGCACAGTTCGACGACTGCTATAGCCGGCTATCGCCTTTGGCGATATGTCCGGCTAAAATCACTCTGTCAGTGTACTATGATATTCTGATCACTCTATCGGTCTACTATGATATTCTGATCACTCTGTCAGTGTACTATGATATTCTGATCACTCTATCGGTCTACTATGATATTCTGATCACTCTATCGGTCTACTATGATATTCTGATCACTCTATCGGTCTACTATGATATTCTGATCACTCTATCGGTCTACTATGATATTCCGATCACTCTATCGGTCTACTATGATATTCCGATCACTCTGTCGGTCTACTATGATATTCCGATCACTCTGTCGGTCTACTATGATATTCCGATCACTCTATCGGTCTACTATGATATTCCGATCACTCTGTCGGTCTACTATGATATTCCGATCACTCTATCGGTCTACTATGATATTCCGATCACTCTATCGGTCTACTATGATATTCTGATCACTCTATCGGTCTACTATGATATTCTGATCACTCTATCGGTCTACTTTGATATTCCGATCACTCTATCGGTCTACTATGATATTGTAATCTGTCGGTAATAACCAAGATACACAAACACAAGGTAATTTTTCAACAAGTTTAATTCCCCGCTAAAGAGAGCTTTTGAAATAGTCTGCAGAGGATTAGTGTCGTCCCACTGTGACTATGTATAACTGTGATAATGTATGTTTTTTTTCTGTAGCGGCGAGTTTAAAATATTGTAGCGATTAAACACTACTTAGTGTGCGAACTTCATTTAGATCATAAGTCTGAAACGATTTAGAGTTGCATTCTGCTAAGGCATGTCAGCTGATGGCACTAGTGTGGCGTCAGCTGACTGTACTTGTCTTGCAGGATGGTAGGTCTCGCCATTTTGTAATACCAGTCACGGTAGAATTTTGATCTTGTAAAGATAAAAACGCGTACTCTTGATACATTTTCGAAAGTACAAACTGTCATTCGACATCGAACGACTCGGATGTGTTTACTTAGGTAAAATAGAATGACAATCGTTATGATGCTACTTGCTACTGTATCAGTGTATATTCTTCAACATTAATGTTTTATTTCATTTGTGTTTTTGTTATGACTGAAGTCTTCACTTAGATTAAAGTCTAATATAGAAATGCATGTGACTAGAGAGAGGTTCATTTAAGCCTGTGAAAACTCATTTGAGATCATCATAAGAAAACCACTACCAGCAGGCAGCATGGATGAATGTTTTATTTTTCATTAGACAGGGCCTAGATAATTGTCCTTGCATTAAAATATCAAATATCTCAGAAGAAAAAATAAGTCATTAGACTTTAAAAAAAAAACTAGAGAATAGGTTCAGTTAGGCCTGTGAGAGCTCATTTGAGATCAAAAGCTCGAGATGTCAACACCATTACAATTAATAGAAAACCACTGCCAACATGGATGAGTGTTTGAACTTTTATTACATAGGTCTAGTTGTACCTTATGAAACATGTACAAACAGTAAATTTCAATATCTGAGTAAAACCATAAGTGTTCAAACAACGTTTATATAGCTAAAGCTAAATCATGCCATCAGGGAATACCCTAACCGATCAACGTTGTAGACCTCAAAACTGTAAAACCTAAACTTTCGGTTCTAAAAATAGATTCACTCAGCTCTCTATAGATCAATCATCAAAGAGGTCAAAGTTGATGACACGGAGTACTTCGCGTGCGCTGTACTGGTCATATAAAAAGCTGTGCGAGTCCATTTCACCGCAATTCGTTTCAGAAGACACAAAATTTAACAAATATGATGAACGTAGTACTTTCCTGGAGGCTGAAACCCTGCTACATCCTAAAATAAATTAATGATGGCGTCCCAGGAGTGGGAGTTCTATGATCGACAGAAGGCTGGATTATTAAGATGGTACGTGTAGCCGAGCAAAAGAGCTTAGGCCAGAAGGCAGAAGATGGTCTGTTGCCGGTGTTTGTAAAGCACAGGGTTTTTTAACCCGAAAACAAACGGTCCTTTTAAGGGCCACTCATCTTATTCGAAAAGAAACCTTAACTGAAAGTATGCAGTTTTTGTGTGTCTGTTTGTGTTATAATGTAGTCAACGTCGTCAGAAAAAATGAAGTTACAATATGTGAATATTTTCGTTTTCACATAGCACATCGATAATATTCTTTCGGGTTTTTTTTCACCAGTGCGTTATTTGATTTCACGTTCAGTCACTGTATAATATTATCATAAAAATAACTTTCACAAACCGTGTATACGACTAATATAGACCTCGTCTTATTAGAGACATAATTACCAGAATGAGTGTTTGATTCTTACCAGATTCTGTTAAGAAAAGGAGAACTTATAAATCAATTCAGACTTCCGATATAAAGACATTGAGTCAATCAACCAGGGGCTGATCCAGAAATTTTCAAAGAGAGGGGGCGGTGGCGTAACTTTTTAGGAGGCGGGGGATAAGACGCCATACGCGTAGAATGATGCATTCTTTATGTAGTGACATCGGAAGCAATTAAGAGTTGGGGGACTGTTTCTGTAATGCATACCTCAGCAATTGCAGATTGAAAATTTAAAGTTGTTGTTGTTGTGCAAATCTAAAATATATTCCGAAATTTGTTTTTAATTATTCGAATTTTTATAGGAAAATTTCATTAGGGTCGAGTTTTACACATCTTTCAATTAATTTTGAAAAGTTTGAATGCTGTGTACCTTTTTCTGCATCCAGACACAAAAACATGTATAACAGTCCATTAATAAAGCAATTGATTGTCCTTCTCAAAAGAAAGTTCGATCAGCTAAAAAGTTACTTAAAATCGGGACAGAAGTTTGGCCTAGTATCCTGCAGACATTGAATTATGACCTCTTTATCGTTAAAAATATCGTTGATAGATCAATTCAGAAGACCGATGAGATATTGTATAGCTTCCAGACATAGAAGTCACCTTTTCCCCGTGGTCCATGGTATGTTTCCCAGAAATGTTCAATTATAAACGTATAGAGTTAATTATCACATAGCGACTCGTTTTTATTCCGGTCAAATATTGAATTTAATTGACATACATATTATTTATCTAGATGAATTGAGTTTCAATAAACGCAAATGCATAAGCATGATGAGATAGTCCAGAAAACTTTGATTTAGGTCCCTACGCCTACGTAAGTGTAATGTGTAAAGAATTGACAAGTTACGTTTTGATATAATGCAAATTTTGCCAAGTTAACAAATAAATTTTCATATTCATATATGCTAAAAAACGAAAACGAAAATTTCTATATCGATATGTAGGACAAACACTTAAGACAGAAACTGAAACAAAACAAAGCATAGTCATAAGCCATAAAATCCAAAATATACAGACAAACCTGGGGTTGATCCAGGATTTCAAACTAGAGGAAAGGAAGAGTATATAATTGGTTTTGCCGAGAGTAGCGAGATGTGAAATTTGGTAATTTTCTTAAATTGATTTTTCATTTTTTTAATAAAAATATATAGGTTTTAAACATTTTTGTTAACTTTTGGGCTTTTGAGTTCACTTTTACTGTACAAACATCTATACTTTTGGGTCAAATGGGGGGTGCGTACGCCCCTTCCGCCCCCTTGAATTCGCCACAATCAGCCACTTTATTGGCCTGATTTTAATCTAGAAATAAAATATGTTTTAATTTTAACACATAGAACATCAAAACTTTCAAATGCAGTGTAGCACGCATGTTCTGCACAGTTTTATCTATCTCGTAATAAGGACATCTCGTAATAACGATACCATTATCTCTTTGTTACGAGATCTTTTTTTTCGTAATTACAAGCTAACATATTCGTTTTTACTGGATGATTTTATTTTTCTTTCATCTAACTAATCAACTTTTATCACTTGTCAGTACCCCCAAAATGATAAAATAAAATAGGACGGGTGTGCTTAGTACGCGCGTATCCGTTCTTGTTTATTCACAAAATGAGGTCATTTAATATTGGTCTTTAAAGTATCTTGACTTCAGCAGATAACGATACAAGTAATCAATCTTCAGATGATAAACAGAAATATGAATTAACTTGTTTATTTTCCGTTTTCAGAAAACGTATTTCTTTTTCAAAGGGATCGATCATTGTTCTCAGTTAGTTATGACAAAAGGGCTTATTAAATTCATTGTATCTTGTAGTTTTACTTTAAAAAAAAGTACAAGTTAAGTGGCAAAACTGCACAATCAACAAAGCGCCAGATTGTCTAAAAGAAAAAAATACCTTGGACTGAAACAAGCTTAGGTATCTGATAGCTAACTCTTTATATATTTTGTTATATAATTGAGATACCAACTTCTACAGTTTTTCCCGTTGAGCACAATTGTTTGAAATCGAAAATAACATAAATGATGGTAATCGTTTTCCTTTATTTATTAATTTTCTACATTTAATGTAGAAATAAAGGAAAACTATACCTGTGACATTTGTAATCACTAACATTTCGGAAAACTCACATTGTTAAAATGAGATCTCCCTGTTTTCGTTTCTTTATAGATGGCTACCAGTGACAATGGGGAACAGTATAGTTTATTACAAACCATCAACACTACGGTACACACACGACAGTATAGGCACTAGCTTTAGTGATGGACATTCCCTCGAGGGCACATTTCGAGAATTCCTTTATGGGAACCCCAGTGAACTCATCGAGACTATGCCACCCCTTGAAATAATGTACCATAAAGGGTATTGGTATGTCGTGCGAGGGAATAGACGCTTATATATCCTCAAGAGACTGGAAGAGATTGGGATCGTTTCCAAAGTCAGGTGTTTTAAGAAAACCTTCGAGGAGGACATATTTGAGAGGCAATACACCACTGGTAACAATGGTACCTCCATCGCTATACGAGGAGGTCAGACATATCTGATGCAACATAATTTGATTGATATCGAAAAACAGTGGAGAAAAGGTGAGAATCAACTATGTCATAGCAGTTAGTAAGAGATCGAAATACAGTGGAGAAAAGGTGAGAATTAACTATGTCATAGCAGTTAGTAAGAGATCGAAATACAGTGGAGAAAAGGTGAGAATTAACTATGTCATAGCAGTTAGTAAGAGATCGAAATACAGTGGAGAAAAGGTGAGAATCAACTATGTCATAGCAGTTAGTAAGAGATCGAAATACAGTGGAGAAAAGGTGAGAATTAACTATACCATAGCAAAAAAACAGAAAAACACTAAAATTTTACAATTTGTATTGTGCAGACTTAATACTATGTAACTGATATACATATTGTCGTATTTCACTTGATGAAGGCCAAGTGGCCGAAAATTTGTGAAATTTGAGTTTTTTCCGTTTTTTCGCATACTGATACTTCCCTTTGGAGGACATTAAATTTAATTGGGATATATCATAGCAGTTAGTCAGACACAGAAAATAGTGGATACAAGGTGAGAATCTACCATGTCATAGCAGTTAGTAGAAGACAGAAAATAGTGGAGACAAGGTGAGAATCTACCATGTCATTTAGTACGAGATAAAAAAACCGGAGACAAGGTAAGAATTGACTATGGCATAGCAGTTAGTAGGAGATAGAAAAATAGTGGATACAAGGTGAGATTCTACCATGTCATTTAGTACGAGATAGAAAAACCGGAGACAAGGTAAGAATTGACTATGGCATAGCAGTTAGTAGGAGATAGAAAAATAGTGGAGACAAGGTGAGATTCTACCATGTCATTTAGTACGAGATAGAAAAACCGGAGACAAGGTAAGAATTGACTATGGCATAGCAGTTAGTAGGAGATAGAAAAATAGTGGAGACAAGGTGAGATTCTACCATGTCATTTAGTACGAGATAGAAAAACCGGAGACAAGGTAAGAATTGACTATGGCATAGCAGTTAGTAGGAGATAGAAAAATAGTGGAGACAAGGTGAGAATCTACTATGTCATAGCAGTTAGTAGGAGACAGAAAAAAGTGCAAAACTGTCATGACTAGCAGTTATTAGGTTGAATGAGAAGGTCCGTGTCAGGTCCATTTCAATGAACTTCAAGAAATACAAGATCCACCTAACAAAAATAAGAAATGCAAGATCCACCTAACAAAAAATAAGAAATACAAGATCCACCTAACAAAAAATAAGAAATACAAGATCCACCTAACAAAAATAAGAAATACAAGATCCACCTAACAAAAATAAGAAATTAAGATGTCCGACAAAAAACATTCGTTATACTAGTCAGGTAGATGAAGATATTCGTTATAATCATATAAGTTAGCCGTAAGAAAGTATAAGTCAGACAAAGAAGATATTCGCTATAATCATATAAGTTAGCCGTAATAAAGTATTCGTTATAGCCATATAAGTCAAAAGTATAATAATATAAGTCAGGAATGTATTCCCTAGTCGGGCAAAGAAAATATTCACTATAATGATATAAGTCGGGCAAAGAACATATTCGCAATAATGATATAAGTCGGACAAAGAAGATATTCGCTATAATGATTGATATAAGTCAGACAAAGAAGATATTCGCTATAATGATAACAGTCAGGCAAAGAAGATATTCAATATTATCATATAAGTCAGGCAAAGAAGATATTCGCTATAATCATGTCAGGCAGAGAAAATATTTGCTATAATCATATAAGTTAGACCGAGAAACTATTTGCTATAATCATAAAAGGCCAGGCAGAGAAACTATTTGCTATAATCATAAAAGGCCAGGCAGAAAACTATTTGCTATAATCATATAGGTCAGGCAGAGAAACTATTTGCTATAATCATATAGGTCAGGCAGAGAAACTATTTGCTATAATCATAAAAGGCCAGGCAGAGAAACTATTTGCTATAATCATATAGGTCAGGCAGAGAAACTATTTGCTATAATCATATAGGTCAGGCAGAGAAACTATTTGCTATAATCATATTGTTCAGGCAGAGAAACTATTTGCTATAATCATATAGGTCAGGCAGAGAAACTATTTGCTATAATCATATTGTTCAGGCAGAGAAACTATTTGCTATAATCATATAGGTCAGGCAGAGAAACTATTTGCTATAATCATATTGGTCAGGCAGAGAAACTATTTGCTATAATCATATTAGTTAGGCATACGATAAGTCGGATAATACAATGCTTTTTCAAGTAAATGGAGGCATATGTGATATCTCTCTCTCTTCAAGTGTCCGGTCTGGTCTTGCAGACATCGACGATCATGGCTCTCCATGCTCGGTCTTTATCATGAGCTCATTGTTGGTGCCCTCTTTGTTCGTTGCAAATTTGTTTAAGCTGTCTGTGAATTTTGTGCGTTGTCTTCCTCTGCTCTTGTTTCCACATGTGTGATAAATGGCAGATAAAAGCAGGTATTCGTTATATGATGTCAGGTAATATTTTGTTATTGAAATCAGGTGAACAGGATAATCTCTAGTCAAAGGAGATGTATACGTCGCTCTCTCTCTATATATATACGTAGGTATTTTTTCAAGCGCTAAAATTTTGATATGTGTTTTAGGATTATTTGTAGCATGACACAGTGATACTCGCCTATACATATTATGTCAAATTTCGTCCATTATCAAATGATCATGATACAGAAATTCTTCAACCATTGTGCTGTTTATATTTTATCAGTAAAATAAAGTATCTGTGATTATTTTACAGACAAATCCTGTGCCATTATGTGAAGGAGAGAGAGAAAAAAGCACGAAGTACAAAGACTTGTGTTATATGAAGCAACCAAAAGGGCGGAAAATAATTATAACATGATGATTATTTTTTAATTGAAATGTATTGTACAATGAAATAAATCATATTTATATTAATAAAATGTATTTGTTTCCAGTGCGCTTTGATTTTGATTTTTGTTTCACGTGACACTCAACATATTTTCAGTTGTATGTATTGGCCTTCAAGTTTACAATTTACAAGAGACAAGCGACCTTCCGCACGTAAACTGGCAAACTTTCTTACAAAAATCAGATTAGGTTCTTGCCGGCTCCAATGTGCGCTGACCAGAAGTGAGAGATAAAGCCTGATCATTGCTGTAACCATTTAGGCACGGAGGACGTACATTTTTGCCAATGTGCAGACCAACTAAATCTTTATGGCAGTAATTGAGAAGTATTTAGTATGGGGCGACGTTTTAGTATTTATTCACTATTTCCATATATTAAAAATTAATTTTTTGATATTAAATTATCGAATTTCTTATATCAGAATATTATTTTTATATCAAAAGTTCATTTTTTATATCAGAAAACATTATTTAATATCAAAAGATCTTTTTCTGATATAAAAAATTGAATTTCTGATATCCAAAAATAATTTTCTGATATCAGAAATTCGAAATTATCAGATAATACTACATATTTTTGATATCAGAATTTTTTTTATATAAAAAAATCGAATTTCTGATATAAAAAATTACTTCTATTTTCTGATATAAAAAATCTAATTTCTGATATTTAAAAAGGAATTTGTGATATCAGAAAATTCGATTTTTGTTATATCAAAAATGAATTTTTGATATCAGAAAATAGTGAATAAATACTGAAAAGGCGCCCTATAATTTAGTTGAATAATTCCATATGATTGTTTAACGCGATAAATTAAGCTGTCACGATGATAATATTTGTCCCATGACTTGGGTGTTCAAATATATTGACAAACACGTGAAACTTTTCGAAATTATTTGTTTTATTAGAAGTTTTCCCGTACCTTAAAATATCCGGCTGTATTTCCGAATGCAATGATCTTTTATATAAACTCTTTCGATATATCAAAATTGCTTCGTTATAGGATCAAGGGGATCTCGGTATTTTACAAGTTCGGTCTATCAGCAAACTCGGCTGTGACACAATCGGTGTATGTTAAAGTCGGCATATTCTTCTTCTTCTTATTATTTTTAAATATTTACTTTTAAAATAAAGGACGTGTTTTTATTGGAAAGTATTATGTAAAATGTGCTTGTCAACGCTATTTTAAATGCCTGAATCAAGTCGGATGAATATACGAAAAAAGTATCAGATCACTAATTTCAAAAACGAGGGTTTTAAAACGAGGGAAATGTCCAACTTTGTCTGATTTAGGTATGGAATGATGATGTACGAATATCAACATAAAGGGCGATAAGAATAGAATATATATAAACTGCAAATCACACGTGCTTATCTGACACTCGGTACTCTTCGTAAATATTACCGAAAGTTAATTTGCAATGCTCAGACTAATGGCGGATAAAAAAACCCTGATATTTCGGGTTATGTTTGTCAAGATTGTTGCAATTATACGCATGCATTTGTTATTCTAACCACCAAATAGTCTCTATGGGATAAAATATTATATAAAAGGAAAAACAAAGGATAGATGACATGTAATCTAAACATACGCACTAATTTCACATCAAAGACTTCAATACAGTTACATTATAAATATATTTTTCAAGTGGTGTTCTATTAATTATCTTAGTTATCTTATCTGTAATCTTATGATTATAAAAACTGATATTTTCTGTTTACTAAAACAATTTTAAATAACCCTTTTTGAGACCCCATGGGTCCTAGTCCCTTTTCATTTGCAAACATTATGCAGCGTTATATCAATGTATTTCCTGCCAAAATCCAGACAAAAGATGAATGCAATAGGTCTCTCGCCAGGTGAAATAAAAATTACACTTGAAAGGGGAAATAACTCATAAGCAACTACCTGAAAATTTCGGCCCTATTTTTTTTTTTTTTTTTTTTAAGATCTTTGCGTGCCAAACATTTTGCTTCTTCCACTTTCTGTATATTTATTATACTTTTCGAGATAATGAACAAAAGCAGTTAAAACACGAGAAATCCACATAAAAGGGGAAATGAATTCCATATGGTTTTTATATGATAGATGCTGGGATATATATATATATATATACATGTATATATATATATATATATATATATGTGTGTGTATATGTGTGTGTGTGTGCGTGCGTTCGGGCTTTGAAGGTCACCTCAGTAAAATGTGAAATGCAATGAAAAAAAGAGTCCTAGCGCTTTGTCATTCGCAAACATTAGGCAGCTTCCCATTGAGACAGTTTCTGTCACAATTTGGTATTTGGTTCATTGGTCCCTTGAAAGAAGTTAAAATGTATAAAAATTGACGAAAGCCTGATATTTTTTCACGCAAAGCCTGATAGCAGGTTTATGTTTCACAATGCTTAGATAAATCCTAACTTTGATCAGATATCACAAAAAGTCAATAATTTTAGTTAAGAAGTTATTTGATAGAACATTGTATTTAAAAAAAGATGTATTAAGATTAAGATATTCCTTTTTACATACTCTTTGATTATGTCCAGCACCTTATGGGTTAAGATTAAGTCCCCATTTTCGGGTTTTAGCCCATTTTCATACATATACGTTATGCATTTTTTACACGGGAATACCCATTGCCAAATTTGGTTAAAATTGGCCCGCTATTTAGTTAATAAAACATTTGTATAAAACTGTACCCCATGTTATATGAAGCGCCCGTAGTGACGTGCTTATAGACATATTTCTTTTTCACTCGCAAACTATAACTTTGTAGATATTGACTTAAAAATCATGCATACGAAACTTGAATATCATCTGATTATTGGTTCGTGAGAAGAAGACTTTTAAAGATATACCAAGAATTTGTCCTTTTGGGGGCCCTATGGAACCCTAAACTTTTTCTTTCGCAAACTTTAAGTGGCTTCATATGAAGATACTTCATGCAAAGTTCGGTTAAAATTGGCCCACTGGTTCCTGATAAGGAGTTGAAATTGTGTAAAAGTTAAGGTGTCAGGTGGCCATCTTGGATAATGAGCCAATGAGCCTTCCGCTTTCGGTCATAGACACGCCTCTTTCTTTTTGTCATCAGGACGATGTGACCTAACTTCCGGTATGACCTCACTCCCGGTTTGACGTCACAGGCCATTTGAATTGACCAATCAGAAGCCATAATTCTGATGACATCTTCAGAAATCGTTACAAATCGTCCCCTGGCGGAAAATTCAAATGGCCCGCAATGCCTATTACCACTCACTGGGACCACTATCTGTGAATAATATGCCACTCCTCCCCAAGGAATGGATTGGGTGGTCACCATTTCCGCATTAAAATATCGTCTTGAAGACAGAAATATTCCATAACTTCATCAGCCTATTCTGGTGGGAGCGCCCTTTCACGGAGCTTAGGTATCTCTTGGTCATTCTGTTACTTTTGACTGAGAGTATCTTGTAGTTTATCCACTAGCGGATAAATACCAGGTGAGGAATCTTCATCAGGAGTCATGTGCAGTGACACGGCTTCAATATGATCACTGGCTGAACTGTCATCAACGTTGGCAAAGAAATTGTCACACCCAGTAACAAATCTGACACGCCAACACAAGTCTGTTCAGACAGAGGCAACACGACCTCTAACAACAGAGTCTGGGCAGCACCAGTATCTCGTAAAACTGGTCATCATTGTATATCTGTACTCGGAGCACGAAACGTGCGAAGTCCCAGAGGCTGAATAAAACTCACGGACTCTTAGTCTTACCTGTACTTTTAAAAAATAAACATCTGTACCTCCAGAGAAGTTGCAAACAGCAACAAACAGAGAATGATTAGCTCATTCATAATAAATCCAAAATTTATTCCATTACACTAAATACCAAGCACCTTCCAAAACAAAAACAAAGTGATCTGCTTCCTACTGTTATTCGGCCATTGAATAATGCAAGTTTCTTCTTTCGGTAAACAGCAAGTGTTCCGGAAAAACCAGAAGAAGAAACATGGCTCAGTGGCCGAATGAGTCCATGAGTTTTATTCAGCATCTGGGACTTCGCATGTTTCGCGTTGCGAGTACAGATATACAATGACGACCAATATAACTAATCCCCCTTTTATACCTGTTGTGGGACTTGATTTTTCGGCGAAACAATTACAAATATGTCTGCTGTGTAGGAAGATGAAGTGAGAACGTTTCAAAACATTTTTTTAATTTACAGTTCAAAAGTTTTTTATCTTCCTAGTTCAGCTTTAAGGTTTTTTGGTTAGGTCCATTGTGGGCAAAGTACAGCAGATACAGCCATGAATCTTGCACATTGTCTAGGGTAATTACACAACAATGCAGGAGGGTGCTTGTTGCTGTGGCCTAATTTTGACCCATTTTTTTTTAGCTCACCTGGACTTACTCATTTACTACATGAATAGTTCTGCATTAAGCATTTTGTTTAAGTCCATTGTGGGCAAAGCACTACAGCTACAGCCATGAAACTTCACATGAACATTGTCTAGGATCATTACTCAAAAATGCAGGGGATGCTGGTTGCTGTGGCCTAATTTTGACCCAAATTATAACAAGCATAAAACAGGCTAGCTATATGGTCTGCCCTCGCAACCAACTATTTTCTTGTAATAAACACAGATTGGGGATGGCCCTTCATCTCCGAGACCTTCAACACGTCCAGGTTTTAGACTGGGCGTAAGACCACCAGAGGAAGATTTTGGCTGTGAATTGGATTGACAAAATGACGACGACTTAGATTCTAACTTAAATTGTTTAGCACTAGTACTCCCAGATCATTTTGGTAAAGAAGTCTTTTTTGTGAGTGAGAGCATAAGTGTCAGACATAACTGCCCCTTCACTGAGTTTTAACTTGTTTGCCTTCTAAGTGAGTTCTCAACTCTTGATCCGTTGATGTACACTTAACTTAAATTCTTCGACAAAGATGACTTCGCATAAATTTAAAAATTTTTTTGTTCACTTTTGTACCGTAACCATTGTTCAAACAAATCTTTCTTATCTCTAGCAAATTCAACATAAGTTTGATTGTCAAATATCTTATAACTCCTAAACTTCTGTCTATAAGCTTCTGGCACGAGTTCATATGCTATTAAAATTGCAGACTTCAGTTTGTCAAAATCTGAACTTTTGCCTAGACCCATTGTCCAATAAATTTCTGCTGCTTTGCAGATTAACACTTTGTAACATAGTAGACCAAATAGAGCATGGCCACTTAAGAATTTCCGCGACCTTTACGAACTGCTGGAAGTGCTTATCAACAGATTTTTTCCAGATTGGCACTTGGCAAATATTTTTCGCAGCCTAAAATTCAAACCTGACAGGCAATGGCTGTGATTTAATCTGTGTTTCATATTGTAATCCGAGTTCCTTTAGCTCAAATTGCCTTTTATTTTCAGCTCTCTCTCTCTCTCTTCTTATCTACTAAAATTTTTAAATCACTCTTTCTCATGGATGATTTAAATTGAAGCTTAAAATGTATACCTAGTGCAATTAACTCATCCTTCTTCAAAGATCAAAGTATTTCCAGCATATACTTGGTCTTAAAAATTAGCCTTGTTCTTTTCTGTTCCAAACTTTATCTGCCTAGAGATCTGACTGTCTACAAGTATATATACCCTAGTACAGTTCCAGAAAACACTAGATCAGGAATAATTAAGAAATGACCTTTCTAGTACATTCATGTTTACAATGGAAGTTCCCTTTGGCTAAATATAATAACATGGTGACCTTGAAACAAAACAATAATAACTAATATTCCGGATACTGATGTAAACAAAACAATAATAACTAATATTCCGGATACAGATGTAAACAAAACAATAATAACTAATATTCCGGATACAGATGTAAACAAAACAATAATAACTAATATTCCGGATACAGATGTAAACAAAACAATAATAACTAATATTCCAGATACAGATGTAAACAAAACAATAATAACTAATATTCCAGATACAGATGTAAACAAAACAATAATAACTAATATTCCAGATACAGATGTACTAATTTCAACAAATACTAATGACAAGTAAACAAGCACTAATTAACCCTTTTAACAATGTTAAAACAATTATTTATTGATTTTTTTAGTGATAGATGCATAGATTACATAGATGCATCGTTAATTCCATGGTTTGTAAAGATATTGTGATACATCGATACAGTGGTTTATTGTTTCACCTCTGGTATATACAATGCCTCTTTATTATCTGCACCAAAACTTGGTACATATCAAAATATATTTTTCTCATGAACTAGTGATCAGATGTTTTTCAAATTGTGTATACATGATTGTGAAGTCAACATCTACAAATTTTCATATAAAAAATTGGCCGTTCCAGTCATTTTCTCTGTCTAGCACCTGTGAATGGATTGGTTTTGAGATCATAGAATACAGAAATGAACACAAGCACCAAGGGAATATATGGAACCTAGGTCTTAAATGAACAGTTAAACATGAACAACTATTGTGAAAACAATTATTACATAGGTTATTATAGGTATGTGCCAAGGTTCAGTTTTACAAGTTTATTTTTGTGTTTATTACATAGGTTATTATAGGTATGTGCCAAGGTTCAGTTTTACAAGTTTATTTTTGTGTTTATTACATAGGTTATTATAGGTATGTGCCAAGGTTCAGTTTTACAAGTTTATTTTTGTGTTTATTACGTAGGTTATTATAGGTATGTGCCAAGGTTCAGTTTTACAAGTTTATTTTTGTGTTTATTACATAGGTTATTATAGGTATGTGCCAAAGTTCAGTTTTACAAGTTTATTTTTGTGTTTATTACATAGGTTATTATAGGTATGTGCCAAAGTTCAGTTTTACAAAGTTTATTTTTGTGTTTTATTACATAGGTTATTATAGGTATGTGCCAAAGTTCAGTTTTACAAGTTTATTTTTGTGTTTTATTACATAGGTTATTATAGATGTAGGTATGTGCCAAAGTTCAGTTTTACAAGTTTATTTTTGTGTTTTATTACATAGGTTATTATAGGTATGTGCCAAGGTTCAGTTTTACAAGTTTATTTTTGTGTTTATTACATAGGTTATTATAGGTATGTGCCAAAGTTCAGTTTTACAAGTTTATTTTTGTGTTTATTACATAGGTTATTATAGGTATGTGCCAAAGTTCAGTTTTACAAGTTTATTTTTGTGTTTATTACGTAGGTTATTATAGGTATGTGCCAAAGTTCAGTTTTACAAGTTTATTTTTGTGTTTATTACATAGGTTATTATAGGTATGTGCCAAAGTTCAGTTTTACAAGTTTATTTTTGTGTTTATTACATAGGTTATTATAGGTATGTGCCAAAGTTCAGTTTTACAAGTTTATTTTTGTGTTTTATTACATAGGTTATTATAGGTATGTGCCAAAGTTCAGTTTTACAAGTTTATTTTTGTGTTTTATTACATAGGTTATTATAGGTATGTGCCAAAGTTCAGTTTTACAAGTTTATTTTTGTGTTTTATTACATAGGTTATTATAGGTATGTGCCAAAGTTCAGTTTTACAAGTTTATTTTTGTGTTTTATTACATAGGTTATTATAGGTATGTGCCAAAGTTCAGTTTTACAAGTTTATTTTTGTGTTTTATTACATAGGTTATTATAGATGTAGGTATGTGCCAAAGTTCAGTTTTACAAGTTTATTTTTGTGTTTTATTACATAGGTTATTATAGGTATGTGCCAAAGTTCAGTTTTACAAGTTTATTTTTGTGTTTATTACGTAGGTTATTATAGGTATGTGCCAAAGTTCAGTTTTACAAGTTTATTTTTGTGTTTATTACATAGGTTATTATAGGTATGTGCCAAAGTTCAGTTTTACAAGTTTATTTTTGTGTTTTACTACATAGGTTATTATAGGTATGTGCCAAAGTTCAGTTTTACAAGTTTATTTTTGTGTTTTATTACATAGGTTATTATAGGTATGTGCCAAAGTTCAGTTTTACAAGTTTATTTTTGTGTTTATTACATAGGTTATTATAGGTATGTGCCAAAGTTCAGTTTTACAAGTTTATTTTTGTGTTTATTACAGATATGTGCCAAAGTTCAGTTTTACAAGTTTATTTTTGTGTTTTATTACATAGGTTATTATAGGTATGTGCCAAAGTTCAGTTTTACAAGTTTATTTTTGTGTTTTATTACATAGGTTATTATAGGTATGTGCCAAAGTTCAGTTTTACAAGTTTATTTTGTGTGTTTATTACATAGGTTATTATAGGTATGTGCCAAAGTTCAGTTTTACAAGTTTATTTTTGTGTTTTTTACATAGGTTATTATAGGTATGTGCCAAGGTTCAGTTTTACAAGTTTATTTTTGTGTTTATTACATAGGTTATTATAGGTATGTGCCAAAGTTCAGTTTTACAAGTTTATTTTTGTGTTTTATTACATAGGTTATTATAGGTATGTGCCAAGGTTCAGTTTTACAAGTTTATTTTTATTTCTGTGTTAACACATCAGTAGAATATGTTAATGTGCATTAAACTGCAATGCAATTGTTCTTCTAAAATGTTTCATGTTTCTTCTGTCTTTTTGCTTTTTTTCCTGGTAGAAAAATAGGTTTTTGGTTCGCAGGTAGAGGCTAAACATAAACTTGGAATGTCCAAGTGGCAATTATCTCACATTAGACAGACAAAAATCTTAGTTATGACAATTGTAGTTGCTGTAGCTAGAGTCAAACTCTCAGAGAATGGAATTTGTGATCATCAATCCAAAATCTCAATCACTGAGCCATCACGTTATTCCATAAGCTGAAATCTGATGTGGTATTTCTATGTAGAAAACCTCTCATCACTTGTATTACAATGTACCTTTGTTGTGCACAGAATTGCTCAAATTTCTACAATGACATTTATACTGTATTTCTTTCCACCTCAAATCAAGGGTTCTTTTTCTAATTTTTCAAAAATATACCAGAAATGCAAACATTCTGGATCTTTGTATTTCACACTATTTAGATACTGTTACATATCAGACTTAAATCACTTTACTGATATACAGATAGGGTGTCATTAACTTAATCAAATATTAAGCCTACATATGTGGAATAGTGGAACTGTAAAATTGAAAAATAAATAACAACTATTTTCTATACTGATTTTTTAAGTGCAAATATCTATCTAAATATAAATGACTCCAAATCAATTTGTTCTGTGTTCATGAGAGGAGTTTTGTATGCATTTCCAATGGGTCCAATATTACACGAAATCTCCCAGTGGGGAGTTCCATTTTCCATCTAATTTGCATAAAAGCAAACATTAACATATCTGTAACTGGAGATGTAATTTTAAACAAAATTCATTAAATGGAAAATTATCAGTTGATAAAAAGGTATGTGATATAGAAATCAATGTTGCTCTTTCAATAAGTAGCCTACATATAAACAAAATGTACATACTGTTGTATCTAGGGGATTTGTACTGAGATAAGGACACTTAAAAATCATGGCTTGTCCGTTTGATATTCAGCAGTGGTATTTTGGAACATGGTCGTAGTTGATCAATTGCAAATGAATCATTTTACAAAAGCTATAAATATCTGTGTAACTGAATAATTGACAAGTTATGTCTATAACAACATCTGTAGATGCTCTCCCTTAGTTATGTCTATAACAACGTAGATGCTGACCCTTAGTTATTATACAAGTGTTGACAAGTTATGTCTATAACAACACCTGTAGATGTTCTCCCTTAGTTATTATACGGCTGAGTTGTTGACAAGTTATGTCTATAACAACATCTGTAGATGCTCTCCCTTAGTTATTATACGGCTGACTTGTTGACAAGTTATGTCTATAACAACATCTGTAGATGCTCTCCCTTAGTTATTATACTTCTTCTCAGTTTATGTGATTCTTCCTTTTCTTGACATACCAGAATAAAGGGCAAAAAGAACTGTAAATTTCCATCATCTGGTAACATCTGTATAAAGGTACTTAAATCTGTTATGTCTGCTAGATGTGTCAGTACTCCTGTAAAAAAAAAATAAAATACCCGGATATAAACACTAATAACTACCTTACCCCAGAACAATAAATCCAATATTCATATATATATACACTAATAACTACCTTACTTCAGTAAAATAAATCAAATACCTAAATATAAAACTTTACAAGTACCTCAGTCCTGTAAAATAAGTCAGATGTACAAAAGTCGCTTAAATATGTCAGCCATTCAACAGTCATTTTAATATGTCAGACATTCGACAGTCATCTAAATATGTCAGACATTCAACAGTCATCTAAGTATGTCTGATATGGAACAGTCATCTAAACATGTCAGACATGGAACAGTCATCTAAATATGTCTGACATACAACAGTCATATAAATATGTCAGACATTCAACAGTCATTTTAGTATGTCTGACATGGAACAGTCATCTAAATATCTCAGACATGGAACAGTCATCGAAATATGTCAGACATTCAACAGTCATCTAAATATGTCAGAAATTCAACAGTCATCTAAACATGTCAGACATTCAACAGTCATCTAAATATGTCTGACATACAACAGTCATATAAATATGTCAGACATTCAACAGTCATCTAAGTATGTCTGACATGGAACAGTCATCTAAATATGTCAGACATTCAACAGTCATCTAAACATGTCAGACATTCAACAGTCATCTAAATATGTCAGACATTCAACAGTCATTTTAGTATGTCTGACATGGAACAGTCATCTAAATATATCAGACATGGAACAGTCATCTTAACATGTCAGACATTCAACAGTCATCTAAATATGTCTAACATTCAACAGTCATCTAAGTATGTCTGACATGGAACAGTCATCTAAATATGTCAGACATGGAACAGTCATCTAAATATGTCAAACATTCAACAGTCATCTAAGTATGTCAGACATGGAACAGTCATCTAAATATGTCAGACATTCAACAGTTATTTAAGTATGTCAGACATGGAACAGTCATCTAAATATGTCAGACATACAACAGTCCTCTAAATATGAATATGTCAGACATTTAACAGTCATCGAAATATGTCAGACATTTAACAGTCATCTAAATATGTCAGTCAGCGAACAGTCATCTCTATATGTCAGACATTCAACAGTCATCTAAATATATCAGACATTCAACAGTCATCTAAATATGTCTGACATTCAACAGTCATCTAAGTATGTCTGACATGGAACAGTCATCAAAATATGTCAGACATAGAACAGTCATCTAAATATGTCAGACATTCAACAGTCATCTAAGTATGTCTCACATTCAACAGTCATCTAAGTATGTCTGACATGGAACAGTCATCTAAATATGTCAGACATGGAACAGCCATCTAAGTATGTCTCACATTCAACAGTCATCTAAGTATGTCTGACATGGAACAGTCATCTAAATATGTCAGACATGGAACAGTCATGTAAATATATCAGACATTCAACAATCATCTAAGTATGTCTGACATTCAACAGTCATCTAAATATTTCAGATATTCAACAGTCATCTAAATATGTCTGACATGGAACAGTCATCTAAGTATGTCTGACATGGAACAGTCATCAAAATATGTCAGACAGGGAACAGTCATCTAAATATGTCAGACATTCAACAGTCATCTATGTATGTCTGACATTCAACAGTCATCTAAGTATGTCTGACATGGAACAGTCATCTAAATATGTCTAACATTCAACAGTCATCTAAGTATGTCTGACATTCAACAGTCATCTAAGTATGTCTGACATGGAACAGTCATCTAAATATGTCAGACATGGAACAGTCATCTAAATATATCAGACATTCAACAATCATCTAAGTATGTCTGACATTCAACAGTCATTTAAATATTTCAGATATTCAACAGTCATCTAAATATGTCTGACATGGAACAGTCATCTAAATATGTCAAACATTGAACAGTCATCTAAACATGTCGGACATTCAACAGTCATCTACATATGTCTAACATTCAACAGTCATCTAAGTATGTATGACATAGAACAGTCATCTAAATATGTCAGACATGGAACAGTCATCTAAACATGTCAGACATTCAACAGTCATCTAAATATGTCTAACATTCAACAGTCATCTAAGTATGTCTGACATGGAACAGTCATCTAAATATGTCAGACATGGAACAGTCATCTAAGTATGTCTGACATTCAACAGTCATCTAAGTATGTCTGACATGGAACAGTCATCTAAATATGTCAGACATGGAACAGTCATTTAAGTATGTCAGACATTCAACAGTCATCTAAGTATGTCTGACAGCGAACAGTCATCTAAATATGTCAGACATGGAACAGTCATCTAAATATATCAGACATTCAACAATCATCTAAGTATGTCTGACATTCAACAGTCATTTAAATATTTCAGATATTCAACAGTCATCTAAATATGTCAGACATGGAACAGTCATCTAAATATATCAGACATTCAACAATCATCTAAGTATGTCTGACATGGAACAACAGTCAAATTTACATGGAACAGTCATCAGATATTCAACAGTCATCTAAATATGTATGACATAGAACAGTCATCTAAATATGTCAGACATGGAACAGTCATCTAAACATGTCAGACATTCAACAGTCATCTAAATATGTCAGACATTCAACAGTCATCTAAGTATGTCTGACATGGAACAGTCATCTAAATATGTCAGACATGGAACAGTCATCTAAGTATGTCTGACATTCAACAGTCATCTAAGTATGTCTGACATGGAACAGTCATCTAAATATGTCAGACATGGAACAGTCATCTAAATATGTCTGACATTCAACAGTCATCTAAGTATGTCTGACATAGAACAGTCATCTAAATATGTCAGACATGGAACAGTCATCTAAACATGTCAGACATTCAACAGTGATCTAAATATGTCTAACATTCAACAGTCATCTAAGTATGTCTGACATGGAACAGTCATCTAAATATGTCAGACATGGAACAGTCATCTAAACATGTCAGACATTCAACAGTCATCTAAATATGTCAGATATTCAACAGTCATCTAAGTATGTCTGACATGGAACAGTCATCTAAATATGTCAGACATACAACAGTCCTCTAAATATGAATATGTCAGACATTTAACAGTCATCTAAATATGTCAGACATGGAACAGTCATCTAAATATGTCTAACATTCAACAGTCATCTAAGTATGTATGACATGGAACAGTCATCTAAATAAATATGTCAGACATGGAACAGTCATCTAAACATGTCAGACATTCAACAGTCATCTAAATATGTCTAACATTCAACAGTCATCTAAGTATGGCTGACATGGAACAGTCATCTAAATATGTCAGACATGGAACAGTCATCTAAACATATCAGACATTCAACAGTCCTCTAAATATGAATATGTCAGACATTTAACAGTCATCTAAATATGTCAGACATGGAACAGTCATCTAAATATGTCTAACATTCAACAGTCATCTAAGTATGTATGACATGGAACAGTCATCTAAATATGTCAGACATGGAACAGTCATCTAAACATGTCAGACATTCAACAGTCATCTAAATATGTCTAACATTCAACAGTCATCTAAGTATGTCTGACATGGAACAGTCATCTAAATATGTCAGACATGGAACAGTCATCTAAACATATCAGACATTCAACAGTCATCTAAATATGTCAGATATTCAACAGTCATCTAAGTATGTCAGACATGGAACAGTCATCTAAATATGTCACACATACAACAGTCCTCTAAATATGAATATGTCAGACATTTAACAGTCATCTAAATATGTCCGACATGGAACAGTCATCTAAATATGTCAGACATTTAACAGTCATCTAAATATGTCAGACATGGAACAGTCATCTAAATATGTCACACATACAACAGTCCTCTAAATATGAATATGTCAGACATTTAACAGTCATCTAAATATGTCTGACATGGAACAGTCATCTAAATATGTCAGACATTCAACATTCATCTAAATATGTCAGACATGGAACAGTCATCTAAATATGTCGGACACCCAACAGTCATCTAAATATGACATACATTCAACAGTCATCTAAATATTTCAGATAATCAACAGTCATCTAAATATGTCAGACAGTGAATAGTCATCTCTATATGTCAGACATTCAACAGTCATCTAAATATATCAGACATTCAACAGTCATCTAAGTATGTCTGACATTCAACAGTCATCTAAGTAAGCTGACATGGAACAGTCATCTAAATATGTCAGACATGGAACAGTCATCTAAATATGTCTGACATTCAACAGTCATCTAAGTATGTCTGACATTCAACAGTCATCTAAGTATGTCTGACATGGAACAGTCATCTAAATATGTCAGACATTCAACAATCATCTAAGTATGTCTGACATTCAACAGTCATCTAAATATTTCAGATATTCAACAGTCATCTAAATATGTCAGACATGGAACAGTCATCAAAGTATGCCAGACATGGAACAGTCATCTAAATATGTCAGAAAAAGAACAGTCATCTAAACATGTCAGACATACAACAGTCATCTAAATATATCAGACATACAACAGTCATCTAACTATGTCAGACATGGAACAGTCATTGAAACATATCAGACATATAACAGTCATCTAAATATTTCAGATATTCAACAGTCATCTAAATATGTCAGACATGGAACAGTCATCTAAGTATGTCTGACATGGAACAGTGATCCTAATATTTCAGATATTCAACAGTCATCTAAGTATGTCAGACATGGAACAGTCATCTAAATATTTCAGATATTTAACAGTCATCTAACTATGTCAGACATGGAACAGTCATTGAAACATATCAGAAATATAACAGTCATCTAAATATTTCAGATATTCAACAGTCATCTAAATATGTCAGACATGGAACAGTCATCTAAGTATGTCTGACATGGAACAGTCATCCTAATATTTCAGATATTCAACAGTCATCTAAGTATGTCAGACATGGAACAGTCATCTAAATATTTCAGATATTTAACAGTCATCTAAACATATCAGACATATAACAGTCATCTAGATATGTCTGACATTGAACAGTCATCTAAGTATGTCAGACATGGAACAGTCATCTAAATATGTCAAACATTCAACAGTCATCTAAGTATGTCTGACATGGAACAGTCATCTAAATATGTCAGCTGTACAACAGTCATCTAAATATGTCAGGTGTACAACAGTCATCTAAATATGTCAGGTGTACAACAGTCATCTAAATATGTCAGGTGTACAACAGTCATCTAAGTATGTCAGGTGTACAACAGTCATCTAAATATGTCAGGTGTACAACAGTCATCTAAATATGTCAGGTGTACAATAGTCATCTAAATATGTCAGGTGTACAACAGTCATCTAAATATGTCAGGTGTACAACAGTCATCTAAATATGTTAGACATGTCAGACATACAACAGTCATATAATTATGTTAGGTGTACAATGGTCATCTACATATGTCAGTTGGACAACGGTCATCTAAAAATGTCAGGTGTACAACCCTATTTTCATATATGCCTTTTCACTGTTACTTTTACCCATTGAATTGCATGATATCAAATTTGATGGGAACTATCTAAGATAAGAGAGCTCTTTCATTGGTTTAAGGACAAGAACTAGGTGATTGCTTTAAAGCTGAGAGCATATTTATTGGTTTAAGGATAAGAAGTACATTTGTAGTTGATCCACTTTAAGATGAGAACTCTTTGATTGGTTACAGGATGAGAACTAGCCGATTGGTTTAAGGATGTGAATTAGATGATTGGTTTCAGGACGTGAACTACTTAATTGGACTCAGTTTAAGGATGTGTACTAGCTGATTGGTTTAAGGATGTAAAATAGCTTATTAGTTCAAGGATGTTTACTAGCTGATTGGTTTAAGGATGTGAACTAGCTGACTGGTTTAAGAAGTATTAACTGTTCAAAATTTTTACATCATACACATCCACATTTCAACAGATCAATATATATTGTATTAAGTTAAAAAGTATACAGTAAATTTCTTATTTCATACTGATCATTTTTTTCCAAATGAAAAATGAAAAATATTTCAATGGAATAAAAAGAGTACACTAGATGCCTACAGCACTTACCATTCAGAGACTGTAAATATTCCTGCTCTCTCTCATCAGAATTCTGATATTGTAGCTTCACAGCTGCCAGGAAGTTCTCAAGTAAAACTTTCCACTGAAAGCATAGAATAAATGACAGATATATGGAGGAGCTGTAATATGAGGCTAAAACATGAAAATCCTCCTCTACATGTGTCTCTACATATTCTTCTCTACAAGTTCCTCTAAAAATCCTCTTCTACATATTCTTCTCTACAAGTGTCTCTACAAATCCTCCTCTACATATTCTTCTCTACAATTGTCTTTACAAATCCTCCACTACAAGTGCCTCATCTCTACAAATCCTCCTCTACAAGTGTCTCTACAAATCCTCCTCTACAAGTGTCTCTACAAATCCTCCTCTACAAGCATCTCAACAAATCCTCCTCTACATGCATCTCTACAAATCCTCCTCTACATGCATCTCTACAAATCCTCCTCTACAAGTGTCTCTAAATATTCTTTATACAAATATCTCTACAAATACTCCTCTTGAGTTGTAATATGAGGCTAATGCATGAAAATCCTCCTCTAGAACTGTCTCTAAAACAAGTTGACTCTGTAGGTCACAAGTTGTAATGTGAGGATAAAACATGAAAATCCTCCTCTATAAGTGTCTCTATAAATACTCCTCAACAAGTGTCTCTTCAAATCATCCTTTTAAAGTGTCTCTACAAATAGTCCTCTACAAATGTCTCTATAACAAGTTCACTTTGTATGTCAATAAGTTGTATTATGAGGCTTAAAAATGTAAATCCTCCTCTACAAGTTTTTCTACAAATACTCCTCTAAAAATGTCTCTATAACAAGTTGACTTGTAGGTCATTTAAGTTGTATTATGAGGCTTAAAAATGGAAATCCTCCTCTCCAAGTTTCTCTTTAACAAATTGAATGTGTAAGTCACATGAGTTGTAATAAAAGGCTAAATCATGAAAATCCTCCTTTACAAGTGACTCTTTAAATACTCCTCTACAAGTGTCTCCAAAAATCCTCCTCTACAAGTGTCTCTATAAATACTCCTCAACAAGTGTCTCTACAAATCCTCCTCTACAAGTGTCTCTTTAAATACTCCTCTACAAGTGTCTCTACAAATCTTCCACTACAAGTGACTCTTTAAATACTCCTCTACAAGTGTCTCTACAAATCTTCCACTACAAGTGACTCTTTAAATACTCCTCTACAAGTGTCTCCAAAAATCCTCCTCTACAAGTGTCTCTTCAAATCATCCTCTAAAAGTGTCTCTACAAATACTCCTCTACAAATGTCTCTATAACAAGTTGACTTTGTATGTCATATAAGTTGTATTATGAGGCTTAAAAATGGACTCCTCTACAAGTTTCTCTACAAATACTCCTCTGTAAGTGTCTCTACAAATCCTCCCCTACAAATGTCTCTACAAATACTCCTCTATGAGTGTCTCTACAAATACTCCTCTACAAATGTATCTACAAATCCTCCCCTATAAGTATGCCTCTACAAACCCTCCTCTATACATGTCTCTACAAATTCTTCACTATAAGTGTCTCTACAAATCTTCAACAACAAGTGTCTCTACAAACCCTCCACTACAACATGTAAAGGTGTCTCTACAATTCCTCCTCTACAAGTGTCTGTATAACAAGTTGACTTTATGGGTCACATGAGTTCCTCTTTGTCTAACAGTTTAAAAACTAGCCAAAGGGTAAAACAAGAGGCCTAATGAACCTTAATGAATCAGTAATTCCCTAAACCTTCTTAGCTCAAGTATGTATATATTATATACAAAAAGCTACAGCTTCACAGTGGCATTTTCATTCTTTTAACCCTTTGACTTTTGATCTTTTGACCTTGGGTCAAATCAATCTCAAACTAATTGCTCACATCTATGTAAATAATTATAATGCATATGTAAAAAGTCAATCAAAATTTACATTTTGGTCCTTTATTGGGGTTGTGGCCCACTGGCACATGGTACATGGATCAAAATAATGTACAACTAAAATTTATATGTATATACAAAAATTCAAGATTTTTTCTATTTAGATAGTTGACGTTTGGCTCAGGTGACCTAAAACCCATTGGACATCCTGATGATTTATACTTTGGTATCTGAGATTTTTTATATTATATTATTAAATGAAACTTGAAAGAAATTCTACATCACCTTTTCAAGGTTATCAGAACAGAAAAAATAAAGTTCATAGGGGACTGATTCATGTACCACATGACAACCGATAGCGTTTGTGTAATACAAGTATCTTCAAAGGTGATGGATCGCAACTCTACGCTTCCTGCTGAAAAAATGTTAGCACAGGATATCGTCTTTTAGCGTCATTCCATCACTAATAGAAACAAGTCCCCCATTATTGGATATCAAATGGTACATGAATTAGCCCCATTGATGTACATCAGTTTGGAAAAAGATAATGATCAGTGAGTTTATTTGGTCAAGAAAATGTAATTTATGTGATATATATCCTAAACAGGTCGCAAAGAAAGCCAGAATTGACCAGACACTTACATTCTTGTCATCTTTATCCAGTACAGATTTACCAAAGTCCAAGGAAATATTTGGGTATTTGTTTACAACCAATGAGAATGTTTCTCTCTCCTTCTTCATTCGAATCATACATAAAAGCCATATTGAATTGTATCCATTAATCTCTTTGTTGCCTTGAAGATTGTCTAGAACTTTTGTTACAACAGAGTCACTGCAAAGGTCTGAACATAAAATACTCTGAAAGATAATTAAAACACCTTACAAAACAAAGCTGATATGAAAAATTAGCAGATCCTTTTGAGGCTTATCACCGTGATATTTAAACTGACAAAACATTCATCTAATGTGTGTCTAAACCAAATACGGCAAGTTAAGGTGAAGAATAAATAAGGCACATATAAATGAAACTGACAAAGGAAGCAACAATTTTTTACCTATGTATATCATATAAGCTGCAGAAAGCTAGATAGTGTGGATTTTGTATGTCAAACATATTGTAGAAGTTAGGTGTCTTTGTAGGTCATATACTCTGTAGAAGTTAGATGACTTGGTCTTTGTAGGTCATATATACTGTAGAAGCTAGATGACTTGGTCTTTGTAGGTCATATATACTGTAGAAGCTAGATGACTTGGTCTTTGTAGGTCATATATACAGTAGAAGCTAGATGACTTGGTCTTTGTAGGTCATATATACTGTAGAAGCTAGATGACTTGGTCTTTGTAGGTCATATATACTGTAGAAGTTAGATGACTTGGTCTTTGTAGGTCATATACTCTGTAGAAGTTAGATGACTTGGTCTTTGTAGGTCATATATACTGTAGAAGTTAGATGACTTGGTCTTTGTAGGTCATATACTCTGTAGAAGCTAGATGACTTGGTCTTTGTAGGTCATATATACTGTAGAAGTTAGATGACTTGGTCTTTGTAGGTCATATATACTGTAGAAGTTAGATGACTTGGTCTTTGTAGGTCATATACTCTGTAGAAGCTAGATGACTTGGTCTTTGTAGGTCATATATACTGTAGAAGTTAGATGACTTGGTCTTTGTAGGTCATATATACTGTAGAAGTTAGATGACTTGGTCTTTGTAGGTCATATATACTGTAGAAGTTAGATGACTTGGTCTTTGTAGGTCATATATACTGTAGAAGTTAGATGACTTGGTCTTTGTAGGTCATATACTCTGTAGAAGTTAGATGACTTGGTCTTTGTAGGTCATATACTCTGTAGAAGCTAGATGACTTGGTCTTTGTAGGTCATATACTCTGTAGAAGCTAGATTATACTCTGTAGAAGCTAGATGACTTGGTCTTTGTAGGTCATATATACTGTAGAAGCTAGATGACTTGGTCTTTGTAGGTCATATATACTGTAGAAGCTAGATGACTTGGTCTTTGTAGGTCATATATACTGTAGAAGTTAGATGACTTGGTCTTTGTAGGTCATATATTCTGTAGACTAGATGACTTGGTCTTTGTAGGTCATATATACTGTAGAAGTTAGATGACTTGGTCTTTGTAGGTCATATATTCTGTAGAAGTTAGATGACTTGGTCTTTGTAGGTCATATATACTGTAGAAGTTAGATGACTTGGTCTTTGTAGGTCATATATTCTGTAGAAGTTAGATCACTAAGTTAGATGACTTGGTCTCTGTAGGTCATATATACTGTAGAAGTTAGATGACTTGGTCTTTGTAGGTCATATATACTGTAGAAGTTAGATGACTTGGTCTTTGTAGGTCATATATTCTGTAGAAGTTAGATCACTAAGTTAGATGACTTGGTCTCTGTAGGTCATATATACCGTAGAGGCTAGATGGCTTGGTCTTTGTAGGTCATATACTCTGTAGAAGTTAGATCACTAAGTTAGATGACTTGGTCTTTATAGGTCATATATACTGTAAAATTTAGATGACTTGGTCTTTGTAGGTCATATACTCTGTAGAACTTGGATGACTTGATGTTTGTTAGTCATATACTCTGCAGAAGTTGTATGACTTGGTCTTTGTAGGTCATATATTCTGTAGAAGTTAGATCACCAAGTTAGATGACTTGGTCTTTATAGGTCATATATACTGTAAAATTTAGATGACTTGGTCTTTGTAGGTCATATACTCTGTAGAAATTAGATGACTTGGTCTCTGTAGGTCATAAATACTGTAAAAGATAGATGACTTGGTCTCTGTAGGTCATATATACCGTAGAAGTTAGATGGCTTGGTCTATGTAGGTCATATACTCTGTAGAAGTTAGATGACTTGATCTTTGTAGGTCATACATACTGTAGAAGTCTTTGCAGGTCATACAAAGTACTACATACCAATGTTCAGACCCTAAATCCTTCATTATTTTCATGTACAATGTAAAATTAGATGATTCAAATTCATGTCAATTGACTGTTATTTAATAAAAAGCTTAGTTGTCTGTCTGTTATATTGGCCTGGTCATTCTAGATCTTTACTTCTAAAAAAAGGACTGTTTGTCATGTTGGCCTGGTCTCTCTAGAACCTTAATTCTTAGAAATGGACCGTTTGTTATGTTGGCCTGGTCTCTCTAGATCTTTAATTCTTAGAAATGGACCGTTTGTTATGTTGGCCTGGTCTCTCTAGATCTTTAATTCTTAGAAATGGACTGTTTGTCATGTTGGCCTGGTCTCTCTAGAACCTTAATTCTTAGAAATGGACCATTTGTTATGTTGGCCTGGTCTGTCTAGAACCTTAATTCTTAGAAATAGACTGTTATGTTGGCCTGGCCTCTCTAGAACCTTAATTCTTAGAAATAGACTGTTTGTTATGTTGGCCTGGTCTCTGTAATCTTAATTCTTAGAAATGGACTGTTTGTAATGTTGGCCTGGTCTCTCAAGAACCTTATTTCTTAGAAATGGACTGTTTGTTATGTTGGCCTGGTCTCTCTAGAACCTAAATTCTTTGAAATGGACTGTTTGTTATGATGACCTGGTCTCTCTAGATCTTTAAATATTAGAAATGGACTGTTTGTTATGTTGGTATAGTCTCTCTAAATCTTTAATTCTTAAAAATGGACTGTTTGTTATGTTGGCCTGGTCTCTCTAGAATCTTAATTCTTAGAAATGGACTGTTTGTTATGTTGGCCTGGTCTCTCTAGATCTTTAATTCTTAGAAATGGACTGTTTGTTATGTTGGCCTGGTCTCTCTAGAACCTTAATTCTTAGAAATGGACAGTTTGTTATGTTGGCCTGGTCTGTCTAGAACCTTAATTCTTAGAAATGGACTGTCTGTTATGTTGGCCTGGTGTCCATAGAACCTTAATTCTTAGAAATGGACATTTTGTTATGTTGGTCTGGTGTCCCTAGAACCTTAATTCTTAGAAATGGACTGTTTGTTATGTTGGCCTGGTCTCTTTAGTCCCTCAATTCTTAGAACTGGACAATACAAGAATACGTCTGTTGTTGTACAGGACATAAGTATATGGTGACAACAAAAATATATCCGATATTGTTAAGCTATGTCTTTAACAGAACTTCTACCTGCAGTTTGATGAGGTCCTCTTGACAATGACAGCAACAACAAAGGTCATGACCTGGTAATGACAAGTTTGAATCTGACACAGGAGATTTTGATCTGTTTGTTCGAGATGCTGAGACATTTCTCAAATAAATACATGGTTGCTTCAGGGAGGCAGAACCAGAAAATGGTGGCAGTTCATCTAACCAACTGAATCGTATTCCAAAATGACCCTCTGATTTCTTCTGCTAGAAATGAAAATAAGTGACAATATTAGAATAAGTGACAATATTAGAATAAGTGACATGTTAACATTCTAAATAATAAAGAAATTCCATTTATTTTCTGTTTTGAATAAAATATACAAATGTATTTGTTATAATGGCATCCTTATTCTGCAGCAATATCTTCTACAATTGTTGGGGGATCAAAGGCTGACATCACAGTATCATATCATTTGACCAGCACTAAAGCAGGGAGTTTTTAACAGTTAGTGACCACAGAAATATAGTGAGTATAAAAAACATGATAAAAGTTATCCACTGACCCAAGAAATCTGTGTGCTGGATCTTTGTTTAACAGTTAGTGACCACAGAAATATAGTGAGTATAAAAAACATGATAAAAGTTATCCACTGACCCAAGAAATCTGTGTGCTGGATCTTTGTTTATTTGTGGAAGGCGTCCTATGTAGCAACCTGCTGATAAGTATCTCCACAAGCATCATCTACAAAAGATCAATGTAACTTCGGCCTTGTGTAGACTGTAGATAAGTATCTCCACAAGCATGGTCTATAAAACATCAAAGTAACTTCGACCTTGTATAGACTATAGATAAGTCTCTCCACAAGCATGGTCTATAAAACATCAAAGTAACTTCGGCCTTGTATAGACTATAGATAAGTCTCTCCACAAGCATGGTCTATAAAACATCAAAGTAACTTCGGCCTTGTATAGACTATAGATAAGTCTCTCCACAAGCATGGTCTATAAAACATCAAAGTAACTTCGACCTTGTATAGACTATAGATAAGTCTCTCCACAAGCATGGTCTATAAAACATCAAAGTAACTTCGACCTTGTATAGACTATAGATAAGTATCTCCACAAGCATGGTCTATAAAACATCAAAGTAACTTCGACCTTGTATAGACTATAGATAAGTGTCTCCACACGCATGGTCTATAAAACATCAAAGTAACTTCGACCTTGTATAGACTATAGATAAGTCTCTCCACAAGCACGGTCTATAAAACATCAAAGTAACTTCGACCTTGTATAGACTATAGATAAGTCTCTCCACAAGCATGGTCTATAAAACATCAAAGTAACTATAACCTTGTATAGACTATAGATAAGTCTCTCCACAAGCATGGTCTATAAAACATCAAAGTAACTTCGACCTTGTATAGACTATAGATAAGTCTCTCCACAAGCATGGTCTATAAAACATCAAAGTAACTTCGACCTTGTATAGACTATAGATAAGTCTCTCCACAAGCATGGTCTATAAAACATCAAAGTAACTATAACCTTGTATAGACTATAGATAAGTATCTCCACAAGCATGGTCTATAAAACATCAAAGTAACTATAACCTTGTATAGACTATAGATAAGTATCTCCACAAGCACGGTCTATAAAACATCAAAGTAACTATAACCTTGTATAGACTATAGATAAGTCTCTCCACAAGCACGGTCTATAAAACATCAAAGTAACTATAACCTTGTATAGACTATAGATAAGTCTCTCCACAAGCACGGTCTATAAAACATCAAAGTAACTATAACCTTGTATAGACTACAGATAAGTCTCTCCACAAGCACGGTCTATAAAACATCAAAGTAACTATAACCTTGTATAGACTACAGATAAGTCTCTCCACAAGCACGGTCTATAAAACATCAAAGTAACTATAACCTTGTATAGACTATAGATAAGTCTCTCCACAAGCACGGTCTATAAAACATCAAAGTAACTATAACCTTGTATAGACTGTAGATAAGTCTCTCCACAAGCACGGTCTATAAAACAAAGTAACTAAAGTAACTATAGATAACAAGCCTTGTAAAACATAGACTATAGTATAAGTCTCTCCACAAGCACGGTCTATATAAAACATCAAAGTAACTATAACCTTGTATAGACTATAGATAAGTCTCTCCACAAGCACGGTCTATAAAACATCAAAGTAACTATAACCTTGTATAGACTATAGATAAGTCTCTCCACAAGCATGGTCTATAAAACATCAAAGTAACTATAACCTTGTATAGACTATAGATAAGTCTCTCCACAAGCATGGTCTATAAAACATCAAAGTAACTATAACCTTGTATAGACTATAGATAAGTCTCTCCACAAGCATGGTCTATAAAACATCAAAGTAACTATAACCTTGTATAGACTGTAGATAAGTGTCTCCACATGCAGGGTCTACAAAACATCAATGTAATCATTATAATCTGCGTACAGCCGTACATATGTAAAAGTCTAAGTACAAGACAAAGAATACATGTACATGGTTTACTTGTTTCTTTGTTTATTATTATTTAGTGTCCCACTCAAGAATCTTTCATTCATATGGAGACGTCACAAAATGCCGGTGAAGGACTTCAAATTTTGGCTTATGCCCGGCACTTAAGGCCATTAAGCAGTGAGGGTACTTTAACATGCCGACACCTACTGAGACACGGGACCTTGAATTTTACTGTCTCATCCAAAGGACTGGAAACCAACCTGACACCAGCTGGACTCGAACTTAAGACCTCACGATCAAGAGTCGAGCGCACTACCAACTGAGCCAGGCTGGCTCCACATGGTTTACATTTTATTTATCTGTATCTAAAATACATACATGTACTTAAAAAGTAAAGAGTACTGAACACCATACACACACAAGTTACATTCTACAACTTGTAAAATGTACATTTACTCCTTTTCATAAATAGTCAGTATTCTGCAACTGTTTTGCTTTAGTGAATGAGATTGCAGGGTACTCTCATTTATTTGACTTGTTTAAGTTATGACACAGGTTATGACACTTTCATCTAAGTTTTGTAAACCCTCCAGATATCATGATATTCTATGACAATGGCCATCACTGTTTGGGCTTCAATCTGTTACACAGAGTTGTCGGAATTGCAATTGATTGTGACAGTAGGAGCTGAAAGGTCGTAATCATTGTAAAAACCAACATATATCACCGTGATGTTTCAATGATAAAGTCATTGTTGATTGTACAAAATTGTCACTGTTATAAATTCACAGACAGGAAGGCAAACAGATCGTAAATCACGACACACATGGTCAAACACTGACAAAATTTCATTGACAATGGTTTTTGCCACAGTGTTGAAAAAATAATTTGATAACTCCAGATGTGTATATTTTGGATGTCTTGTATTCTAATCGACAATATCTCTCTTTTCAGCAAATGTTAAAATTGTCGTTGTCTGCGAGGTATTTCCATTTTCAAGTCTATATTTAATCACACTGTATACGATACCCTTTACAACTCACTCTTTCAAACACCGGACAATTAACTTTAAATCACTGTTTATCGATGTTTATCTAATACTAATTACGGACCTGTACTCAACAGTGTTTACATGTGTATGCATACCTCTATTTACCTGATCGGGTGATACGGCTGGGTGATTTTACAATTACATGCATTTATCACCTTTTGCACCGGAAAATGGAGGGGGGCAGATGGCGGTGTGCAGATTGCGGTGTTAAAACGTGGGAATTTCATGGGAGGAAATCTGTTCTTTATGAAATAGCAGTGTTATGTGGGTTTGGCATTATAATGGAGGGCATTATAGCAGGGGCGAAGTGTACAATAAGACAAAATACAAGACAATGTGATATAATCACTATTTGAAACTATTTACTTTGTGCCAAGGAACATGAATATTTAACATATAAAATGTATATAATAATAAAAATATGTGACTGTGTTTTCATACCACTGCCTCTTCAAATATATACTTCCTGTGTACATCTGAAAAAGAAATGTTGTTTTGTAACAAATCTGTATATATATTTGTGATGCTTCCCCTGGCTCTATACATACATTGTGTGTGTGTGTATATATATATATATCTGTACTCCTGTTATAATCTGAGGATACTCATTGTCCAAGACTGGACACATGCATACTGATTCCACGGGAGGTATATAAGTCTTATCTGACATCACAATGTAAATCTAATGCGTCACAGATTAATGACGTCAGTATTGTACGATTCATTGAAGCATAGGTCTTATAAAATTCTTTTATATGCTCTTGTTTTTTTATGATACACTATTTAAAATGTGAGAAAACCTTAGAAAAAAGGGGCAGTCGTAGAGACATAAATCTTACATGGTCTTTGTTTGACCTAATATGGGATATACACCATCAGTAAATACCATATGGAACCCTAGCTTTGCTTTTGTCCTATATGGAATTTACTGATGGTGTATATCCAATATTAGGTCAAACAAAGACAGTGTAAGTTATAGTATATATATATATATATATATATAAACGGCACAAATGCAGAAATAACAAGGCACCTATAAATTCACCATGCCCCAGCTGGGGTTATAACTCTTGACCTACGGCACCAATGGCCTGGCCCTCATGCACGATGTCCTAACCACTGTATATATATATACACACAGCAGGTATTGGTGCATATGTTATATTTATTAATGTATATGTAATTATACAGTTACAATACAGAGTTCAATACGCTTGTATAATATGTAACATCGTATTGCACTGTAGTTGGATAAAGAAATTTCAACAGAGCTACTTTTCTAAATGTGATTCATGTCATCCAAAATATTTGATAGCATCATTAAAAGCAAAATTGTTTTTAAATTTGTGCAGACATATATAAGGGATATATAATAAATACAAAACCACACAAATGTTTCTATCCATATCATCAGACTGCACTTGATCCGCTACATGGAGCATGTGTAGTCTGATGATATGGATAAAAACACGTGTGTAGTTTTACATAATATATACAGGTAATGGTGCATATGTTATATATATTTATGATGTTTCACCCTGGCTCTATACATACATTGTACATTTGTAATGCTTCACCCTGACTCTATACATTATCAAAAAATTATGGAAGTTCTAAGCTGCAATAACATTTTTTTTATTGCTATTTATTCGTAACACTTTTAATGAAAACTTCCAATACCCCCATCAGCAAAATTTACCATAACACAAAATTTGCAACATGTACATTGTATATAAATTTGATAATGTTTTCAGTGTTGATAATGTTCTATTGTACAGTACTACAGTCATGAGATTTTTTATGAACAAACATATGTTTCCAATTAGTGGTTACTTTTTTTCTAAAATTTGATTTTTTGGACTTGTCCTCCTTGGTTTGGGTTTGGTTTTTTTTTGGCCATTTTTTAATTTTCATTCCCTTACAACTTGATCCATAAATTCAGTTATACAGATTGCCGAGTTTTTGATGACTATTAGCACTTTTGGTCCTCCGTAGAAGAAAATATTTTCATTACCGCGATATCATAGTAGCCTTCCTTTCATGTGTGTAATGGGGAATGCGGTGACATTGGAACTTGCTGGGAACGAAAGAGTGAATGATAATTTGTAAAAATCATATGGAACAATAGTCCTTTCCTTTTATTTTAATGAAACAGGAGGCAACTTTTTAATTAAATTTTATTTTATCTGTAATTTAAGAAAATCCAATAAGGACCTCGATATTGTATAACCCCATGCTATATATACTGGTAGGGACCAGTTCTCCCCGAGTAAGTATTCGCACCAATGCTATGAATTAACAGTAAAATTAAAGCATGATTAAAGCATGTGTGGTTGTATGAAAAAAAGAAAGGTAGACATTTTCTCAAAATGTTTGTGGAAAATATTGGTAAGATACAAACAACACAACCCAAAAAACACCTAGTCTTCTCGTAGCACCCCCAGCATGTAAGCATAACTGAGGGGGATGGGTGGCTGTCACAAGATTGGGGATTCAATCTATTATTTCAACCATATCTGAGTAAGGAATGTGCTTTGCATTTGTACATGTAGATGACATTCTGATCCTTTCCTAATATAGTTATTACATATTTAATTAAAAGGAATAAATTTCTGACGATTTCATTGGTTAACAATCCAGAAAACATTCCAGTCATACATCAATGACGTGAACGGCAATTAAGCCACGCCCCCGGATGGCACTACTTTTTGTTTACATGTCGGCCATTTGCAATACACAATTGTGATTTACGTCATGCAAGATAAAAACAGGTCACTGTAGTGAAAATTGTCATAAGTTACAGTCGCTAATGCACCACACAACAGAAAAATCTATTCGTAACACCCTGTCCTCCATTTCAACTGGTAATTTTAAATTCAAGTACGGTGAGGCCTATTCCCTACTGTATCACTTCTGCAGTTAGGCCTACTTGTCCTGCAAAGGGCGATCCAAAGCAATGGATATATTAACATTCCAGTATCATTGAATACCATTAATACTCTCTCCATGGGATTTATTTCAAATTCCTCTTTCAATAACTGTAATTTTAACTAAAGCAGCCACACATCAACTTCTCTTCCTAGATTCGTTGTGATGATGACATAAAAATGATGTAACAGTCTAGTGTTGTTCGCGGTTGGCATAATGACGGAATTAAAGCGCGACAGTTTAACTTGTTTGTTTATATTATTTGGGAAAATCAATAAATAAACACTGAATGTTTAAAAAAATACCAACTTGTTATTGGAATTTAATTATAAGCATTGATTCTATATTTTTTCTGTGTCACTAGGAAATGACCTGAATGAAGACTGTGCACACTGTGTAATTCGCGAAGCAATGCATAACAAAGATATTTTTGTCTAAAAGTCTTATATTTGACAAAAATGGAATTGAAATAATCTATTGCCATAAGTTTATATGAAACCTGAAACATTCCTGTTACAATTTATACAGAAGTAAACAAACAGAGTAGATTTGCAGTCAAGTTTGGTTTTTTTAGTGGTCGCTGATTAAGTCTGAACTATATAAATTGATGATGAATCAGTATTCATCTAATAAGATGTTTAGGGAATTTAATTTGATCAGTGTTGAGCAAGGATGTTTAATATGCATTTATGCGTCGTCGTACATTCCAAAGGCAATGATGTGTTATCTCCATCCTGTAGGCTATGACTACTGATTCAGGTGACCGAGTGTTTTATAACAGATATATAAACTGTACAAATACGATTGCAAGACATAAAATGCCGGTTAACTTTTAATGCTTCTTACACATTTGTAAACAAACATGAAAGTGCAAATGTACCTACTCTGGCTATAGAAAAGTAATTCGTAATACTATATCAAATGTCATAGTGATCTCGCGTTCAATTTTTAAATGATGAATGTGAATGGGTATAAATAATGACCAATCAAATGCACAGTAAAGTGTGATGTATTGTTCTAAAGTGTGATTAATTTGGAAATACAGTGAACCCTCTTTACAACGACCATGTTTGTTCCCACATATGATTGATGTTATATCGAATTTGTCACTGTAACGAAATTGATGTGGTGAGCATTTTATAGTTAGCTCCCTTGAGTATCTTTTACGCATATAATTACAAGTAAATAAATAAAACAGAAAGTCACAACATTTCTTATTATGTTATTTCATACTATTTTCACCCTTAATCTTGTTAACATTGATGCACAATTATTTTTTCGGTCACATATAGTAAATCGGTAATGTCGTAAAATGCACAGATCATGTACAAAATACCTGAATGTACCCGAGTTAGATTCCGAGTTAGATTCTTTATTGCTTAAATAAAAAGCGCATGGATTGCTGATACAATATAATTAAAAATGCCTTTCATAAATAAAATCTTACTAAAGTGTCTACGGCTGTCGCAAAAATTGAAGTAATTTAAAGATATGCCACTGTAACCACATCTGCATAGACATGTAGCCTAACCTGTCAACTATGCGTATTTATTTTTAATTATTTAATTATCTTTTTTTCCAATTTGTTCACAGGTAAGGCTAATGGTTGACACCTATCACCTATCAGTGCAGATCAGGGAACAATTGACGAGATGTAATTGTTTTATTGATACAATTATTTTTACCTGTGATCTCAACCGTGAAGGTAATAAAGACTGAAAACAATAGCTGAATCAGCAGGTGGCTTCTATATCAGGTTGTTGTAAAGACTTTATTTACATTTAGTTTTGTACATTTGTTCCCGGAATCTAATGTACATGTAGTAGTCGGATACCGAACATTCCGTAGTAATGAATAATTTTTATGTACATGTACATTTGTTCTCTAGCGATTCTCGTCGGATACCGAATATTCCGTTATAATGAATGTCGTTGTAAAGCGGGTTCACTGTACATCCCAAATTGTCAATGTGATAACATCAAAGTCATGAGAAATATATATATATATATAAAGATATCTGTGTATATGTTACATAGTTACATATATATCATACATTTACAAACATAACATACCCTCCAGCAACATCTCCAGATATTCTTTAAGGTGATTATTCTTGTACAATTCCTCCAATTTATTTGATCCCTAAAAGAAAAAAAAATTACATTTGTATCCAAGGCTCGCATTGGAGGATAACATGGGCGACAGTCGCCATGCGCCACCCAAAGTCGCTCTCTGTTTGCCACAAGGCAAAGATCATGTCGCTGTGCATTTTGCCAATGTCGCTCTCCTGTTGTCGCGACTTTTGTTTACAACTGCAGTAGCAAGTAATAAACATATTGTCGAATGAAACTGAAGTTTACCTATGGATTTAATCTGTTGTATATTAGTTGACCTGGGTTACTATCACTTGGCAAGACTTATGAATATTGCTTTAATTCAACCTTCATCTCGACTACTGACGAGTGCAACAGGATGTATAAGCTATAGCCTTTCACACCTGTGTGCTGTTTAGTGAAGTTATTAACTTGGTGTAATCTTCATTACAGTAGAACATTGGCTTTAGCTAATTTTACTGATATTTTACATCCCCCCCAAAAAAAAATACAAAAAAAAATTCTAGGATTCTCTGCTGATCTTTCATTTTGATAAATATTAATTATTTATTACTGGGGTTGTACTAAAGGAAGGAATATTCAGATAATTCCTATCGAGTTTTTGTAAAAAGTCAAATATGAGGTATGCTTTATTCTTTTATTATTTTGCTTGAAAATGATTTACAGCACTTTGTCTCTCGGTATTTTAGAAGTTTCCCTACTTATTTGAGAAGAGAGGGGGGGGGAGAAAGAAAGAAAGAGGGAGAGAGATATTGATTCATTTTAAAGTGTATTCTCAATATAAATATACAAACCTGAAACAGTTTAACAGCTAAATCTAAAGGGATCATGCCTGTATCATGAAGAGCAACTAAACTCTGAATCAAAACATTTGGACAGTGGCATCTCATTAGCTGTAAGAAAATATCATACATGTCAATATGTTTTACTTCAAACATGTCATCATAAATCATGTCAACTTTAAACAGGTCAACATATATTATGTGAGCATATATCATGTCAACATAAATCATGTCAACTAAAAAACATGTCAATTTAAAACAGGTCAACATAAATCATGTCAACATATATCATGTCAACATAAAACATGTCAACAAATATCATGTCACCTAAAAAAAACATGTAAATTTAAAACAGGTCAACATATATCATGTCAACATAAAACATGTCAACAAATATCATGTCACCTAAAAAAAAATGTCAATTTAAAACAGGTCAACATAAATCATGTCAACATATATCATGTCAACATAAAACATGTCAACAAATATCATGTCACCTAAAAAAAACATGTCAATTTAAAAAAGGTCACCATAAATCATGTCTACATGGATTATGTCAACATAAAACATCTCAACATAAAACATAACAACTTTAAAAATGTCAACTTAAATCATGTCAACTTCAAACATGTAACTTTAAGCAGTAGTGAGTACAGCACGTAGAATGTTTTTACAGCACGTAGAATGTTTACAAAATATCACCTGAAACAAAATGTCAGACTGCATAGTGAAATTATATCACCAAGTAAAATAACAATGTATGAAACACTTGTTACTGCAATACAGTAACACACTATGGGTGTTTTTGTCTTCTTAAAGCGATATGAGCTGTCGTGGGTGAAAAAATTTAAATTCCCATTTTATGTGATATTCTATCTCATATATATTCCAAAGAGACCATCTGGTGGTTAGAATAACAAATGCATGTTTAAAATTGCAACAATCTTGCCAAACGTAACCCATAATATCAGTTATTTTTTGTCCGCCATACTTTGAGCATTGCAAATTAACTTTCAGTGATTTTTTACGAAGATCACCAATAAATACATGCTATTTGCAGTTAATATACATTCTATTCTTATTACCCTTTGCGTTTCTTTTTTGTACATCATCATTTCATACCTTAATCAGGCAAAGTTGGTCTTTTTTTTCGTTGTTTCAAAACAATCGTTTCTGAAACTGTCCACATGCCGGGTATATCGGGTGATCTTGACCCATTTTTAACTCGTCCCATCGCATTCTTGGCTTTATCATTCTTGACAAATATGATCATGAACTGCCAACTCCACTGGACATCGCAGCACGATTGTAAAACATGAGGTACCATACTTTTCACAGTTATATTGTTTTGATTTTGTCAACATCTGCATTCAGGGTAACATTAAAGATTGGAAAAATTTCTTTTAGTGACCCGATATATTTATTCATATATTCATCCGATTTTCTTCAGGTATTTAAAATAGCATTGAAAAGCATATATTTTACATAATACATGCACTTTCCAATAAAAACCACGTCCTGTATTTTAAAAATAAATATAGAACACAAAAAAATCGGCCGACTTTAACGTAGTCAAGGCCCGTAAAGGACCGAGATCCCCTGACCGAATTACGAAGTACATTTGATATGGCGAAAGAGTTTATCTAAAAGGTCATTGTATACGGAAAAACAGCTGGATTTTTTAAGGTATGGGAAATTTAAATTCCAATAAAACAAATAATTTTGAAAAGAAGATCTTTTATAACGTTTTACATGTTTGATAACACACATTTTATCATATTCTCGACTACATGTCAGGGGACAAAATAATCATTGTGACAGCTTATATCACTTTAACAATACAAGGAATGTTCCAAAAATAATGTCATCTCTGCATTTTCTCACGAAAGTCGTACAGTGGGAACTCAATCTCACTTTATTTTGATAGACAGATCACTGAAGCATAACACAGGTAAAAATCTCGCTCACAAGCAGACTGACATTTGTACGGTGTACATCAATTTGTAGGGTATCCATTACACTATACAGAAAATGCCTGGCAAAAGAGCAGATATTATGCTTCATATTATGGCCTACATAAAGTTAGGTTGCTACTCAGCATAAAACCTATAGATGTTTACAGTCAAGTGTGCGACATTTATGGGGAGGGTCATGTCTTACATATCTACATGTAGGTGGGTAGCTTTTATGGCTGGACAGATGTTGCTCACCCAGGTCATCCTGCAACAACTACATCTAAAAGCAACATCCAAAAAATCGGCAATATCCTTTAAAAGATGCCTGATACAACATGAGGCAATTAGCCGGGTTGACAAACTTATTGTTAGCATGAGTTCATGGTATTCTGTTGAAGCAACTAAAACTTAGAAAAACAAATGTACGATGTTGTAAATGTAAAAAAAAGAACTTTTGAAAATGTGCCCTAAATATAAAGTGATTACACATGGTGAACAAGGTTTTGTATATAATTTTCTTTGATAACAAGGATCTCGTCATGCAAATTCCGGAGTCAAAAGGCAGAACAAGGAAAGTTCTATAAAAATATTCTGAAAAAATTAAAGAACTACTACAAAATTTGGAGGCCAAAAACAGTACTCCAGTACCTCCTTTTTTTTGCATGATAATGCACCCACTCACAAGGCACGCATTGTGACCAAATTTGTGGAGTCACAGAAGGTTATGGTCCTCCCACATCCTCACCAGATCTGGCCCCCTGCAACTATTTTCTGTTTCCAAAACTCAAATATCATCTCTCTGGAAAGAGTTACAATTCGAAAAAAAATTCCCTTGGATCTGCTGTTTACCAGTATCTGAACAGTGTCCACATTGAAGAGTATGAACTGTGGATTGTGGATTGACAAGCTCAAAAGCTGTGTTCAGACATATGTAGGGTATTTTGAAGGGCAGAGCTAGTTAAAACACTCAAAACATCTGTAGTGTAGGAGAAGCAAGTGACATTATTTTGGAACACATACCCTCATAAGTTGATGTTTATATCATATATGTTCATTCTTCTGTAAATCATGATTAAAGGTTGCACGATTACCTGTGATAAGGGAGAGAACTCTGCAAATTCATGATGTAGTAACTGGTGATAGTTGATGCATATTTTCACAAGTTCTTTTTGAGGTATGGAATTTAATGCTACTTGTGCTGGGTCTGGATCACACAGTTTTAAGTGAAGACAAGATAAAGCCAACATGTCCATTGCACTAAAAATAATGAAATGTATTAAACAAAAGTATTTACATAATAATTGACTGATGTAGTTTATAATACACCAATATCAGTTACTTCAAGATGACACTTCATGATATCATGACAAAAGGTATGGAGTACACACAATTGTAGAAATGTTTTGAATTTTTTATATTGAATTTTCAGTGTTCTTTCACACGGAGTGTTCCACAGTGATAAAACATGTGGTGTTCTGTGACACAGAATTATCACAAGGTGTTTCACAGTGATAAAACGTGGTGTTCTGTGACGTAGAATTATCACCAAGTGTTTCACTGTGACGAAACATAGTGATCTGTGACATAGAACTTTTACCCAGTGTTCCACAGTGACAAAACATTGGTTCTGTGACATAGCATTATCTCAGAATGTTTCATTGACAAAACACTGTGACATAAAATTATCACTAGGAAATTGTTAATTTGTTGGGTGAGTGGCTGACCTTGCTGACTGCTGTGCGGTTTTTGTTATTTACATATTTCAAGGATTTGTATTATTGTGGTAAGTAGAAAAACCTCCCAACAAGTTCTGCGTCAAATGTTACATTTCTTGAAAATCTTGGCCTAGACATAGTTTTTTTTTAAAACAGACAGATGAAAAAACATACATTCCATTTTTATTTTTTTAACTTTCTTTGACATGTTTGAGACTTGAGATAATTTTTACAAAAAGATGACAAAACAACTTTAATTCATTGACAGATTAGATCTTTAGTACCTTTGTTGTTCATTGCTATGGGACTTGTTCTGCATGACCGACTGTAAACATTTCAGTGCCCTCTCTGCACTGAAGCACTGTATGCTGGAGACCAGGATGATGGTTGACAATTTTTCTGGTATAGCTTCACTACAAACTTCTAGAATCAGATTGCCATCAGTCTGAAAACATGAACAACATACGGTAAATCACCTAAACAATAAGCTGAGTTATTTTTGGTGTTAATATGGACAGATTCAAATCAATTTAGGACAGTTAACAAGAGGACTAATTTCAAAGTCTTATAGATCCACCTCTTCAAATTCTGCAAACTTTGTCACAATGTAAGTATTAACTACTGTCATGTTCTGTTTCTTTGAAAATCTACTTACAGCACTTCAGGTGTGCAAACAATTAAAGAGCACCCTAAAAACTATATACAACTTTAAAAAAATTGTTAGTTTATGATGCACAAATGTATTTGCTGAAAATTTAAAGTCTCATTCCAATTTGCACACCTTTAAAATGCTTGCGATGGCATTAGGTGACACTGTAGGTATGCGACATCATCAAGGGAAGAGGTCAGGCACTATAGGGTGCGAAAGACATTAGCCTACAGTATTATGAGTACATTGTGTAAAGGGAGATAATATATATCGGCAGATTATTTACAATAGTCCTAAACATAGTCGTGTTTAATCGGTGCGTTGTAGCGAGGTCAGGAAATACATCTAAATCAATCACCAAATTTACACAATACTCAAGGTCAACATTTATTTCATTAGTTTGACTATATAATCGTTTGTAAAACTTTTGGGCTTGACTGAATAGTTAACGCATTATTATTTTCATCATCTACATCTAACGTTTTGCCTCACACTTATGATTTCCCTGAAAAAAAAATGAATAGATTTCAGTATGTACTCAAACATTTTTTTAATGTTTCTGAAGTTTTCTTCAAATGAGCAATAATTTTGGTCATTATTTACAACTGTATGTTGTCAATACACAAACATGTCCAGTTCCAGAATAAAGTTTGTGTGTTTTTTCACTTAAAATCACAAAAAGTAAGTTGAGCTTGAGTACTGAGTAAATTTGGTGATTTCGGGCCCAGGTCACGATGTTCACAAATTGCCAAAGGATAAAAAGACAAGACAGTTGAGGACTAGATTTGTAAATTTATCATGTAATGATTTTCAAATCGGTCCAGTTTCAGATGTATCTTATGAAGGGACATGTTTAAACACCTAACAATGGATTTTCTCCATTACCTGTCTATATTCATACTTCTGCATTAAAAAGGATTCAATATTATTAATAGCGCATTAAAAAGGATTCAATATTATCAATACTTGCATTTTCTGTCATATTATCAAAAAAAATATTTTGTACGAATATTTTTAAATAGCCTAGGTATAAAAAATGGAATCCCCGAACAGTACACATCCTTTTATCAGTCACAGTTTTGCTTAAAATTTTATGTAAGATTATTGATTATTGCATTTCCTAACACATTATTTAAACAAGGAACCACTAAAGGTGGTATGGCCGGATTGCAGGGCCTTGACAGAAGTTGAAAACAAGTATGAAATGTGTACCTCCTTCCGTTGTCAATAATTACTTCAACCTGAAACTTTAACCAAAATGTTGATCCCCACCCCCATTACCACTTTGATCCAACCCCAAAATTCAAACCTATATAATTTAATTGCACTTGTCACAGGTAACATTAAGGACAAGTATGAAGTCTGTACCTCTACCCATTGCACACCCCCTTTACTACTTTGACCCACCAAAAATTCAAACCCACATTATTCAATTGTACTTGTCACGGGTAACCTACAGGCAAAGTTTGAAGTCTGTACCTCTATCCATTACCAAGAATTTGCTTCAACCTGAAACTTTAACCAAAATGCTGAACACCAACTTTTTTACTACAATGATCCACCCCCATTTCAATTGCACTTGTCACAAGTTTCCTACAAGCAAAGTATGAAGTCTGTACCTCTATCCATTGCTGAGAATTTGCTTCAAACAAAACTAAAAACTAAAATGTTGATCCCCATCCCAATTACTACTTTGATCCACCCTCCAATATTCAAACTCACATAAATCAATTGCACTTTTCACAAGTAACATACAGACCAAGTGTGAGGTTTGTACCTCTATCCATACTGCCCAAAATTTGCTTCAACAAAAATGTTGATCCCCAACCCCATTACTTAACTACATTGATCCACCAACCAAAATTAAAAAAAAAAGATTGTGATAAATAGTTCTCATCAAGGCCAATCTTCATGTGAAGTTTCAAAGAGATATCATCTATGGTCTTCCCACAATGGACCTACAATGTATATGAAAGAGCTAAACAATAATGTTGATGCTCACAGTCCACCCCTATTATAACTTTGATCCACCTCAAAATTTCAACAAGTAAATATATTGTTTAATTTTTTTAAACTGTACTATTTTTAAATTATAATGAAATATAAAAAATTCCCAATAGGTTCTCATAGTACATATGCAAACCCAAACTCCACCTCTCATTACTTCTTTGATCCACCTTCAAAATTCAAAAACAAAGGATGTTATGGATAGTTCTCATCAAGGTCTATGTACATGTGAAGTTTCAAAGAGATATTATCTATGTTCTTGCCACAATGGACCTAAATGCAAGAGCTAAACAAAATTGTTGACGTAGTCCACCCCCGCATTATTACTTTGATCCCCCCTCCAAAATTCAAAACCAAAGGTTGTGATGGATAGTACAATATAAAAAGTATCAGATACCAAAGTATAAATCAATAGAATGTCCAGGACATAGATACAAATCCAGAAAAAATGGACAAACATGGATCTCTGGAAACCAAGAGGTGGGATCAGGTGCCATGGAGGAGTAAGCATCCCCTGTCAACCGGTCACACCCGTGTGACACACAGCCAAGTCCAATGAAGGTCTATCTACATAATAAGTTTCACAGAGACATCATCTATGGTCTTCCCACTATGGACTGAAACGCAAGAGCTAAAACAAATTGTTGATTGACAGACAGACGGACTTCGCCATTTCCTTAGCCAGATTTTGTTTCATAATCTTGCCAAAAAAAAAAGTACCGAAATAAAGTAAATAAATAGATAGATAGATAAATGAATAAAAAAAAATAAATAATGGAATAGATAAGTTAATTAATTAATTAATTGATTTATAAGAGACTGAACAGTATATTTTTCTTTCTTAGTTTCCGTAATTTCCGTTCAAAATGTATTTTGTTTAGTTTACTATTATATTTTCTATCACGTTATTTTAAAAAAAAAATATTTATTACAATTAGTTTTCACAGAAATTAAAAGATTTAAAAAACATCACACAGTAAAAATGTATATGTTATTGTTCATAACTTGCATTAAGATGCATGTTTTAGTGTAAATTATGACATTTTCTATCAAATCATGTAAAATATATTTTATACAAACATTTTAACAGAAATTAAAACAAAATAAATCACTGAACATTAAACTGAAGAGTAGAATTTCATTCTTAATTTTTGTAATTTCACTTAAAATGTATTTGATATTGTTATCAATTACATTTTTTTTTTCATTTAATGTAAAAAATATATATTTATAGAAATTAAAAGAACAGTTGTAAAAGTTTCAGCTGAACAAAACCGCAGATCTCTCTCTCTCTCTCTTTCATGGAGGTTTACCATGTATGTTCAAATACATGTTGAACATGTTGGATGTGAAGCAAGAAAAAACTTTATCTTTAGATGTAATGCCTAATTTACATATAATAATTTTTGGTCCTTAGCTGCAATGCCTATTGGACATATAATATTTCTTGGTCCTCAGGTGTAATGCCTATTGGACATATAATATTTCTTGGTCCTCAGGTGTAATGCCTATTGGACATATAATATTTCTTGGTCCTCAGGTGTAATGCCTATTGGACATATAAATCATACTTGGTACTTAGCTGCAATACCTAGCCACATATAATAATTCTTTTTCACAAGAATATGAAATAAATACAAACATTTACATAATGTATATCCAATGCCATCTTTGATATGCATTGCTTACAGCAAATTACACATGCTCTAATGACACTTATCTTTTTAAAGTACATGTAATATGAAATGACCAAATCTTAATTTTCATTTGTATATTAAACTCACGTCTTGTTAATCGTTTTAAAAAAAATATAATTTACAATCGTAAAAAGGTGTACAGAGTAGCCTAGATATTGGGAGGAAAATGATTAAATATGACATTTGAATAATTCTTGCTTCCCCGGCAGTAAACAAAGGATTTACCTCTTTTAAATCGTCGATTTCTTCCTCTTGAAACAGAACATAATCCAGGTAGCTCAGAAATCCCCTCCCATAGCAATAAGGAGTGGTCTGTAAAAGACAATTAAAGCTCAGGTAACCATGCATTGCATCATTTACAAAAATAATAACTGAGGTAAAAGTAAGGTTATTCGGTCAGTGTAACACTTAACAATTAAAAAATCAAAAACGTTTTGGAATTTTACATTTTTAGATTTCTGTCCAAAAACGTATAATATCAAATATCTTAAACCATTTTGGAATTTTAGATTTTTGACCAAAAAACTAACATCAAAAATCCAAAACTGTTTTACATATTTTACTTTTTGGAATTTTAGAATTATAAATTGCAGGCGTTCAATGTTCCAAAATCTTAAAACAGCAAAGTCAGCACCAAGTGTCCATGATCAGCAAACCGAAAGTAGACTTTCACGTGGTTCATCATACTTCAATTCCGATCAGCAAAATAAGGGAAATCCACTGATAAGTTAAACCAGCAAATGGTCTAGATACGTATTAGAATCTAGGCCTAATTAATAGATAATAGAATAATATTTTGAAGCAACTCCCTTGCACATGTGGCACTCTATAATCTTTAAATTCTGGCAACAAGAATTACTATGTACACAAATTTGGGTATTTGTTTTTTTTCTTTAAATATTCCCTTTTAAAGGCATCTTGTTGTGAAAATAAGTTCAACACCAGAGACTGTGCCGTAAACAAAAATTGATGTGACTGAAATTAGTGATCTGCTTCCATTGGAAGCCATTATTATAGTTTCATGTTTGAGACTGGTCATACTATTGGCAACTAGGCCTACAGACAAAATAACGCAATTTGGCGTCAAATTTCATGACACTGGCTGCTGATTTCTGTTATTTTTAATTGATAGGAGAACCTGCCTTGCTCAATCGGTAGAATGCTTGACTCTTGATCATGAGGTCGTGAGTTCGAGTCCAGCTTTTGTGTAACATGAAAAAATGAACCGCTGTAGAAATCTTAAACAGAGTCAATTTTCTACAATAAAAATCTTACCCAGGGTCATTTTTCTATGACCCAGACATCTTACCTGGGTAGCCGTTAGTCGTCCCGTGAAAAGGTGACCCCACAGAAAAATTTAGGTAAAAGAAATCTCTACATGGATATCATGCATATAGTAGGCCTAATTATTATCTGGGCAGCGGAGGACCTGCTTAGATCCCTAAAGGCCAAAAAGGACCAAATCTTGGTAGACCTACACATCTAAATATTGTCTTCTCATGAACCAGTGCTCAGATGTCTTTCAAATTATATATGTGTTATTGTTAAGTTACAAAGATTGCAAATAAAAACAAAATAGGCCAAGATTTTTCTCTGTCCAAATTCTGCAAACAGATTGGTTTTGATATCATAAAACTGAAAAATCACAAGCATCTAGGAAAAATTTAGAACATAGCTCTCAAATAAACAGTTAGACATCAACATCTAGTTTCAGATAGGTTTATTATAAGTGTAATTTGATCTGTTTTTCTTTTGTTAACACATCGGTAAAATTTAGAAATGTGCATTAAATTGCATTTGTACTCCTAAAATGTATTGTGCTTTTTCTGGTGTTTTTGTTTGCTTAGTTTTTTTTTTTCATTTTAGGAAGACCATCAGTCGAGGAGATTCCTGTCCTTCAGATGCAACAATAAAAACCAAGATCCCATGTCACAGTAGGTGTCAGCACGTTAAAGAACCCTCACTGCTCAGTGGCTGTAAGTGCAGAGCATAGGCCAAAATTTGAAGCCGATGACGTCTCCATATGAACAAGAGGCCCGATGGGTCACCTGAGCAGAACATAATAAACTCCCCGTGAGCACTGACATGATAATAACTGCATGCTGAACATTTTTGCTTCTTTCTCCTTCAGTCTAGCTATTACACTTTTCAAAGTCAAAAAGCATCCAAAAACATTAAAAACCCACTTAAAAGGGGAAATAACTCCAATAAGGGGTAACCTGACAATTTCGACCTATTTGAAATTTTTGTAGATCTTTGTGTGCTGAACATTTTTGCTTCTTTCACTTTTACTCTATCTGCTCAAGAAAATGTCAAAAAACATCCAAAATCATGAAAAACCCACTTAAAAGGGAAATTACTTCCATAAAGGGTGACCTGACAATTTCGATCTATGTGACTTTTTTGTAGATTTTTATGTGCTGAACATTTTTTGTTGCTTTCACTTTGACTCTAGCTATTATACTTTTCAAGATAATGTCAAAAAAACATCCAAAAACATGAAAAATCCACAAAAAGGGGAAATAACTCCTATAACAGGTGACCCAACCATTTTTACCTTACTGACCTTTTTGTCTTTGCTTCTTTCCCTTTTACTAGATAATGTCAAAAAACATTAAAAAAAACATGAAAAATCCATAAAAAGGGAAGATAAATCCCATAATGGGTGACCCGACAATTTTGGCATTATTGAATTTTTTGTAGATCTGTGCATGCTGAACATTTTTGCTTCTTTCACTTTTACTCTTGCTATTATACTTTTCAAGATAATGTTTAAAAACTTCCAAAAACATGAAAAATCCACTTAAAAGGGAAAATAACTCCAAAAAGGGGTGACCTGACAGTTTCAGCCTAATAAATTTTTAATGATTTTTAATGTACCCTGCATTACTGAAGTACCCCCTAGTGGCTCGTTTATCAACAGATTTCAATTTCATTCGCACACTTTGTAGATATTGACTTAATCATCATGCATACATAATTTGAAAGTCATCTGATCACTGGTCCATCAGAAGATGATTTTTATAGTTTTGGTCCTTTTTGGCCCCTTTTGGAGCCCCTATAGGAGCTAGCCCTTTTCCATTCACAAACATTATGCAGCTTCACATGGGGTTGATACATGCCAAGTTTGGTGAAAATTGGTAGACTGGTTCTTGAGAAGAAGTTGAAAATGTGTAAATGTTAATGACGACGACAGACAAAAGACGATCGCAATAGGTTACCCTGAGCTTTTGGCTTAGGTGACCTAAAAATGGATTTTTGAGTAGGACTTAAAACAACAATACAACAACATCAACACAGCGATAATGTTCGGCTTTTTATAATCAATATTGCTGAAACACACCGTTTGACACAACAAACTTGTGCTTTATGCATATATTATAACACAGAAGTCTTGTGTTTCTGAAAAATATTTAACAGATTTTTTTAAGCCTGAACTTTAATACACATCTATACAGTTCACTGGTTTAACATATCAGTGGATTTTCCTTACTTTGCTGATCGGGATCGAAGTATGGCCAACCATGTGAAAGCCTGCTTTCTGTTCACCGATCATGGACACTCCGGTGCTGACTTTGCTGTTTCAAGTTTTTCGAACATTGTAAAAAAATCCAAAATGTCAAATATTTAAAACAATTTTGGATATTTGATTTTTTAGGTTTTTGGTCAAAAATCTAAAAATTTAAAATTCCAAAACTGTTTTAGATATTTGATATTTTAGGTTTTAAGTCAAAAAAATCTAAAATTCTTAAACGTTTTTGATTTTTGAATTGTTAAGTGTTACACTGACCTTATTCAATGTTTGTATACAATTGAGGATTCTGCTATAGTTTATTTATGATATGTCAATCATGTCAATTTTCATAGTTTAGGATAAACAAATTACAATAACAATACGTTCAATAACAATAGTTCAGTTGTTGTTACAAGTCTGACCTGTTAGGTCCTACAGTCTCAGTAAATGTGTACCGACACTCCATATAGACACATTTCCATGATTTCCTTTTCTCAGAGAAAAGGAAGTGATGGATCAGCTGAGACTAATAACAAGGGTATCAGCGTAGGTATGTCTCATCAATAGGGAACTTTTGAGTTAGCCCGGATTACTGCTATGATCCTGCATTTATTCGCGCCTTCTTGATTTTGTTCCTCATATGTTCTTCCGGTTTTCATATCTATCTTTGCAACGTATGTAAAGTAAATGGAAATATTTTTACTTTTTAGTGCATTAAAATTTATTTTGTTTAAAGAAACCCAAGAGACTCTTAAAACATACCACAGTGGGTTATTTAGTTGAACACCAAATTACTGAAATGTATCAGGCAGAGAAAAATGTGCGGACAGACCGGGAATCGAACCCAGGACCTTCCGAACACTTGGGCGCTTTTACCAATTGTGCTATGGGGCCTATCTATATATTATCAAAACCAGAAATAACATGAAGGAACATTTTTCTAGAATCACGCAACTGGCGATAATAAAAGCAGGATTAAAAACGGTAATCCAGGCTAACTCGAAAGTTCCCTATTGTTTAGCAGAATACATCACAGATACAGCACATATATCATCAACATGTGAAGGAAATACATTTTAACTTGGTTATTATTATATTGTGGGGACCTAGAATTATATTTCAAATTAACCAAATTTCAATGTATCTGTTTTGTATGGAGATTATAGAATTCAAACAGTAAAAAAAAAACATGATTAGGACATACAAGAAAGCATGACTACTGATTATTTACATTTTAATTGTTTCACTGAAAAAAAAACAACACACTGAAAAATAACTTTTTTGCAAAAAAATCTGATACTTTACACTATTTTTTTTTTTAACATTTGCTACAAAGGAATCTAGATGATCTATGAAGGAGAACAACTTGTGGGGAACGTCTGCCTGACTTTGGAAGAAAGAATGCACTGTCAGTTTCGGAGAAAACTCTAGTGACAGAACAAATATTGTGTCCTTACTTTGAACAATTTCTGCTAACGTGCTAGGATTTAAGGCCCATGACCAGCTAATATTAAAAAACATGAAATATTGTAAAAAGTTCTCTGATTCACACCTTATACAATTTAAAGACATACTGATCAAAACAAGTGCACACATATACTGCAATTAGTCAGAAAATGATAAAAACAACATAATACAAATACCCCTAATTAGCGATCGCACGTGTACCGTTCACTACTGTTACATCGATACGGAAAGCATGTCAAACATGAATATACATCAAATTATGGGAAGTATTTCATCGAAAACTGCAATTATTCATTTTTCTAAATAAAAATATTGTATTTCATTAGATATACTTTTATCACTTTCAAGTTAAACAGATAAAAACAAAAGAATGTATTGGTTTTCTCCCACCAGTTTGAGACTCCACGATTGAACAGACGTGTTCTATATATAGCCTTGACAGATTGAGGTTTCATAGGGGAAATTCAAACAAGGGTGGCAAATTATTAATTTGTTTTCAGCTTCATTTCCTTCCTCAGAGCATTTAAATGCTCCATTTCTGTTCCTAAATGTACAGCACAATTTCTATATCGGTTCTATCTCTCTTCTTTTTTGTTTTTTGTGTTTTGTTTGTTTGCTACCTGTATGGCAACGTGTTTATGTTTTTATGGAATGTTGGTAAACTCGGACCCATCTCAATTCATGCCCATCTCAACTCATATCCTCTTTGGCTAAGGTCATGCCTACGGTTGACTGACTTGTAACCAAAATAATTGGTGAGTCATATCCATCATTTTACTAATTACACAATAACGTAGGAATTATGGTTACACCAACGACTTAGTTTTCAAGCACATAGAAAAACTACCCAGTCTCGATCATTTTTGGTATGTAGGAATCATGAATACCTGTTACGCTTTTTCGGTTTGTTCCATTCCGTATAGTTTTGTCGGAATAGTTAGTGTTCATATCATGTTACCTCAAGAGAATGTTGAGCAAGATCTCTTTCGTAATATTAACACTGACAACATTCAATGATATAATGTCTCAGTTCTTCTCCTGGGATTTAAATGTTGACAGATGTTGGAATCCTTTCTACTAATGACTTAAAGTGCCATTACTTCCTTGTAGGCTGCTTTTCACATCTGACATCTAGCACTGCATGGTATCTAGATTCCAGGTCATACATATAAGATAAAATGTTTAACAGGAAGTTCTATTATGACAAACGATAACAGAATGACCACTCCAAAAAGGTCTACAAACCCAGACCAATAGGAAAAGTTAACCGTTTTCCAGATAACTTTTTTTACGGATGTAGAAAAGGCACAGTTATATTTTTCACCATAGAAAAATGACCCAGGATTTTCTACCATAGAAAAATAAGTATATTTTCACAATAGAAAAAAATAAATAGACAACAGTTAATAATGACCATGTCGTACAAGTTACACATGTTTTAGTAGGCTGAAATTATAGCTATATACATGGCAATTGTGTGGTGTTTGCAAGCAGTGCAATTTTGTTTGAAAATAACTACATTTACAACACGCAATGACGATCCTACTGACAGTATGTTCCTTTAAAGGTTCTTCTAAAACAACTAGTAATTGACACTAGAGTTTTCTCTCCTATCATATAAACAACTGAAAAATGAGACATAGTGATTCCTAAATTGCCATGAACTGTAAACAAACAGTATAGGTAGCCCTATCGTCATAAAACCACAGTCCGGATTCGCTATGCTCTTTCCTACCTGTAGTTTCATGTGCTTGAAATCACCCATGCATATTTTTTATTATTCATGAAGCCTAAACCAATGCAAGTAAACAGTGCTCGCACATTCGTCAGCTAATCAGATCGAGGCTATTAAACAATTTCAGAATGTATTAGATCAACAGACTTCGCGATAACTTCTGTTACTAATCACAACTACTGTGATTGGATAAATTAAACACACTTACTCCTTTATAAATATTCATTAGCTATGAGTGATTACGAGTACATGAAACCACGGGTAGGCAAGTGCATAGCGATTACAGACCATGGTTTTACGACTATGAGGGCGCCCATCTATATAAACATCTATGCAATTCGTGGTTCTAAATTTTTTGTTTTCGAAGCGAAAATAAAATTGCCAAAAGCTAAAAAATTGTATCCATATAACCTGGCGAGATGTAGTCTCATGAACCATTTCTTGACCTGGACACATTCAAATTTTAGGTAATAAAGAATAGCAACATTAAATCTACACTGACAAGAATAATCATTCTTTTTTGTCATCCTACCTACGAGTATCCAGTGGGGAATATAAAGTTTTTTCCATAAAAATTATCATAACCAAAAGTTGAGTAGAATTATCTGTAAAATAATCAAAAGGTTAAATCGCCTATCATGTTTTGTGAAGTGGACAATACCTCTGTCAGCGAAATACTTCTGAAGCCAATTCATATCCACAGATAGTTGTATGTCAATTTAATACCAAATGGCAATATGGTAATTACCTTGTTGGTTAACACTTGTATACCTTAATAAATAATTCTACATAATCAAACAGGCGGTGGGCACAAATGAGTTAATTGATGGGCATGAGTCAGCTAAAACATGGGTACGAGTAAACCACTTCACTTAGGTAGGAGTTGTGATGTATACGAGATGACAATAATCTATATGTTGAACTTATTCATCGGCGGTTGCCTTGAATATTACGCAACTCCATTTTTATTTATCGTCGTTACGAGTAAAAATCATTTTTTAATCTTAATATTACTAGAAAACAGAAAATCACTCAGAATAATTAATGCCATTTAAAACAAAATTAACAACCTTACTGAGCATACATCGTCGGTCATGGACCTTTAATAATCTTTTACAATTTCTGTTTTGGACTTCATCTTTATCCTTGGCTCATATAATTTTGTATTTTTCATCAATGGTCAATTGTTTATGTTTTTCTGAGTTGCCATCATGCTGTCTTAACATATATTAATTTTTTTTAATGAATAAAGACCAATAAGAAACGACATTTTACATGTGAATTTTACTCAGCAAAAGTGTTGATACACTTGTATTTGTGTCTTTAACTGAAGTTCATTTACCTGTGACAAACGTGTACCTGAGATAACGTCAAACTTCCACTTCAAATTAACCATTATCAAAACAACTCAATAAGTGTTCACTGGACCTTTCAATTCATTTCAAATAATCTGATTTTCCAATCAAAGCAATTTAAAATTAAACAAGTTTTTTAGCATAGGAGCTATCGGAATAATGTAGGGGAAATTCATTTCATGTCAAACTAACCAATTTTTCAAATTAAGCGAGTTCAATGTATGTGAAGCCAACTGTATGTATCTCTGCAGTATGAGACAACATTATAACAGACAACCTACCATATGGATGAGGAAACATTGATATAATACCTTTTTAGAGTGCTGTTTGTACTGCATGGCCTGTTTTACTACGTCTGCGATACTTAATCCCGACATCATAAAGTATGGTAGTGATAGCTGCCAGTCTAACGTATCTGGACTACAAACACAGCAGGTAAACATATCAACAACTTCAAACTATAACAGTAAAATTTCTCCGTGTTTTGAATAAATTGTGAAGCCAATTTCTATAAAAACATCGAATATTCCTACAATAATTCAAACTCAAACCATACATATGTGCAAAATTGCCCACGACAATTCTGCTCCTTCTCATAAACACAAAATGTTATAATTTCATGAAAATGAAGTTAATTTTAGCAATAGTTACTATATACCATCAAAGTTCAGAAACCTATATAAACTCTCAAATTAAAAATGACAATTCTGCTCCTTCTCATAAACACAAAATGTTATAATTTCATGAAAATGAAGTTAATTTTAGCAATAGTTACTTTATACCATCAAAGTTCAGAAACCTTTATAAACTCTCAAATTAAAAATGGTCTGATTCTCTGTTACCATTCACGAGTCGAAGTCCCGATGTTTCAAAATTTTCTAGATGATTCCTTGAACTTCAACTCATCAAAGTTTTACTGCAGCTCACTAGAGCTCTCTGCTTAGACATGTTAGGTGATCATCTCTTTTTTCTTACATGTTTTAAGGCTAAATTAAGGTTCAAATCTAATTGTAAAACTAAACATTTCAGTGCTTACATTGAGTAATACTCCCCTAGCAAAGCACAGGACTCCCTGTACAAGCCCTGTAATTCCGACTGGATGTCTTCTGAGCCAATTAAGGCACATCTCAATGTCATGTGACATTCCTGTAGCATATGAAGATATGTGGCAGGGCTATTTGTTTGAAACTTAGTACCAAAAGTGAGCTGTAAATTGAAAAGAAGTATAAATTAAGGTAAAAAATAATTACCGTATTCGATCCATTAAGCCCCCATGTCCCTATAAGCGCCCCTCCCCCTTCAGTGCACATGATCAAGAATATTTTCTTGCTGGATGACAAGGATATGTGAAATTGTAAAAAACGTAAGTAACAGTTTATCTACCCCCCCCCCCTCCCCCCCCCAGGAACAGAAGAATGTTGATTGGTGTCCTTGGTAATAACTACAATAAATTTACCACTGTGCCTTATAAAAATTAACTGTCAATTTGACTATTGATTGGTTCCATTAAGCACCCATCCCTTTTTCCTGATTTTTGTTGTGCCCTGGGCACTTAATGGGTCAAATATGGTATATCAACATCCAGTTCTTAATAGTTCATACACATCTAAACATGAAGAGGTCACATTATTATGAAGTGTCACACATAAAAATGTTATAGTCTGAGCCACATTAGGTCACACATAAACATGTTATAGTCTGAGCCACATTAGGTCACACATAAACACGTTATAGTCTGAGCCACATTAGGTCGCGCATAAACACGTTATAGTCTGAGCCACATTAGGTCGCGCATAAACACGTTATAGTCTGAGCCACATTAGGTCGCGCATAAACACGTTATAGTCTGAGCCACATTAGGTCACGCATAAACACGTTATAGTCTGAGCCACATTAGGTCACGCATAAACACGTTATAGTCTGAGCCACATTAGGTCACGCATAAACACGTTATAGTCTGAGCCACATTAGGTCGCGCATAAACACGTTATAGTCTGAGCCACATTAGGTCGCACATAAACACGTTATAGTCTGAGCCACATTATGTCGCACATAAACACGTTATAGTCTGAGCCACATTATGTCACACATAAACACGTTATAGTCTGAGCCACATTATGTCACACATAAACACGTTATAGTCTGAGCCACATTATGTCACACATAAACACGTTATAGTCTGAGCCACATTATGTCACACATAAACACGTTATAGTCTGAGCCACATTATGTCACACATAAACACGTTATAGTTTGAGCCACATTATGTCACACATAAACATGTTATAGTCTGAGCCACATTATGTCATGAATTTCAAAATGAATTTGTAAAGCAATCAATTATCAAAATCAAAATATTTTAACTGATATAATTAAAAAAGAACAAAATTTATCCTGTATCTTTTCTACATACTTTTTTCTTTGTTTGGTCACTTCAATTTTTTAAAATACTCTTCCTACCGGAATCTCTGTGTTATCCATGCGACTTCAATAAGTTGGGTCATGTGAGTAATCATAAATATACTCGTGCCTCTCTGTACAAAAGAGTTATAGGGAAGGGGAATAACTCCCAATATAATATTATCGTAAGGAATCAGTGATTGTGTGTTAACAGCAACCTTTCTTTTCACAATACCATAAGATTATACTCGCAAAATTCCAAAACCACATCTTTCGTACGATTATACTCGAAAAGTTCTGAATACATGTCTATCGGATGATTTCATCTAGTTTGAATATCTAGTACAAAACGGATTAATTTTTATTTGTCATGGGCATGGATAAATTATTCAGCATGCATAGGATACCGCTATGTTAAATTCAAGCGGTAAGTATCAACTATTTTATTTTAATCAGCGAAAACCAGCGGACCCAGCAGACTTGGCTCAGACTATAGTCATATCATTCCAGTAGATGTAGAGACTTGATGGACCTATATCATGTTTATATTCATCACATTGTTTTAAAGTGTTGAGACATTAACTGGTTAGTCATATCATTCCAGTAGATGTAGAGACTTGAAGTGCCTATATCATTCCAGTAGATGTAGAGACTTGATGGACCTATATCATTCCAGTAGATGTAGAGACTTGATGGACCTATATCATTCCAGTAGATGTAGAGACTTGATGGACCTATATCATTCCAGTAGATGTAGAGACTTGATGGACCTATATCATTCCAGTAGATGTAGAGACTTGATGGACCTATATCATTCCAGTAGATGTAGAGACTTGAAGTGCCTATATCATTTTTATATTCATTACATCTTTTTAAAGTATTGACACATTAACTCGTTATTCATATCATTCCAGTAGATGTATGGAGATGGAAACCATCAATATTTTAACCTGTAAAATGCTGTATTTTGCCACATATTATTCTACATGCAGCAACTATGCAAATGACTACCAGTATTTACATAGATTCCAGCTTCCTTGACCTTTGACCCCATGACTTTGAAACTTTATCACAATGCTCCTTAGGTAATTCTTAACAACTTTCTCTTTTATCTTTGTATACAAAAAGATCAATCAGTTTTGAGTTAATAATACATTTGTATAAAACCATACAAACATTTGAAGCACCCATGACAGGCTTGTCTAATTCCACTTTCTGGGGTATTGACTCTACAATAATGTATACCAAATTTCAAAGAAAGCTTATCATTGGTTCACTGGTTAAAGATGTATCAAGATTGACCTATTTGGTTCCTTTAGTTTTTTGTTTGTTTGTTTATTGTTGTTTAACGTCCCACTCAAGAATATTTCACTTATATGGAGACGTCACCAAATGCCGGTGAAGGGCTTCAAATTTTGGCCTATGCTCGGCACTTGCGGCCATTGAGCAGTGAGGGTTCTTTAACGTGCCGACACTTACTGTGATACGGGACCTCCAGTTTTTACTGTCTCATCCAAAAGACAGGAAACCAACCTGTCGGCAGAGGGACTCGAACTCACGACCTCACGATCCAGAGTCGAGCGCACTACTGACTGAGCCAGGCCGGCTCGGTTCCTTTAGCTTTCCCTTATGGGTATTATCTAATTTTGTTAAAATGTTGAAGCACCTTCCTAGAACCAAGCTCCCTGCCAAATATGGTTAAAATATGTCCTAAAGTTCTTGAGAAGAAGTTGTTATAATGGAAAAGTTCATCATATTAAAGGAGAGATGACAGACATTAGTCAATAATGATAGCTCACTTGGCCTTTGGGATCAGGTAAGCTAATAACTACAGAATTGTAAACAATTTCTTTTGAATTTAAGCTATATTTTGTCTTTTAGGTGTCAAAATTAAAATTGAAATACATTTTTTTTTTCAGAACTAGAGAAATGTTGTGTCATTGTTGAAATACAGATAAACACAGATATAGTGAAATCTAAGGGGAATGAACTTTTTTCAAATAATTGGAGGTTTCCAAATGACAAGTTTATACTGTTAATTAAGATATTTGGCTGGGGAAATCATTTCAAATAAAGTGGGATTTTAATGTAACAGATTCAAAGGCGCAGTGAACATACTTGGTAACCATCAACTATGTTTAACTAAAAGCAGTTTAAGGATGTACTCTTCTGAACTTTCGCGTCGTAAATAATACTGAATAAAGGACGGTAACTCATCATGACGTAAAATGACATATTTCATAATGTCTTACGCGTAACTCCTTACAGTCTTACATATCACTTACAGTAACGTAAGAGGCTATAATTTAACGAAAAATTTATCTTAAATAGCAATATTCTTAACAAAATCGAAAAGTGTCAAGCGACAATCAAACCGGAAATTCGCGGGAACGACAACTCCATGAAGCAGTAGACTAGCGCATTGTTTACATTGGCTAGATCTACAGCGGCAACTGACAGCAATATACCTGTAATTGTAAACAGGTGAAAAGAAGTTTCAAGATAAAAAATAAGAACAAGAATCTACGGAATGTATCTGCGGCATTGTATGAACATCAAAACTGGACAATTTCGAAGTTAAACTTGAAGAGGCGACAGGTCAAATGTTGTAGGCCTACTGAAATACTGTTGACTAAGCTAGCGAAATCACAGAACAGAGACAAATTGTATTTGGCAAACTGTTTGAGATCTATTCTACCGATGACTGTTCCCAACCACACAGAGATGCTGGAAATGTTTTTTGTGGAAGACAGCCACTCCAAAATTTGTTCAAGATAAAAAAAAACCGGTATGGATTATAACCTATTTATTTACTATGATGATGTAACTCAAAATAGTTCAGTGGTTAAGGTGTTGGACTTTGGAGCCTTAGGTTTTGAGTTCGAATCCCAGGCCAGTCACACTTGCATATAATTTTGTTTATAGATCTGGTCATTATTATATCTAAGTGAGGATATATCTTTGTGCAAAAAATTTTAAAATCCGATTTTTTAAAATATATTTTGTTTTATTATAAGTAGGGTATTTTTTCCCTTGTTTATCATAACCATTGAAGTGGGTTTTTTTTATGAAACTTTACAGACTTTAAGTTCTCAAGGTCCTCTACTCTACAAAACTTTTAAAATTATTGAGAGAATTTTACCAAAATCTAATTTTTGGGGTATTTTTGAAAATTCAAATTATTTATTATTTTGTTGAAGGACATAACTCTCATCCATATCTGACTCACTATGGCGAGCGCTTTTCAAATTATTAATGATGATTATAAAAATAATAACAATATTGATATAAAAAACTTAAATCAAAGTTAAAATGATGATCATTATAAGTGAACCACAGAATTGGCTGCTATACACTAACTAACCATATCCTTGTACATGTCTGTTACACTGCATTTCTCTAGTGCATATAAACTCCAAACACAGTCATCATGTCTGCAAAACAAAATGAGAGAAATCAAAACAATACAGTCATCATGTCTGCAAAACAAAATGGGAGAAATCAAAACAATACAGTCACCATGTCTGCAAAACAAAATGGGAGAAATCAAAACAATACAGTCATCATGTCTGCAAAACAAAATGAGAGAAATCAAAACAATACAGTCATCATGTCTGCAAAATAAAACAAGAGAAAAACAGTCATCAGTCTGCAAAAATGAGAAATCAAAACAATACAGTCATCATGTCTGCAAAATAAAACAAGAGAAATCAAAACAATACAGTCATCATGTCTGCAAAATAAAACAAGAGAAATCAAAACAATACAGTCATCATGTCTGCAAAACAGAATGTGAGAAATCAAAACAAAAGTCATCATGTCTGCAAAACAATGGAATATCATTATGTCAAAATTTAAGTCGATATTTAGGTTATGTCAAAATTGAACGGCCAGTCTTGATTTTTACGGATAGATATATTAGTTGGGTTATCTCTAATTCCAGATAACTCGATGTCATGGGGTTGTCCCTTGGATATCGGATAACGAGATTGTACTATATTTACATTATTCATACATGTATAATAGACTTTAATCATTATATGTCAACTGTCTTCAGGTGTCAGTTTCATTTGTTTTTCTGGTTAATATAAACACAAAATTTTGTAAATATTTGTGACTTCATTTTGACGACATGATTTTGGTGGAAGTGTGACAAATTTCAACCAGAGTTACAGGACCTGACAGCATGCTGTCTTAATCATGAAGGTCAAGGTCAAATCTGAGTTACCAGCATCAAATAGAATTTGCAGGAATTTAATTTTTGACATATGAAAGCAATATCATGTCCTAAAATGTTTACTACATTTAGAATTCTGAATACACGCCCATAAAATCATTAAGTTTTGAGTCTGAAAAGATCTTCAAAAATTAGAGGACAAATAAAACATATATTTAATGAGAGCATAGCATGCATAATAAGTGGATATATTTATAGATATTATATGTTTGTTTAAGATCAACCAGATGCTCTGATAAAAACTAAACAAATTCTAAAGATGTTTTACTAAAACGTAAACTGACCTTCCAGATGGTTCAATTTTGGACAATAATACAACTTCTTGGTTGTTGACTGCAATTTCATGGGTTCCCATGAATGGATGAACTCCACACAAACAAATCTCTAAGTCAGCAGCAGGAAATGCCTGAAATAGCCACAAATCAGTCAAGAAAGTACATATATATATTTATAGATATATATACTGTAGAATCAGAATACTGTATTACACTGTGGATATTTTTTTTTCATTTATCAACAAAATTCAAATCATGTCAAAATGTTACATAAATTATACCTAGTAAAAGTAATAAGTTCCTTTACAAACAGATTTCAACAAAATTTAATGTCAACAAATTCATTTCTAAAACAGCAAAATTTTAACCCCCAAAAATTTGGTATCACACATATTACATGTATGAATACTAAAAGACCACTATTGGCATTGCTCAGGTGTCAATTCTAACCAAGGTAAATTATGCAAACAAATAAAAGAAGACCTCAAGAAGGAAGCTGTATTTGTTTGCTTCAAGAAGGAAGCTGTATTTGTTTGCTTCAAGAAGGAAGCTGTATTTGTTTGCTTCAAGAAGGAAGCTGTATTTGTCCACTTCAAGAAGGAAGCTGTATTTGTTTGCTTCAAGAAGGAAGCTGTATTTGTTTGCTTCAAGAAGGAAGCTGTATTTGTTTGCAAACAAACATGAAAGTGCACATACCTATATCCCTCCGCCATGCTCTCAGCACATAAAGTTAAAGTCACAGGTCTTTCCAATTAGACTTGATATCGAGAGCCTATGTCATGGTTGAAATGGCATATAAAGAGCCCACAATGTATTGGCATCAATCCATAGCACAGGTCAAGATTTATGACATTTGACTTGAAGTGACGTCACTTGACAAAGTGAAAAATCTAACAATCTACATATGCTACATCACTAAAAATAAACACAAAATATGAGTACAACAGTAAACAATGGACCGGCCTGTGTTGTTGTAAATTACGTTTTAATTATGTTAAACTTCCAAATGACTTCCAAGAACCAAACCTCCAAAAACCAAACAAAATATTTAGTCTAAACGAGGTTTGGTTTTGGAAAGTTCCTCTGTACATTGTATAATACATACACATAAATATACATATATAGAGTATAAAACTTGTATTAAGCTGACAGATGCCTAAATAATCATACTGTCCGTTAAGAGAAGTGTCTGCTGAATGAAGGATGACCATTTACTGCTGAAACTTTCATGTGTATAATCAAGTGAAATCAAATGTTAAGATGCAATGCAAGGAGATAAATTAGAAAATTAAACATGTAAAAGACTGTAGGAGTCAAAACAGAAGTCGGGGCATTACAACTTAGTGAGAGAGTCAAAACAGAAGTCGGGGCATACAACTTAGTGAGAGAGTCAAAACAGAAGTCGGGGTATACAGCTTAGTTAGAGAGTCAAAACAGAAGTTGGGGCATACAACTTAGTTAGAGAGTCAAAACAGAAGTCGGGGTATACAGCTTAGTGAGAGAGTCAAAACAGAAGTCGGGGTATACAGCTTAGTTAGAGAGTCAAAACAGAAGTCGGGGCATACAACTTAGTGAGAGAGTGAAAACAAGTCAGGGCATACAACTTAGTGAGAGAGTCAAAACAGAAGTCGGGGTATACAGCTTAGTGAGAGAGTCAAAACAGAAGTCGGGGTATACAGCTTAGTGAGAGAGTCAAAACAGAAGTCGGGGTATACAGCTTAGTGAGAGAGTCAAAACAGAAGTCGGGGTATACAGCTTAGTTAGAGAGTCAAAACAGAAGTCGGGGTATACAGCTTAGTTAGAGAGTCAAAACAGAAGTCGGGGCATACAACTTAGTGAGAGAGTCAAAACAGAAGTCGGGGTATACAGCTTAGTTAGAGAGTCAAAACAGAAGTCGGGGCATACAACTTAGTGAGAGAGTCAAAACAGAAGTCGGGGCATACAACTTAGTGAGAGAGTCAAAACAGAAGTTGGGGTATACAGCTTAGTTAGAGAGTCAAAACAGAAGTCGGGGCATACAACTTAGTGAGGGAGTCAAAACAGAAGTCGGGGTATACAGCTTAGTGAGAGAGTCAAAACAGAAGTCGGGGTATACAGCTTAGTGAGAGAGTCAAAACAGAAGTCGGGGCATACAACTTAGTTAGAGAGTCAAAACAGAAGTCGGGGTATACAGCTTAGTTAGAGAGTCAAAACAGAAGTCGGGGCATACAACTTAGTGAGAGAGTCAAAACAGAAGTCGGGGCATACAGCTTAGTGAGAGAGTCAAAACAGAAGTCGGGGCATACAACTTAGTGAGAGAGTCAAAACAGAAGTCGGGGTATACAGCTTAATGAGAGAGTCAAAACAGAAGTCGGGGCATACAGCTTAGTGAGAAATCTACTGTGTCAATAGAATTCGGTCATGGGAAGACTGTCCGCTAATTCAAGGTTAACAATACAAAATAATGTATATTGGTGCCAACAGCTGTCTGTTGACAGACACCAGTAATCTTATATTACAATGTAAATTGAACACGGTGAAAGGATTTTTATGTCGGCCAGAATATTGGAATTAGATAGTATGTTGTTATTGTTGTATCTTGTTATGATTTGTTATTTAGACAGATGATAAAAAATTTATAACATGACCATTTTGATATCATACTCTTTCTTAGCCCTTGGTCCCGATAGCGGGAACATCGGACCGAGATGGAGTATGATATCAACATGGTCCTATACATATATAGTGAAACTTTTATATAAAGACTGACATAACAAAACCAATATTTCAGTCATAAAGAGGCTGACTTGTACACAAATGGTATGATTGGAGACAGCGAAAAACAGCTTTTTAAAACCAGGTGGTCTTTATACACAGGTGGTCGTTAAGGTAAGTTTTACTTTATATATATTCATTCTGGTTTTGGATATCTACATGATGTCATTATGACTATGGGTATATACTTGGTGTGTTATTTACCTTTGATTTACCTGTATTTATACTATTCTTACATTTGTTTTACCTGTATTTATTTATTCTTACCTTTGTTTTACCTGTATTTATGCTATTTTCACCTTTGTTTTACCTGTACTTGTGCTATTCTTACCTTCATTTTACCTGTATTTATGCTACTTTCACCTTTGTTTTTACTTGTATGTATGCTACTCTCATCATTGTTTTACCTGTATTTATGATATTCTTACCTTTGTTTAACCTGTATTTATGCTTACCTGTGTTTTACCTGAATTTATGCTATTCCTACCAGTGTATTACCTGTATTTATGCTATTCTTACCTTTATTTTACCATCAATGTCCTCTAGGTTGTATATACAGGCTGTATTTGATCTACAGGTGTACACCTCTATACCTTTGTCATTAAGGACATACATAATATCACCGTCAGCTTTAATCTGAAGTTAGAAAAGAAAACTCATCTCACTTCTGTCAATAAATTCTAATGCATTATGTAACAGTGTGGTCAGTGTCTAGTGAAGATAAACAAGCAAAGGCATCAATATTAACAACTGGTTATCAGAAGGGGGGGGAGAATAATAAAAAAAGGAGTGAGGTGATGGATATATAAAATGAATAAGTAATAATAATATATGGAAATAGAGTTTTTTAAGTGGGTGGGGGGTTTGTTGGTGGAGGTTGGATATGGATGTTGATGGGATATGACGTGGTTATGTAGTGTTTGGATATGATTCGGGGGAGGGTGTAGGGGAGGTTGTGGGGGTGTGGGTTTGTGTGAGAGGTTGTGGTTGTTTGGGGGCTTTAGGTGGGAGGGGGGGGTGTTGGGGGTAGGGGAGAGGTGTTGGTGTGTGGTGAGAGTGGGTAGGTGTGGTTGTAGAGTTGGGTTTTGGTTGGGGGGTGCGGTGTTTGGTTGGAATTGGTTTGTGTTTAGTTGTAGTGTAGTTTGGTTTATGGGGGGTGTAGGGGGGGACTGTATGGTTGGTGTGGGATGTGGAGAGGGGGGTTATAGTGAGGCATATTGTTGGAGGTTGGGGGGTGGGTGGTTGGTTTGGTGGTTGTGTGTGTATTAGTTTTTGGGTGGGTGGGAGGTGAAGGGGGTTGGGTAGTGTGTTAGTGGGATTTGTTGAGGTGGGGTGGCGGGGTGATACGGATGGGAGTTTGGTTGTGAGTAGTGTGGGTGGGTGGTATGTAGGGGACGGGGGTCGATATAGGGGTTAGAGCGTAAGGTAGGGATTTTGGTTGGGTAATGGATTTATAGGGTTGGGGTTGTGAGAATGATGTGTGGTAGATGGAAAGTGGAGGGGGGGGGATTATAGGGGGAGGGGTAGGGGGTGGTAGGGTGGGGGATTGGGAGGTGTTGGGATGAGGTGTGGGGGTGTAGATGAAGGTAGTTTGATTTTATGGTGGGATAGGGAGGGTAGGGGTATTGAGGAAAAGTAGTAATGTAGGGGTTAGGGTATGGGGCTGGATGGGTGGTGTATGGGGTGTGGAGGTTTGTGGGGGGTGTTGGTGGTGTATATATTGGGTGGTGATGTGGAGGGTTGGTGGAGTGGGGTAAGGGGTGGTGGATGGTTTGGATTGGGGGGTATTGTGGGTGGGTGGTATTGGGGGGTTGGGTATAGATGATCGTTGCTCGGTGTTTGGGGGGGAGAGATGTGTGGAGCGAAGTTATTGTGTTGGGTGGGTTGGTCGGTGGGGGGATGGTGGTTAAGGTTTTGGGGATATAGGGGGAGGGGGTGTTTGGATGGGGTATTGGGGGTGAGGTGGTATGTAGTGTGGATAGATGCTTGGGGGGGGGGTGATAGAGTAGTAGTTGGGTTGGGTGGTAATGGGGGGTATTTGGGGGGTATAGTGGGCTGGGGTTGTGTGTATGTTGGGTGGAATGTGGTAGGGGTGTAGGGAGTTAGATGAGGAGGGGGGTGATCGGTGTAGGAGGTGTAAGATTGGGGGGGGTGAGAGGTGTGGGTGGGTTATGATGTGGGTTGATTGGGGTATGGTATTGGTGGGGGGGGGGGGTTGGTGGGTTTGATGTGGAAGGAGTGGAGTTGGAGTAAGTGGGTTGGGGGGTGGGTGTGGTTGGGTATGGGGGGAAGTGATTTGGAAGTTGGTGGGTGGTTTTAGGGATATAGGATTTAGGGGTGTATGTTGGGGGGGTGTTTTTGGGGGTTAGAGGAGTAGTGGTAAAGGGTTGGGTCGGGGTGGAGGGTGTTGCTGATGAGGGAGGGGGTGAGGAGGGGTTGATAGGTATTTGTAGGTAGGGTCGGGGGGGTTGTTTGGAGGGGTGAGGAGGGGGGAGGGGTGTGTGGGGAGGTGGGTAGGTTAAGTGAATGGTGGAGGAGTTGGGGTGCTATTCTGAGTTATAGGATTGATTGGGGGGGTTGTGTAGTTGGTGAGGGGCTCGTTAGTTTTGTGGGGTTCGAAGGGTAGGAGATTTATGTGGATGGGGGGTGAGGTTTGGTAAAGAGTGTTTGGTGGGATGGTTGGGTAGGTGTGGGTGTTGGGGATGTGGTGGTATGTTAGGTGGGGGGGATGGGTTGGTGGGGGAATGTGTGGGGAGGTAGGGTTAGGATATGGGGGGGGTAATGTGATTGTTGGGTTGGGGTTGTGGGTTGTGGTTGGTGTTTGGTTAATTTAGGGTGTGTGGGGGTGGGGACGTGTTGTTAGGGGATTGATATTGAATTGTGTTGTGTGTGCTGATCTAGATTTTGGTGGTTAGGGAGGGTTTAAGAGGTTGTGTGGTTAGGTGGGGGTAGGTAAGAAGATGGGGATGGTTTGTGTCTTTGGGGTAAGAGGGGGGAGGTTTTATGATTGGGGGGGTTTGGGGGGTTAGGGTGGGCGTTGGGTGTTTGGGTGGTTGGGGAGGGGGAGGTTGGTAGGTGGTGGTGTGTGATGGGAATGGATAAGATTTTAAGGTTGAGGGAGATGGATGGGGAGGAATGGGTGGGTGTTGGGGTGGAGTTGGGGGGGTGGGTATTTTTTGGTGTATGGTGTTTGGGGGTTGGGGGGGCATAGGGGTGGTTTGGGGAGGGGGGTGGGGGTGATAGAGTGTTGTGGTGTGGTAGGTGTGTAACGGGTAGATCGGGAAGTGTTGTGTGGGGGGTTGTGGAGGGGTAGATTGGTGGGTTATATGGAGGTAGTAGGGTGGGGGGTTTGGGATTAGGTTGAGGTGGGGGTGGGGTGGGTGGGGGGGGGGGAGTGTTTAGAGTGGGGGGTGTTGTTGGGGGGGTGGGGGGTTGGGTGGTTGGGGGATAGTGGTGGGGTGAGTGGTTGGGTGTGGTGTGGGTAGGATGGGGGTGAGGTATGGATTTTTTGTGTTTGTGTGTGTTGGGTGGGGTGGTTGTTGTGTGGTGGTGGAAAGTGGGGATATGGGGGGTAGGGGTTGAAGGGTTAGGTGGGTAGTGGATTTTTGGATATATGTGGGGGGTAATTAGTTGGGGGTGGGAGGGGAAGTCTTGGGGTTTGTGGGGTATTGTGGGAATTTGGAGAGTGTATATTATGGTGAGTGTGTTTTGGTGGGTGGTGGGGGAATAAGTTAGTGGGGGGTGTTGTTGTGGTAGAGTGTGTAGTGTGAGGGTGTAGTGGGGGGGTGGGATGGGTTGGGGAGTAGTGTGGGTGGTTGTAGGGAAGATGGTATTTCTGTTAAGGGTTCGAATGTAGGGATGTTGTGGGAGGTTGGGGAGGGTTTGTGTTGGGGAGGGGGTGGAAAGGTGGGTTTGAGATGGGTGTGTGTTTATGATGGTGGTGGGTATTGAGGGTGGGTAGGGTTAGGTTTTGGGAATGTAGGAGGGGGATGAATATGTTGGGTGGGAAGAGGTGGAGGCGTATGTTTGGAGGGGAAAGTGGGTATTGATGGATGGGAAGTTGGAGGGGGTGGGATGATGTATTGTTATAGGGCGTGGGTTGGTTGTTCGGGTGTTTGTTTTGGATGGATTGGGTTAGAGGGGGGGGATTATGGGTTGTGGGGTTGGGGTTGGGTTGGTGAGTAGTCGGGTTTGGGGGGGGGGATGTGAATATTGTGTGGGGGGTTAGTGGTTGTGGGGGTGTGGGGGGTTGGGTGGGGGGTGGAAGATGGGGGACGGGGTTGTTTTGTTTGTGGTTGAGGGGTATGTGGTGGTGGGTTGTAGGGAGGGTGGCGGGGGGTTTATTTGGGGTGGGGTGGGGGATATGGGGGTATATATGTGGGTAGGTGGTAAGTGTGGGGGTGATTGGGTTGTGGGTTTGGAATAGAGGTGAGTTGTTTAAGGATTGGGGAAGGTGGTGGGTGGGTTCTGTGTGATTTGGTGGTGGTGTGAGGGGGTAGAGAGGTGGATATAGTGTGTGATGTGTGGGTTGTTAAGGGGGTTGGTTTTTGGATGGTTATGTGTGGTAGTGGGTATTAGTGGAGTTGTTAGTTTGGAGATGGTGTGGGGTGGGGGTTAGGGATGTGGGTTTGTGAGGGTGTAGCTGGGTGTAAGGGGGAGAGGTATGGGGAGGTGTATGGGGGGTGTGGTGAATGGGGTGGAATAGGGGGGTTTATGGTTGTTTGGTATTACGAAGTGTGGGGAGGGGTTGGGAGGGATTTGTGTGTTTTTGGTGGGGAATGGGTATGGAGTTTTGGGGTAGTTGTGGGGGGTTGGTGGTTTATGGGTGCGGGGGGGGGTGGGATAGTGTTGGTCTTGTATGTTCTTTGGGTGTATTGGGTTTGTGATGTGGTGGGTGGTGTGGTTGGGGGAGGTTGTGAGGGGTTGGTGTGGGGGTGGGGGGGTTGTTGGGGGGTGATGGGAGTGGTATAGTTGTGGGAGTGGGTAGGAGTGTTGTGGGGGTGGGGTGGTGGGGAGGAGTGGTGGCGTGATTGGTTTTTTGGGGGGTGGGGGTGGGTGGTAGAGAGGGGTGTTTGGAGGGGGGTTTGGGTAGGTGGGGGGGGGTGTTGGAGATGTTGGGGTGGTTGGGTTTGTTTGGTGGGTATGTTGGGGTTGGGAGAGTGTGGGGAGTTAGTTGGCAGGTAGTGGGGGGTGTGAGTGGGGGGGGGTGTAATGGGGATTGTGTTGGGGGGTTCTGTTGTATGGGCAGGGGGGAGATGGGAGTAAGTTGGGGATGTTTGGGGGTGGTGGTATAGGTGTGTAGGTAGTGGTTTGGGCGGTGGTGGTTGGGGTGGGGGGGGGTTGTTTGGGGTGGGTGGGTGGGGAGTGTGAGGGTCGGTTGGATTTGAGTGTGGGGGTGGTGATGGGTGTTTGGAGTGGGTGTGGGGTTGAGAGAAAGACAGGTGGTAAGGGTAATTAGGGGTGGGGGGTAGGAGTGTGATTTAGGACGTGGTGATTTGGGGGGGGGGGGGTTATTGGTCGTGTTGGAGGGGGGGTAGGGGGTGGGAAGTTTTGAGAATGTATGGAGTGAGGTGGGGGGGGGTTAGGAGGGGAGATTTTGGGTAGGGGGGGTGGGGGTTTATTGAGATTGTGGCGGGTATGGAAATGGAGGAGGTTAGGGGGATTAGGGGTGGGGTGAGGTGTTGGGTTTGTGGGGGTATGGGGTTTGGGGTTTGGCGTTTGGGGGAAGTGGATGGTGTGGGGAAAAGAGTTTGTGAGGATGTGCGGGGGGTGGATGTAATGTAAGGGATAGGAGAAGGTAGGTTAATGGTGGTGGGGTTTGGGGGGTTGTTAGGTAGAGTGATGGTGAAGGGTAGGGTGGGAGTGTTGTTGAGGTGTTGTGTGTTACTTAGTGGGTGGAATTGGGGGGGGTTGAGGGATGGTATGGGGGTGGTGTAATGGGATGGGGGGGGTTGTTGGTGAGAGTGCCTGAGGATGTTTTTGGTGGGGGTGGGGAGTGTATAGGTTGAATAATTGGTGGGGAGTGGGGTAGGGGTTTGAATGATTGGGTATGTGCGTTTGGGGGGGATTGTTGGGGGGTCATGGGGGGGGGGTAGGGGAGGGTTGGGGGGTTTTGTGTGGGGATATGAGAGAGTAATATGGATGGGGTGATTGTGTTGAGTGGAGGAGATGGGGTTGTGTAGGTGTAGGGGGGATGCAATAATGGGTCTATGGCTTTGGGGGGTGAGTAAGGGGTTGGTGGATGGTTTTTAATTGGGGTATGGGGGGATGGTAGGTGAGTTGTTGGGGTGGTGGTGTGTTGGGGGTATGTGTTAAGGAGGGGTAAGGGTGATTATGGTATGAGGTTTGGATGATATATGGGGGGTGGTGTGGAGGATGAATGTCGTAGGGGGTGAGAGGGATTTTAATGGGGTGTGGGAGTGATGGGGGTTGGTATGTGGATTCGGAGGGTGGTGATATGTGGTTGGGTTGGGTTGTTGGTTTGGGGTAGGGGGGGAGTAGTGGGTATTTTTTGGGGATTGGTGTTGGTATGGGAGGGGGTGGGTTTTGGGTGGGAGTATATTATTGATGAGGGAAGGGGGTGAAGGGGCATTGTGGTTGTTGGTGGGGTGTGTATGGTGGGTGGGGGGTGGGTGGTAGGGTGTGAATTTGTGGGGGAGGTAGGGGGTGTAATAAGGAGAGGGGTTATCTTGTGGGTTTAGGAGGGGGGGTAGGGTGTTAGGGGGTTGGGGTAGGTAGGGGGAGTTATGGGGTCGGGTGGTGGGTTAGGGGTTAATGATATTTTGGTGAGGGGGTGGGTAGGTGGTGTAGGTTTGGGGGTTGGGGGGGTGGGGTTAGTGGTGGGGGAGGGTTGGTGTGGTGGGTGGGCGTGGGATGAGGGATGGTGTTGTATGATGGGTGTAGGGGAGGCGGGAGGGGGGGGGTGGTAGGGGTTGGTGTGGGGGAGATGGGGTTTTGTGGGGTTTATTTGTATGGTAGTGGGGTTGGGGTGTTTGGGAAGAGTGGGTAGTTAGATATGTGGTGGGGTATATATGGGGTGAGTGTGTTTTAGGGGTGTGTGGTGGGGTTGGTAGTTGTTAGTGTGGTGGGTTAAGGCGTGGGGTTTGTGGTGTTGGGGTGTTGTTTGGTGGTTGATTTTGGTTGGCTGGATTGGGAGGGTTTACGGTTGGGGGGTTGGGTGGGGAGGTGGGAGTGGTTGGTTGTATGGTGGTTGGTTGTTGTAGTAAGGGGTATCGAAGAGGTGGGGAGTTGTGGGGTGGGGTGGGGGTTGGCGGTATGGTGATTTTGGGGGAGTTAGGGGTTGGTGGTGGTGTGGGTGGGGGGTGTTAAGGGTTGTGGTTGGGGGGGGGTGGGGTTGTTGGGAGTTGGGTATGTAGAGGGTTGGGTTGTTTATTTATTTTTTTGGGGGGGGATGGTAGTGGGTGGATGTAGGTATGTTGTGTTAGTGGAGTTATATGTATTGAGGTGGGTGTGATGGGATGATGGGGGGTTGCGATGGGTTGTTTGGGGAGTGGGGGGGTTGGTGGTATGTGGGGTTGAGGGGGTGTGTGGGATAGTTTGTGAGGGGGGAGGGAGTTGTATATTGGGGTTGGGAGGATAGTTGGGGGGAGGAGGGGTTGGGTATGTAGGGCGTGGGTTGGTTGGTATGAAGTGTGTGGGAGTTTTTGGTGAGATGTTGTAGGGGGAGTAGTGGGGTGATTTTTTTATTGTTTGTAGGGTTGGGGTAGTGGGTTGGTGGATGCTGGTTTTTGGGGGGGGATGGTATGGGTGGCTAGAGTGGGGTGTGGTTGTGGAGTTTGGTTGGGGAGGGTGATTTGTTGGGTGGGGTGTGGGGGGGTTGGAGGTGTTTGGGGGTTGGGGGTAGTGGGATGGGGGGTTTGGTGTGGCTTGTAGTGGATTGATTTGAGTTGGGTGAGGGGGGGGTTGGTTGAGGGGGAGGTGTGAGTTGGATTGGTTGTGGGGGGTGGTTTTAGGGTATAGAGTACGAGGTTTGGTCAAGATGGTTAGGAGGGATGGGGGTGTGATTTTTGTTGGTGTAGTTGTAGTGAGGGGGTTGGTGGTGGATGGGGGTGGGGGAGGGGCGGTGGGGGTGGGGGGGGTTTGGAGGTTTGGGTGTTGGTAGATTGTTTGTGTGGTATGAATGGGTGGGGTGGGTTGGGTGGAGAGGGGGGGTGGAGGGTGGGGAGGGGATTAGGTGGTGGGGTGTGGGGTTTGGTTGTGGGGGATGGAGGGTGTGGTAGGAGGTGAGGGTATTTTGTGGGGAGATTATTTGGTGAGGAGGGGTTATTTAGGGCTAGGTGGTGAGTGGTTGTGGGGTGTTGGGTGTGTGGGGTTTGGGGGGGGTAGAGTGGTATGGTTAGTGGGGGGGGGTAAGTAATGGTAGATGGATGGGGGTTGTTGAGTGTATGGGTGCGGAATGTGGTCTTAATGGGGGATTGTTGGAGGTGGGTTAGTCAGAGTGGGGGAGTATGTTTTTATGGGGAGGGGGGTAGTGATGGTTAGGGTGGGGTGAATGGAGTGTGGGGGGATTGGGGGGAGAGGTGGGTATGGGTTGGTGGCGTGTTGGTGGGTTGGGTGTAGGGTATGGGTGGGTTTATGTGATGTGATGGGGTGTGGAAGTGGGATTGGTTGTTGGATGGAAGAAGATTAGGTTGTGGGTTGTGCGGGTTGATTGTGGGGGTTAGGGGTTCGTGGGGTTTCGGGGATTTTGAGAGGTTGAGGGGTTTGTAGATGTGGTGTGTGGGTTTCGGGGAGGTTGGTTGGGATGGGGGTTTGGTAGTTGTTTGGTGGTGTATGTGCGGGTAGGGTGGAAGTAGGGATGTGGAGGGTTTTTGTAGTTGGGGTGGGGGAGGTGTGTGTTTGTTGGTGGATTCTGGGGGGGGGTTGGGGTGGGTGGGGGAGTATATGGTGCATGGTGTGGGGTATGGGGTTGTTGGTTTGGGAATAGGGTAAGGGGTTTGTTGTGGGGAGGTAGGTGTTGTTGGGGGGGGATGTGTGGGGTGTATGTTGTGTGGTTGGGGTGGAATGGGTGGGAGGGTATATTTGTTGGAGGTTGAGGGGTTGTTGATGTGAGGGTGGGGGGGGTGGGATTTGGAAGGGGTGATTGTGGGGGGGTTATAGGGGGTGTTGGGATGGGGCGGTGAGGGGCGGGGGTTGTGGGTTGGGGTGGGTCGGGATTTGCGGGGGAGGAGAATAGTAAGGGAGGGATTGTTGTGTAATGTGTGTTTATGTGGGGGGGGAGGGGTTTGGGGGTGTGTGTAGGGTTTAGGGAGGTGAGTGGGTTTTGGTAGTGGGAGGAGGGGGGGGTGTAATTTTAATATAGCGGAAGGTATGCGGGAGGGTTGTGTCTTTATAGTTGTTGAAGGGGTATGGGGGGAGGGGGGGGGGGGGGGGGGGATTTGTGGTTATAATGTGTTTGGTGGTTTGTGGGGGTTGGTTGGTGGGGGATTGGGAAGGGGTAGAGGGGGTGGGGGGGGGGTGGTGTTGGGGGGTGGGTGGATGTGGGTTGGTTGTGTGGATGTGTGGGTGGTAGGTGGGGGGATAGGATAGTAGGAGATTGTATGTGGGGGGTGTGGGTATAGGGGTGGGTGTATTGTGTGGAGGGTTTGGTGAGTGGGTATGGTGGGGTGGGTATGTGAGGGGTTGGGTTTTGGTTGGTGGTTGGGTGCGGAGGGATTTAGTGGGTGAGTTTGGGTTGGTGTGGGGAATTGGTGATGTGGGGGGGGTGGTGTGGCGGTATAGGCTAGAGGGCTGTACGGTGATGTGGTTGGTTGGGGAGAGTGGGGGGGATGGGGGCTATAGTGGGGGGGGTGGAGCGGTGGTATTAGTTTGTTGGGTGGTGTGTTAGTTGGGATGGGGGGGGGGTAGTGGGGGGGTTGGGGATTTTGGGGTTGGGGGGTATGGTTGAGGGGGTTGTGTGGTGGATTGTAGAGGTGGGGGGGGGGGGTGGTTGTGGGGTTGGTGGTGGGAATAATAAGGTGGGTTGTGTTTGGGGGGTGGGGGTTTGGTATGTTGTTTGGGGTGGGGGGAGGTTTTTGGGGTTGGTGTTATTGGGTTTGAGGTGTAGGTTGGCAGGTGGGGTTTTGGGTATGGGGGTGGGATAGGGGGATGTGGATTAGTGGGAGGGGGGGTGGGTTGTGTGTGGGTGGTAGTGTTGTGAGGGATGGATAGGGGATGTTTGTGTTGTGGGGGGGTTGTGGGGTTAGGTGGGGGTAATGGGTTGTTGTGGTGGTGATTTGGGATGGGTAGTTTGGGTATGGGGTGAAGGGGTGGTTTTTTTTAGGTGGTGTTGGGGGAGGTGGCTTGTGTATTTGGTGGGTTGTGTTGAGGGGTGGGGTGGGGAGTGTGGTGGACAGAGAGTGTAAGATAGAGGGGTGGTTGGAAAATGTATGTGATGTTGTGGGGAGGTGGAGTTGGTTGGGTGGGGAGGGAGATGTAGAGGTTGGGTTTGGGTGGGTATTGTGTGGGTGTAGGGAGTGGGGGTAGGATAGGGGGGGTTGGTGGGTTGGATAGGGTTGTTGTGTGTTTTTGGTTTGGAATGAGTGAGAGGTGGGTTTTTTTTGTTTTGAGGGGGTTGTTGGAGTTTGTTTAGAAGTGGTTTTTGTGATTGGGGGATGGGGGGGTATAGATGGTATGTGGTTGGTTGTTGGGTGGGCTGTTGTATGGGGATTGTTGGATGGTTTAGTGTTGTGAGTAAGTTTGGGGGGGTTGTTATGGGTTTTCAATGGGGTTAGGGGGGTTTTTCGTGATTGTGGGTTGGGTGGGGTAGTGGTGTTTTTGGTGGTGTGGGTTTGGGTGGGGTGTTGGAAGATGGTTTTGGGGTGTTGGGGTATTGGGGGTTAGGTTTGGGGGGGGTAGTGCGGGGTATGGTTGACGTGGTTGGGTACTGGTTTGGATGGATATTGGGGGGGCGTTTCGTGGGGGTAAGTGTGTTTGGGTTGGGAAGAAGGAAGATGGAGAAGTAAGATTGTGGAATGCTTTTTGTGATGGGGGGGGATTTGGGTGGGTTTAGTGAGGGCGGGTGTGGGGGGAGTTTTGGGGGATTTAAGATGGTGAGAGATGGGGAGGTAGGGTGTTGGTAGTTTTGTGGAGTGGTGAGAGTTGTTGGGGTAGGGGGTAGGGGGTGTGGTAATGATGGTGTAGTTGTGGTATAGGGGGGTTGGGTATGGGGGGGGTTGGTGGGATGGTAGTAGGTTGGAGTTTAGGTGGATTCTGGTTGGGTTGTGTTTGAGGGGGATAAGTGGGGAGGGGTTTGTGGGATTTGGTGTGGTTTGGTGTGATGGGTTGAGTGTGAGGGGGGTTTTTGAAGGGGGGGTGGGGGTTTGTATGGGTGTGCAGTGGAGGTGTGAGGTATAGTGTCTGTGGTTGGGTTGGGGAGTTGGAGGAGGGTAGGGTATTGGGTTGGGTATTGAGGTTGGGGGAGTGGGTTGGGGGATTTTGTGGAATAGATGTTCGGGGACTATGTGATAGTGGTGGATAGTAGGTTGGGTGAGGGTAGGGTTTTGTTTGGGGTGTGGGTTTTGGTTGGTTGGGGTTTATGGTTGGGTAGTTGGTGGTGGGATTATTGGTTTTGGTGGGGAGGTGTATGATGGGTGTTTAGAGGGGGTGTGTTGGGGGAGGGGGGGCTGGTGGTGGGTAGTTCTGGAGGGTGTTGTTGTGAGGTTGGGTGGGGTTGTTTAGAGGTGATGTGGTGGTTTGATAGGGGTAGTGGGGGGTGGGTATGTTTTTTAGGGTGTGATGTGATTGTTGTGAAGTGAAGGGTTGGGTGCTATTTGGGTTGTAGTTTGGTTGGTGTGGGGGGTGGAGGGGGGGGGGTATGTTTTTTTTGGTGGGGGTTGTTGGGGGGGGTGTTGGATGGGTTGGTGGTTGGAGTTTTTATAGATGGTTATGTTTGTTGGTGTATGGGGTAGGGGTTTGTTGTGAGGTGTGAGTATGGGGTGGTGGTATTAGGGGTTGGAAGGGGTGTTAGGTGTTTGGTGGTGGGGGGTTTGTGGGTGGGTTGGGTTGTGTTGGGGTGTTGGTTGGTTTTGGATGGGATAGTGGGGGTGTTGGGGGGTTAGGGAGTGTATGGTTGGGGTGAGGTATGTTGGTGTTGGGGGGTTTTGGGGTTTGGGTTTTGTTATGGTGTGGTTTGGGTGTTGGTTGGTTTGGTGTGGTTTTATGGGGGGTTGGGTGGGGTGGTGGTAGTTGGGGGGTGTCGTAGGTTCGATGTTGCGGTTAGGGTGTGTGTATGGTAGAGGCGTAGGGGTTGGGTTATAGGGATGGGATTGAGTGGGAGGGGAGGTTGTTGTTGAGGCGAGGTTGGGTTGGGTAGGGGTAAGTGTAGGGTGTTGTGTTGCGATTGAATAAGGGTAGGGTATGGAGGGGTTAGGAGATGGGGGGGTGGGGTTTGATAGGTAGGTGGGGGGGGGTGGTTATGGGGTTGTTAATGTTGGTAGGGTTTGGGGATGGTATTTAGGGTTTGTGGATTTGGGTTGGGGGGTTTAGGATTTCGTTTGCGTAGGGGTGTGAAGGTTTTGATGGTCTGAGGGTGTTGGGGGGGGTATTGGGTGGTTTTGCGGTGGTGGGGGGGGATGTTGGTGTGGTATAGTAGGGTATTGTGTGGGTGGTTTGTTATAGGTTGATTTGGGGTTGGTGGTTGTGGGGTGTGGGTTGTGGTTGGAGGGGTGGGTTGTGGTGTAGGTGTAGGTTTTGGTTTGGGTTTGGTGAGGTGAGGGTTTGTGATAGTAGCGGGTTGGGGTGTGGGGGGATTGTTGGTTTGATAGGGGTAGGGGATGGTTGGGATGTGTTTTGGAGGGGTTGGGGGGGGTATTGGGGTGATATGGATGGATGGAGTGGATGGGGAGTGGGTAGGGGTTGGTTAGATAGGTGGTGTTTGGGGATTTAGAGGTTGGGGTGTTTTGGGGGCGTATGAGGGGTTGTTTTCCTGGTTGGTTGTGGGGATGGATTGATGGGTGGTGGGGGTGGTCTTAGGGTTAATTGGTTTTGGATGGGTGTTGGTATTGATTCGGAGATGGTTGTGGGGGAAGGTAGGGGGTGGGGGGGGTTTTGTGCTGTGGTTGTGTTTTGGGGGGGGTGAGGGTGTTTAGGGAGGATTGGTGATTAGTGAGGGGTGGTGTGGTGTCGGTGAGGGATGTGGTGTGAGTATTGGTGGGATAGTGTTTGAGGTGAAGAGAGGGGAGGTTGTGGTTGGGGATTGGGTGGGGATTCTGGTGTTGTGTTTGTGTGTTTTGTGTGTCTTTGGATGTGATAGGGTATTGGGTAGTAGATTTGGGGTGTGTAGTGTGTTTTTTTGAATGTGGGGTTGGTGTTGAGGGTGGTCGGGTCAGAGAAAGGGGGAGGGGGAGTGGTGGTAGGGTGGATTATGTGGGGGGGGGTGGTTAAAGTTAGGGGTATAAATTTATGATTTTTATAATTATTAATTTTTTTTTTTAATAATTTTTTTATTATTTAATATATTTTTTAAATACCAATCATATTTAATTTTATTATTTTTATTTAATTATATTTAAATTTATTTTATCAATATAAATAATTATTATAATTTTTGGTATATTTTTAATTTTTTTAATTTTAATTATATTAATATATATTATAATTTTTAATAATTTTATTATATAACATTTTTTTTAATTATTTTTATTTTAATTTTAATAAATTTTATTTTATATATAATTTTTTTTTTTTTTTTAATTAAATTTTTAAATAAAATTATATACTTTTAAAAATATAAGTTATTATTTTTAAAAAAATTTATATTTTAATTTAATATAATACATTATAATATTCTTTTATTATTATATAATTTAATATTAGTTTTATAAATGTATAGTTATTTTATAATTTTATAAATAATATATATAATGTATTTATATTAATTTATTTATATATATTAATATTTTAATTAACATAAAATATTTAATAATTTATAATATATTAAATGATTATAATTTATAATTTTGGTTATTATATTCTATTATAAATAATTTAATAAAATTTTATTTTATATAATATTATAAATTTTTTATATATACATAATTAATTTATATTAATTAATAAATTTATATTATTTTAATTTTAATAAAATTTGTTTTAATAATTTGTTTAACTTGAAATTTTTAATTAATTTATTTATTTTATTTATTTGAATTGTATTATATTTTTTAGTATTTATAGTATACAAATTATTATTTTATATAATAAAATTTTAATTATACTTATAAAATTTATTTCTATTTTAATATTATTTTTAACCTAAATTCTTTTATTAAATCTATATAATAAGTTTTTTTTATTAATTATTTAAAATATTTAGATTATAACATAATTATTAATATATTATATGTTATATAAGTAATTTTTTCTATTTGTTTTCTTTTTTTTTTATTTTTTTGTTTTTTTTATTATTTTTGGTTTTAAATATAAAGTTATAAAATTTTATTAAATTTATTTGTTTTTTTATTTTAATATATTTTAGGTTGTTTTTTTTTTTTTTAGTTAAATTTTCATATAATTATAATTTTAACTATTTAAATATAATATAAGTATAGAAATATTAAGTTTATTTTTTATATCAAATATATCATATATTTATAATGATATATTTTTATTTTAATTTAAAATTTTATTATTATAATATTATATAAATTTATTATTTATTATTATTTAAATATTTTAAATAAAAATTATTTAAGATTTAATATTTTTTTATTAATATATTTTTAATTTTTTATTTATTTTATTTTTTCTTAAATAAAATAAAAAATTAATTTATATTTTTATATATATCTAAATTTTTAACTTTTATATTAAAATTTTAAATATTTTAATTTATTTTTAAATAAAATCTTATTATTTTAATAGTCTGATATTAAACAATAAAAATATTAATAAATTATTTTATTATATTCTTAATAATTTATATAACTAAATTATTTTTAAATTAAAAAATTTTTAAGAATTTTATTAATTAATTAACTTAATTAAAAATAAATTTATTAATTTTAATATTGTTTATATATTTATTATTAATTATATTATAAATAATTATTTCTATTTTTATTTATAATGTATTTAATTAATATTATTTTTTTTAAATAACTTTTTATATTAACTTTATTTATTTATTTTATTTATACTTTTAATTTTTATTATATAATTTATATTAATAATTTTTAAAAATTTTTATATTTTTTTAAACTTAAATTTGGTTATATTTTATTATTTAATATTTTTTTTTATTTTTTCTCTTAATTTTACATTTTATTTTTTATATAATAAAAAAAATTTTAATTATATATAATTAAGTTAATTTTTACATTAATTTATTTAATATTATTTTTATTATATTATTTTTATTATTTTAAATATAAAAGTTTTAAATTTTATTTTTTATATGAAATATTATAAAAAAAAATTAATTTTTTATTTATTTTTATTTTTGTATTTTATTTATATAAATTAATTCAATTTTTATTAATATTATTAATAATTAAATTTAATAAACTTTATATATTTATATAATTATTAGGTAAATTTTTATATAAATTATTTTTTATTTAATAAATTTATAAAATATAAATTTTTAAATATTTTAATTTTTAATATCTAATTTTTTTATAAATTAATTATAATTTAATCTTACATTAAATTTATAAATTATTATATTATTAATAATTAATATTATTATTTTTATTTATTTAAAGTAAAATTTAAATAATTATTTTTAAAATATTTTATAAATTTTAATTAAAAATTTATAATATAATTAATTAAAAATAAATTTTTATTTTTGTATTTATATTAAATTTCTTATATATTATATTTTCAAAAATTTTTAATAATTATATTAAAATAAAATTTTAATTTTTTAATTTATAAAAATAAATTTTAAAATAGTATTGTTATATAATTTTTTTTTAATTGAAAAATCCTATTTATTTAAATTGTACATTTATTATTAAAATTATATATATATAATTTTATTTAGTTTTTACTATCTATTTTTTTTTTTATTAAATAATCTTATTATTATTTTTTTTATTTTATTTCTTATTTTATTAGTTTAATTATTATATTAATTTTTATAAACAATATTAAAAATTTAAAATTTTTTTTAATTATATATATTTTAATTTTACTTTTAATGATTATTTTTAAATTTTAAATTAAATTATTGTTACAGAGAAAAAAGATAGTGATTTAAGTAATAAAAATAATAATAATAATAATAATAGAAATAATAATACAGTTGTAATAATAATAATAATAGTGATAATGATAGTAATAATAATAATAATAATGATGATAATAATAATAATAATAATAATAATATAGTTGTAATAATAATAATAATAGTGATAATGATAGTAATAATAATAATAATAATAATAATAATAATGATGATGATGATAATAATAATAATAATAATAATAATAATAATAATAATAATAATAATAATAATACAGTTGTAATAATAATAATAATAGTGATAATGATAGTAGTAAAGAGAAATATTTGTCTGCCTATATCTCTAGTTACATACACCAGCCTGACTTCCTGTACATACCTGTATGTAACTATGTAATATATCTTTAGATAACTGTTTAACTTACAAGGTGTGCCTGTATAGACAGTCTATAGTTACCTGTTTAACCCCCAAGTACATGTATGTAGATAATATGTCTATGATCACATGTTTAACCGCCAAGGTGTACCTGCATGTAGACAGTCTATAGTTACCTGTTTAAGCTCCAAGGTGTACATGTATGTAGACAATTGGTCTATAATTACCTGTTTAGCCTCCAAGGTATACCTGTATGTAGACAACAGACTGGTTTGTAACCACAGGTTGTACATATATCCTACTGATTTGCCACTAAGTAGACAGGACATCCCAATGAGACTGCTGTAACTAGCTGAGTGCACAGGGGTCATTCCAGCCATATCTAGTCGCATTTTGTTGTTACCTGAAAGTCAGACACTAAGGTAAATACATTAACTTACTAAATGTCTTTGTTTATCATAGTTTGGTAAAGAAAAATGAGAAAGATTGCTTGTTAAAATTGTTTCATATGAATATACATACATGTATTACCACAGTCTATCAAAATAAAATGTTGTAAAACAGTTTGACATAAATAAACAACAGTCAAATATCAAAGCGCCACCATCTGTTATTTAGAAATTATGGCAATATATTAAGTTTGGCGATAAATTGAATTTCTGTATCTTGGTTAAAATAGAGTCACCATTCTTTGATATCATAGATACATGTATATCTTTAATGAAAGGAAACAGATCCCAATATTAAGTAATCATGTTGCTTATTTAATTCTTCAGTTACCTGTTCTTACTAATGCTGCCACCTGGCTTTACACTGGTGATCTATAGTGACCACATAGCCCCCTGGCGTTACACTGGTGATCTATAGTGACCACATAGCCGCTTCATTGACAACAATCACTTATGGTGGTTTATCAAGATAACCAACATTTTGAAATGAACATTTATTCAAAAAATTGACTGGCGAATGGCGTTAATGAATTTGGTGTTATAAAGAAAATTTTATACAGCAGGAAAAACATTCCAGGGAAAAATGTGGTGTTATTGCTAGAATGGCGATGAATTGAGTGGTGATGACATCAAAAGTGACTGTATATAACTTCTGTATGTTGTGTGTAGAACAGGCGTGTATATAACTTCTGTATGTTGTGTGTAGAACAGGTGTGTATATAACTTCTGTATGTTGTGTGTAGAACAGGCGTGTATATAACTTCTGTATGTTGTGTGTAGAACAGGCATGTATATAACTTTTGTATGTTGTGTGTAGAACATGCATGTATATAACTTCTGTATGTTGTGTGTGTATAGAACATGCATGTATATAACTTCTGTATGTTGTGTGTGTATAGAACATGCATGTATATAACTCCTGTATGTTGTGTGTGTGTAGAACAGGCGTGTATATAACTTCTGTATGTTGTGTGTAGAACATGCATGTATATAACTTCTGTATGTTGTGTGTGTATAGAACATGCATGTATATAACTTCTGTATGTTGTGTGTGTGTGTAAACAGGCGTGTATATAACTTCTGTATGTTGTGTGTAGAACATGCATGTATATAACTTCTGTATGTTGTGTGTGTGTAGAACATGCATGTATATAACTTCTGTATGTTGTGTGTGTGTAGAACAGGCGTGTATATAACTTCTGTATGTTGTGTGTAGAACATGCATGTATCTAACTTCTGTATGTTGTGTGAAGAACAGGCGTGTATATAACTTCTGTACATGTATGTTGTGTGTAGAACATGCATGTATATAACTTCTGTATGTTGTGTGTAGAACATGCATGTATATAACTTCTGTATGTTGTGTGTAGAACATGCATGTATCTAACTTCTGTATGTTGTGTGTGTATAGAACATGCATGTATATAACTTCTGTATGTTGTGTGTGTATAGAACATGCATGTATATAACTTCTGTATGTTGTGTGTGTGTAGAACAGGTGTGTATATAACTTCTGTATGTTGTGTGTAGAACATGCATGTATATAACTTCTGTATGTTATGTGTGTATAGAACATGCATGTATATAACTTCTGTATGTTGTGTGTGTGTAGAACAGGCATGTATATAACTTCTGTATGTTGTGTGTAGAACATGCATGTATCTAACTTCTGTATGTTGTGTGTGTAGAACATGCATGTATATAACTTCTGTATGTTGTGTGTAGAACAGGCGTGTATATAACTTCTGTATGTTGTGTGTAGAACAGGCGTGTATATAACTTCTGTATGTTGTGTGTGTATAGAACATGCATGTATGTAACTTCTGTATGTTGTGTGTAGAACATGCATGTATATAACTTTTGTATGTTGTGTGTATAGAACATGCATGTATCTAACTTCTGTATGTTGTGTGTGTGTAGAACATGCATGTATATAACTTCTGTATGTTGTGTGTTAAGAACATGCATGTATATAACTTCTGTATGTTGTGTGTGTGTAGAACATGCATGTATATAACTTCTGTATGTTGTGTGTATCGAACATGCGTGTATATAACTTCTGTATGTTGTGTGTGTAGAACATGCATGTATATAACTTCTGTATGTTGTGTGTGTAGAACATGCATGTATATAACTTCTGTATATGTTGTGTGTATGTTGTGTGTTAAGAACATGCATGTATATAACTTCTGTATGTTGTGTGTGTGTAGAACATGCATGTATATAACTTCTGTATGTTGTGTGTATCGAACATGCGTGTATATAACTTCTGTATGTTGTGTGTGTAGAACATGCATGTATATAACTTCTGTATGTTGTGTGTAGAACATGCAAGTATATAACTTCTGTATGTTGTGTGTAGAACATGCATGTATATAACTTCTGTATGTTGTGTGTGTGTAGAACATGCATGTATATAACTTCTGTATGTTGTGTGTGTGTAGAACATGCATGTATATAACTTCTGTATGTTGTGTGTAGAACATGCATGTATATAACTTCTGTATGTTGTGTGTGTGTAGAACATGCATGTATATAACTTCTGTATGTTGTGTGTGTGTAGAACATGCATGTATATAACTTCTGTATGTTGTGTGTGTAGAACATGCATGTATATAACTTCTGTATGTTGTGTGTATCGAACACGCGTATATATAACTTCTGTATGTTGTGTGTAGAACATGCATGTATATAACTTCTGTATGTTGTGTGTATAGAACATGCATGTATATAACTTCTGTATGTTGTGTGTGTGTAGAACATGCATGTATATAACTTCTGTATGTTGTGTGTGTGTAGAACATGCATGTATATAACTTCTGTACGTTGTGTGTATCGAACACGCGTGTATATAACTTCTGTATGTTGTGTGTATAGAACATGCATGTATATAACTTCTGTATGTTGTGTGTGTGTAGAACATGCATATATATAACTTCTGTATGTTGTGTGTTAAGAACATGCATGTATATAACTTCTGTATGTTGTGTGTGTGTAGAACATGCATGTATATAACTTCTGTATGTTGTGTGTATCGAACACGCGTGTATACAACTTCTGTATGTTGTGTGTGTAGAACATGCATGTATATAACCTCTGTATGTTGTGTGTATAGTATATACATGCATAGGCATCGGAACCGGGGGGGCTAGGGGGGGGGGCTTAGCCACCCCCCCCCCCCCCCCCCCCACTTTTTTTGCAAAGATAGACATATGTGTTGAAAATTGGGGCTTAGCCCCCAGACGTTTCTGGCATGTGTGTGTTTTAAGTTGGTTTAGCCCCCCCACTTTCAATTTGCTTCGGACGCCAATGACATGTATAACTTCTGTATTGTGTGTGTAGTATTAGATGAGAGTAGGGAAAAGGTCAAATATTGAACTCTTACATGACAGATATTTAGGTATTAGCTGAATGAAATGCCAGGCATCTCCAGGTGAAATCCATCTTTTGTATAACAAGGTGATAACTTGAACTTCTCCCATTGTCATATGACCCCCACCTGTAACAGAAACCAGAAATTATAAAAATCATGTTTACATACATAGCTACATTACATGTTATGGTACCTGGTCTGGTCATGGTTTAAGATATTTAAGTGTACAGAACATGTACCGTAGGCATGTAACCTGGTCTAGCCATGATAACTTCAATGTAATATAACACATTCAAGATTACCTGACAAAGGATGAGAAAAAAATGATGAGACTTGGCCCAGTTTTTATAAAATCTTTTGGAAGCATTAATACTCTGATATTGGACTTATAATTTAAAGGTTTTAAAAGGATAGTAAAGTATTTTAAAAGTGTCACGTTCATGGAAAGTGTTAGAGGCTAAAAAGTAAGATGTTAAAAATCTAGTGGAAAAATAACTCAACATTGGGGACAAGTACCCACTCCTAACTACTCGTCTCTAAGCCATTGTCACTCATCCAGGACGAGTGGACAAGTATATATAAGTACATTTTTCTGACCCTGATAACATGTAGACATGTTACCTGGTATAGTCATGCATGATTTAACACATTCAAAAATACAAATGTACACACCATGTAGCCATGTTACTTAGCCAGCCGGCAGGTATACATGTGCATATCAGTATACATGTATGTACAATGTACACACCATGTAGCCATGTTACTTAGCCAGCCGATAGGTATACATGTGCATATCAGCATACAAGTATGTACAATGTATAAAGATGTGATGTTTTTGTCAATGGGAGTCACCTGTGCTCTACTTAAAATGGCAGTATTAACGAAATTAAAATAGCATGCTTTTATTCTTCTGTTTCTGAAATATTGCAGCAGTGGGTTGGCAGTATGCGGAGGAAATCTGTTCAGAGTAAATTAATGGCAGTTTGCTGTTTGGCAACTTACAATGAGGTTTTACTTTGCATGATGTATCACTGAAGCAATCAAAATACATGTATAAGAAAACAACAACATTCAATACCTCAATCAAAACAGAACATACAAAATTAAAATTATTTATTTTGAACAAATAACACAACAGTCAAATGAGATACATTTTTTGATAAATTAATTTTGAACAAACAGGTTATCTACATTGTACAAAGCTCATTTTATCTTATAAACATACATATCTGCTGTATAATTACATGACTGCAAATCATTCAATAGCAATCTTATCTAAGCTTACATGCATATTTGTACTTGAGTTTACATACAACAAGGCGAGAGAACATATTGGTCTTCCGGGAAGCTCAAAGCATCTAAATGAGATTGGGAAAATCTTGAAATACACTACATACATGTGATCTATAAACACCCCACTATAAGTGACACATACATTGTATAAACACCCCACTGTAAGTGACACATACATTGTAGACATTTAGAATTCTAGTATTGTGATCTATAAACACCCCACTATAAGTGACACATACATTGTAGACATTTAGCTGTCTAATAATGTGATCTATAAACACCCCATTATAAGTGACACATACATGTAGACATTTAGCTGTCTACTATAATGTGATCTATAAACACCCCACTATAAGTGACACATACATGTAGACATTTAGCTGTCTAATAATGTGATCTATAAACACCCCACTATAAGTGACACATACATACATTGTAGACATTTAGCTGTCTAATAATGTGATCTATAAACACCCCCATATATAAGTGACACATACATTGTAGACATTTAGCTGTCTAATAATGTGATCTATAAACACCCCACTATAAGTGACACATACATGTAGACATTTAGCTGTCTAATAATGTGATCTATAAACACCCCACTATAAGTGACACATACATGTAGACATTTAGCTGTCTAATAATGTGATCTATAAACACCCCACTATAAGTGACACATACATGTAGACATTTAGCCTTCTAATAATGTGATCTATAAACACCCCACTATAAGTGACACATACATGTAGACATTTAGCCTTCTAATAATGTGATCTATAAACACCCCACTATAAAAGGTATATGTACATTTAGAATTCTAGACATGCACTCTATGACCACCCCACTATAAAAGGAATATGTAATATATATAATTCTAGACAGGTGCTCTATAATATCCCACCTTAAGTGGTATATGTACATTTAGCAATCTAGTGATGCACTGTATAAGTACCCTACTATATAATAGGAGGTACACAGATAATTAGCAGTCCTCTATAAATATCCCACTATAAGTGGCACATAGACAGTATGGAAAATTAAGCTATTAAGTGTCCTGGGTTCAATATCTAGTCCAGCTGTACACATTTCTATCTCATTCTACAAACATTTTATAACTATAACGAGTAGAGAATGGCCTCAGATTGTATAAGTACATGCTATGACATGTAAATACAATTGTCCTGTTTTATATACATCACAGTTACATGCAGACAAACAACCAAAAAGATACTCAAATGTTAAAATGATCTACACATGTCATACATATATGTAGTACTGAAGCACGTTCAGCTGCATGCTCTCAGATGAGAATGATACATACGGTTACATGTAGACCTATAGACTTGTACTAAATATTCTTACCTGAATCATTTTCTAAAAATTTCAAGGTATATTCAAGAGTTATGATAGAAAAATAAACATCTGTTTATTATTACAATTAATTGTTAACTAATTACTAATATCACAATTACTAAGGCAAGTTTAAGTTTAAGACTTGTTTAATATTGAGACAGAGAGAGAGAGAGAGAGAGAGAGAGAGAGAGAGAGAGAGAGAGAGAGAGAGAGAGAGAGAGAGAGAGAGAGAAAGAGAGAGAGAGAGATTCACCTGTACATTGTGTATTTAAGAACTAATACCTTACCTCTGTAGTCATTAACCTCAGGTATGTCAGCCAGCAGTAAATCCCGTTGAGACAGCTCTTGCAAACCTTTTAGAATAACTGTTTTTGGCATTTTCTTTGATACATGTCTTCGGGTCATGTTTGCATTCTCAATGTTAAATTTCAAATCAAAGTCATCAAAATTCCAGTGAATAAAATTTTCATCATCTTGAATACAGTTAAATCTGTCTAAGCCCAGTTTACTAAGAGATGAAATTGACAATGCAGGGCTGGGAGTGGCAGAGTATTGAGCCCAACTACCCATATGCGAATGGCTAGAATGGTGACTAAATGATGATCCTGTTTGTACACGTGTATCTGAGCTTTCTGAAATGAGCACTGAGGAAACTTTTTGTTGTCTTAAACTCTCAGTGTCATCTGACTGTTTACTTAGATACAGAACCTTAACAACCTGGGCCTCCTCAGAAGATATAACACCTACAAAATCTTCACAGATAGAAATCTTTTCAATTTCAAATCCCCATTTTAACTGTAAAAACAACACAACATCCATATATGTTTTGTCTGATTTTGGTATTGTTTTCTCCACTAAATGGTAAATATCAGTCACATTGCGTTGAACTATTGCCAAATTGCCAGTTTGCTGACACGTGGCAATACTTGATACTTTGTATTGACACGGCACATCAACAACTTGCAGTTGTGAATCATCGATACTAGATGGTTTAAGACTATGATCTCGGCCCGCTAACCTCACACATGCCCGTTTTCTTTGCTGTTCTGTAGCCAAGTGCCAGTTGAGATATACTTTGACAGAGTAGTAATCCTGACGTCGAGATTTTTTAGACTCAATAGTTGCAACATAGTTACCTAAAACATGTAAAACAAAATTACAAATGTTTTTGTAAATATGAATGTCAAATGATACGTGTGGTGCAATAAAGGTATATGCATCAAATGATCACAAAATGTCAGTTAACTGTATTATGTCACTAGTGTGTATGTTTCCATGTTTCCATGTTTACTTTAACATATACCGGGTAGTCCAATTTATGTGTTATAGGCCAAGAGTGATATGAGTGATAGACTGAGACTGGCTCGATCTCCCTGAACCAGTTTAATAATATACAGTTGACTCTTGATACCACAAAGTTCATGGAACCACCAAAAATCTTCGAGGTTTCAAGAGTTTGAGCTTTTGAGAGTTCCAGATATTGACATTTCGACTGATGTAGGTTCTTAATTAATACTACACAATATATGCAATTGTGTTGTGATAGTTCACATGAACTGTCATAATTCCCATACATAGTTTTCAAGCAAAAAATTATGTAAATATATTCCATCAGCGTCGGAAGCAAATTGAAAGTTGTTTTAATTTTTTTTCACTCTGACATAGAAGTTAGACTACAAGTATCTAGTTCCAACTTCCAAATGTATAAAATATGTCCATTGTCTCAAAATCACATACATTTCAGCAGTCTTACTCTCCATTACGACACTTTTCGTACATGCCAGTACATTTCAGTATTTTAACCAAGCTGGTAATAGAGGGCAAAGCCCTCATATATGTAGAGAAGCTCACATTTTTATTCCAACTACATCCGGGGTTACTAATGGTAAAAATTCTGCTCACATCAGGAAGTTAAGCGAGACACAAAAAAATGTCGGAATTGCAAAGTCATAACTTAAAAGCGCATTGCAGAGGAGGTAATAAAGTACCAGACTAGCAAACGTTTTCCAGACTGAGACTAGGCCATAACGACTAGGGTTGTACATTGAACCCGATCACAAAGCATATCCATTATTCGGATGAAGTGATAGATATGCTGGGATAGAGTAAAATAGATAGCATAAAACATAATGTTGCATTTATTTCATGACCAATAAATAACACGTAAGATTCTATATCAGTTTTAACACCAAGGAAATGGACTGGGACACTTACGTGATAAAAACACTGAACATCAATCCCTTGGCTTTGGGGATTCTGTCGTGTTGTTCCTGCCAAAGGGAATAACTAAACATGTAAAACTGTTGATGAATGCTTTCGCCCTCTCCATAGGTTTACCTATGTATTATTATTTATACCAGCCTACCATGCATTTACATTGTGACCTAATCCCTTTGCAGACTATGTCGTGTTGCCCAAGGGAATTACTTGTGCCAAGTTGTGCGCACTACAATGGCTACATACATCATATTACATGGCTCGTCAAGTAGAAGATAAAATTAAAAACCTATTTCTATTCATATTGACACGTGGTACCTTAATGAAGACGGATTGTACTATATGAACTATTTTTTACCTGTTTCGTTATATAAAATCTGACTGACTTGAGCTTCTGTTGAAAATGAGTTTATTTTCACGTGCTTGGTCGTCGTCCCGTTGGTGAAGACTTCCACCACACAATTCTGCGTCGCTACAAAGATTTTATCTTTATATGCAAACACAGCAACAGGTTCTTCGGTGACAGGTATCACATTCTGGGATTTAAAGTTGTGAAATTTATAAACTTTTACCATGTCGTGCCTCTATACGAAATAATTGTTGTAAAAGTAGTTAGACGACAAAAACTTGAGTACGCTATACTTCAACCATTTTCTTATCACATGACCAATGTCATGAATGTAATACGCGTATGCCAAACCCGTTGTTAATTCCCGAAATACAGTAGGGTGACATAAGTGACTATACTTTTTATTTTTCTCTAGAATATATTTCATACAAAGTCGCGATTTTTTCATAAACTATTACACAGTCATTTTCTGTATGTTTTGAGGTTTCATTGTTTGTTTTGATGTGAATTTCCATTTGTTTCGTTTTAAAATACTTTTTTGCGGGATATAACATTTTTATGATTGTTTTTTTTTTTAATTTGAATTTCTGAAACAATGAAATACAGAATTTAATTTTCTGTTAAAATTCCTGAATTTTGAAAACAGAAATTTTGAACATTATGAGATATTATACAATGAAAGTGTAAATAGCTTCAGCTTTATGGTTCAAGTGTTACCAAAATTAATTTAAAACATGAACGTTTTGAAAATTTGCAGATTTATATGAAATCTATAGAGATAACTGAAAAATAAACTCACATTTGTCACTGTATAATCAATCTATATTTGAATATTTCTTCAGTAAAATTCTAAATTATTCAAAATCTAAGACATTCATCTTATGGAAGTGGTCCGTCTTAGACGGATTCGAGAATTGGAGTTTTTTTTTGGGGGGGGGTTGGGGGTTGGGGGGGGTTGTGTAGGGTTTGGGGGGGGGGATGATATCTGCGAGGTGGTGTTTGTTGAGTAAGTATGGGTTATATGGCAACGACGTAAGTTCTATTGTTTATATCAGCCTAACTAGGGTGGGGGGGGGGGGGGGGTACTTGGTGAGGTGTTGAAGGGTGTAAAAGTTGTTCTGTTGGAATAAGAACGGATTCTGGGAGTTTTTATGGGAGGGGGTTAGGGTAGTTAGTTGATGTGGAGTGGTGGGGGGGGGTTCGGGTTTGGTTTTGTGAAGATTGATGTACTTTATTGTTGTCACGCGGGCGTTTTTTGTTTCTTGTTTTTGTTTTGTTTGTTTGGGTTTTTTTGTTTTTTGTTTTTTGCCTTTTACATAAACGTGAAAAAATATTCGAACACTTAATTTTTTACTGTATATTTCATATAAACCACATTTAAAAAGAAAACTATTGTAAGACAGGTAGTTGTGGGGCAAATTCCTACACGAAATAAATTATTTTAAGACCATTAATATTATGTCTAATACGCGTTAGGAGCAGTGAAGGATATCGATTCCCAATGTTCAAGAATTTGGGTAAAACAGGTGGTATCATAATTTCTGTGGAAACGCTGGGTAAAATCGGAGAATTTTATATGCTGGGACATATAAAATTCTTCGATTTTACCCAGCGTATCCACAGAAATTAGTGGTATCAATGATATTTTCGTATTAAGTGCAGAAGTACATGAAGTGTTTTTAACAGAATCATCAAGTCCATTCCATAAGCTTATAGAGGAGGGAATAAAAAATCTTTTAAATGTATCTACTCGACATCTTGGCATTTGATAGTTGTCAGGGTTACGAAAATTATTATTAAGGTCTTGGAGGCAGTAAACAATGAAGATACTCTGGAACTAGCCTATTGTGAATTTTATAGAAAGTAGATAGTTCAGATTGTTCACGTCAAAATCTGGAAGTACAGAATTATTCATATAACTTTGGATAGGTTCGAATCACCAATGATATTACAGTGATTTTTTTTCGGAGTGACTGTTTCTTTTTTTACAAAATAAATACCATCTATAGTCTATTCAAATTTACAAGTCGCATTTTCATTGGTCGAACATTATTGAGTTACAAGAGGGTACCCGTACGTGACCCCATAGGGGATTGCGTTAGATCCTCTACACAACATATCAGAAAACGGTAATTATAAGTTTACATCCTGGGCTAACCCCTAGAAAGTGTCCCGAAATGAAGTACCATCCCCTTTGTGATATCTGCGATCGATGCTAATTTCAAAGGTCGACACAGGCTATCATTTAGAATATTTCCCACTTCTGACTAAGTTTTGCGTATTTAAAATTCAGTCGGTAGCGCGCGATTCTTGATCGTGAGGTCGTGAGTTCGAGTTCAGCCGGCGGCAGGTCGGATTCCTGTCCTTCGGATGAGACAGTAAAAACCGAGGTCCCGTGTCATAGGAGGTGTCGGCACCGGCAGTGGTGATCTCCATGTGAGTGAAAGATTCTTGAGTGGGACGTTAAACAATAACACAACCAACCAAAATCATTGTTTAAAATTTAGGTATAGTCCTACAGACTTTAGTTTGGTATGGAAATCGAATGTTAACCCGGTTGACAGAAATTGATCTATCCACACCACTAAGCACTCGTATGACGTGACTCCTACAATCCCGGTTGCTGTTTTCAAAGCCCCGGCCATGCGCCTTGTAAGGGTGCACAAAAGTCATATAAATACTCTTTAAATTAATCCTTGGGTGAAAAAAAAATATTCAACACTGTGTTATCTCCCTTGTTGGGGATTCGTTTGATGTGCTAAATGTCCCTTTAGGTTGACCTCCCTTTTAAAGCCACGCCACCTGTGTTATGACTTTGTCCTTGTAGTCAAAATGGAAAATCCGTTGGTAGTAAATGGGCTAAAAGTGAAATTTTTCCTTTTATAATAACAGACATTTCTTCAGCAAACCCGTGAAATGTAGTTCAATCTAAGGAACGGTTGATGAACAGTTGCATTTTCACATTTGAAATTAGTTTACCCAAGAAAATATTTCGAACATGCCCAGAAGTCGAATTGCAGGTTGAAAATTGCGAGTTTACACTGATGGTCAAAGCTGTCAGATTATCATTAATTTTTAACTTTGACCCTGAGCTGATTTTGATCTGTTAACCCACATAATTCTATATTGATTATTATGAGAGTTGTTAGGTTATTGCAATTGGTAGTTTCTATTTGACATTTCTGGAAGTGACGTCAAAGGTGATCTTTATAATAATGTTAACTATTAAAGGGTTCCTCCGTTTAAACTCTACATTGTCGTGTTATTACAGACGCAGTAGCAATCACACAGAATAATTATCGTTGTATACCTAGGTTGGGCGTAAATTCCACCTCCGGTATTTATCGGTGTAAATACCGGTAAATACTGTCCTGGTAAATACTCCTCAAGTGGCAAATAGTGGCAAATACTGGTCAATTGAACTTTTGAGGATTAAAACACCCATTATACCTGAACTAGATTGACTTAAAATAATATTTCACTTATAAATTGAATGTTGATAATATTATCACCATATAGTATTATAAAATATTTTACAAGTTTTACCTTGAAATATTTGACTGCGGTGGATGTTATCAATTTATTTACCAATCAACTTACCAGTCACGTTACACACTTCATATTTAGAAAATAAATGAAATGACATCTCGCGTTTAAAATCAACTTTCACATTAGCAGATTGTTACACCTTGATTGTCATATTCTAAATTATAACTACAACTGTTAAAATTCAACTTGTCAACAGTTGATGGCATATGTCGGGAGCATACCACAATGACGATGTACTTCACCGTCCACATACTTTACATCCGTATCTGAAAGTAACCACGGTATCACGGGGTAATGTCCTTGCGGAAGGTGATAGCTATTCACACATCATTTTGTAATAAACATGAGTTAAATTTAGTGGTTTTCCGTGATCTTTGATCACGCCAACATAGACCTATATCTTGCAAAACCACAAAATCTTCATTAACCATCCTGCACCGCAGCCAAAACCAGTGGGAAGCTTTGATGACTTTACAGGGAGCCATTGAAGGCCATATTTAGTAAAGTGAGCTATTGCTATAGGGTCGCCGTCCGTCTGTTAACCTCTTTTTTCTCAAGAACCAGAAGGCCAGTTATAACCAAACTTGACATATAGCGTTTCCATGCGACGCAACATAACGTCTGCTAATTAAAAAAGGACCAAAACTTGGTGCAACTTTTAAAATCTACTTCTCGTGAACCAATGGGAACATGAGTTTCAAATTTTGAATGCATAATTTTTAAGTCAATATCTACAAAGTTTGCGAACGAAAATGAAATCTGTTCATAAACGAGCCACTATGGGGAGCTTCATTAACATTGGGTACATTTGTATTACAAATTATTTAATAACTTGGAACTGATCGACTTTTTGTATACAAAGATATATGAGGAAGTTGTTAGGAATTATCTGAGGATTATTTTGACAAAATGTCATGGTCACAAGCACCTAAGTAAGAGGAAAATATAATTTTTTGGTAAAAATTTCGACATTTTTGACTACTTCTCCAGAACCATTGAACCAATTTGAATCACACTTGACAGGAAGTATAACCATATAATGGCGCATAAAGTTTGCGGATGAAAAAGGGCTAGGACCAAACATAGTTGCCATAGCTAAATAAAGAACGTATGAGTCAGCAGATATTTTGATTAAATACATGCATCTCCAAAATTATTAAAGCAAGAGAAAAAAAACTGTACCTTAAAATGAGCAGCTTGCAAAAATCTACCAACATTTTAATTTGGTGGAAATTGTCTGGTCGCCCCTTATGTCAGTTATTCCCCAACCCTTTTTTATTATTACTATTTTTTTTTTGGATGTTTTTTGACATTATCTTGAAAAGTATAACAGGCAGAGTAAAAGTGAAGGAAGAAAAAATGTTCAGCATGCAAAGATCTATAACAAAGTCAATGGGTCGAAATTGTCAGGTCGCCCCTGTACGGGAGTTATTTCTCCTTTTAAGTGGATTTTTAATGTTTTGGGATGTTTTTTTTTTAAAAAATACCTTTAAATGTATAATAGTTAGAGTAAAAGTGAAAGAAGAAAACATGTTCAGCATGCAAAGATCTAACAAAAAAGTCAATAAGGCCCAAATTTTCAGGTCGCCCCTTTTGGGAGTTATTTTCCCTTATATTGAATTTTTCATGTTTTTGACAGTTTTGTCTTATCTTGAAAAATATAATAGATAGAGAGAAAGTGAAAGAAGCAAAAATGTTCTGCAGGCAAAGATCTACAAAAAAGTCAAGGGATCGTTATTGTCAAGTCGACCCTTATGGGAGTTTTTTTCCCTTTTAGTGGATTTCTCATGCTTTTGACAGTTTTGTCCTATTATCTTGAAAAGTATGATAGATAGAAAGTGAAAGTTATTTCCCCTTTTATAAGGATTTTGCATGTTTTCGATTATTGTTGCACATAATCTTGAACGATCTATAAAAAAGTGGGCAAGGCAAGTCCACCCTTATGCAAGTTAATTTTCCTTTGCAGTTAATTTGTCATGCTTTTGGTTGCTTTTCAATATGTTGTCATTAAAAAACATCACTCAGGTGACTATCAAGGCCCAATGAGCCTACTGTTTTTCATGTTTATTAGCCATTTTATCTTTTAAACAATTTTTATGTTTTCTGCAATGTTGACCAATTTTGCCGGGTGAGCGATTTAAGTGTCCTTGGGCCTCTTGTTTTATATTATTGAAAAATGCGATTGCCTTCTTGAGACAAATGAACACTGTCGGGGAGATAAAGGTGGGGAGAATGTAAGGAAAACTAAGGGTGCATAATGATGCTACCAGATGGGACAAACATGCGAGTTGAATTCCTGTTTTGTCTCTCTCTAACACGTTTCATTGCTGGGTAACTATTTATAGCATAGCACCAGGAGAACCTTGGAAGCGCCTGTGACCAAATAAAGGTTGCATTTGAAAATGTATCATGGAGAAATGAATGGGTGGTTGTTGGGATATGTTGTAATTGCTTGATGGGTGTCTGTCCAATGTCATTAGCACCACAGTGGAGTAGTATGCAGCTTATTTCTACAAATGCTCTTTTCACCAATGATGATCCAATCAGCCAAATGTTTCATGGAGATATAAATGGTAGGTGGTTAGCACCTACTGAAGGGATGGGTGTATATTGCATGCTTATGTATGATTAAACTGGAAAGAGAGACCTGATGTAGGTTTTGTAAGTTGCGGACTTCCATCTACCAGCTGATTGAATTAGTTTGTCAGGAACACCATTGCTAGCTGCTGTAGATGCAGCGCCTACTGGTACTGAACATGTCTGGTCTCTGGTTGGACTGATAATTATAGCGATCCCTTTCCTATGCTGATCAGTTTTGGAGGAGCGAAGTAACAAGTTAATGTCGGCCTGCGTCAGCTGCAAGTCCGAACTAGAAATAATGGCATCCCTTGGCTTACCCTGGGACAAAATAAATTCACCTACTCGGCGGAAGGCATAAACGGCTAGCGAGCAGACTGTAGAGAAAAGGGTTGCTTCATAGGCACTATTGCATATGATCAGGATCACAAGACATTGTTTATTGGTGTGAAACAACATTTGTTCCCTATAAAGCTCAGATTTTCATAGAGTCAAGGCAAGGACTACGGGCACTAACTCTAGGAATGTAATGTCCTTAAGTATTTCTGAATCTGACCATACGCCTTGCCAAAACAAGTAAGCCCAGAGAGTACCCAAAATGGCGCCAAAGCAAAATTGAGCACTACCTGCGCTATCTGTGAAGAGATGTAAACAATCATTAGAGGACCAACTAGATTCAGGGAAGAAAGTCGTACCATTGAAGTTGTCCAAGAATGAGAGCCAGAGTAGCAGATCTTGTTTAAGGGCTGAACTTAAACGGATATGATGGTAGGGTTTTGTGCAACTTATTGTGGCATCGTAAAATCGACCAATGAAGGCCTTGCTGCCTCGAATAAAAAACAATATTGCCCTGCTGATAAAAGTTAGGTGACCTGAAAGAGACTGGATTTTTTTTCAAGGATGCTTTCTTTGTCAGTTTAAGGTCCTCTAGTTTATCTTGTGGAATACTAATTTCTGGATGCATGTATCAAGCACCAAGCCAAGGAATGTTATTCTAGTCGCTGGGCCCTCTGTTTTATCTCTGTTAATAGGAATACCTAAATATTTTCAAAAGCTCTCAAACTGGGACAAGGCCTGTGAACATTGATCAGTAGCTGGTTTGCTTATGAAGATGTAATCATAGAGGTAATGGTGAATTGTAGTGATGCTTGATTGATCACGGACAGCCAATTCCAAGAAAGTTGCTTTTGTGAAAGTGTTTCAGGAAACGGAGCAGCCAAATCGGAGGTATTTGTCGAAATAGAGGTTTCCTTCAAAACAGAAACCTAAGAGATGGAAATCTTCTCTCCGAACTGTAAGCAAGCGAAAGGCACTCTGAATGTCCATAGTAGCCCCTTTCCGACTTTGAATATTGTCCGAATTACTTGATCAAATGATATGTACTTGACTGACATATGAAGGTTGTCAATGAAAACACTTATATTGGCTTCAGGGGTACATGATAGATGAGTAATCATACACCAGCCACCATCGGCCTTAGGAACCAGTCCAATGGCAGAAATGTGCAATTTCGGAAATGGAGGGTTTGATGAAGGGCCACAGATACGCCCTTTTGAAATTTCGTCATCTATTCTTTCTTTTAATTCTTTACTGTGCATTTCAAATTATTAGTAAAACACTCTTCATGCGGACACTAAATTGTAAGCCATTTCGTAATTCCCTGGCAATATCTATGTTAAGAATATTCTCAACCAACGGTAAAATTGTCGAGAGCTTAATGGGTGAATGACCAAGGTCCCACATGTCGAAGTTTGGGCGTATGGAACGTTGGGGCTAAATGGTGGGTGCTGGATGCAAAATAACGGAGTCGGCTGTCTGTGAAAATGCTGGTATGATCGTGGGACACTGAGTCATTGGGTGCGGCGTATTGCAATGTACTCTAAGACAAAAATGAGCATAAGAGCAGTTAGGTTTGTTGCAGGCTTCTTGAAAATTGTATATGTAACATATTTTGTTACCAGGGGATTGGGGAGCATTAACCCGCGGATTAGAGGAATATTGGAGCCACAACTGTGTATCTATTTTATCCCAGGCAACGGATGGATCAAGCGCAAATTTCAATCTGAATTGCTCACCATATGTTATGAATTTGAGCCGCGCTTTTCAAATTTAGGAACGATTGAGGAACTATTGCATCTTTTAAAGGGATATGACCTGTCGTAGGTGAAAAATTGTACATGCCCATTTTATGTAATATTTTATCTCATATCTCATATATATTCCAAAGAGACCATCTGGTGGTTAGAATAGCACATGCATGTGTAAAATTGCAACAATCTTGCCAAACGTAACTCGTAATATCAGTTATTCTTGTCCGCCATTACATTGTGCGTTGCAGATTAACTTTCGGTAAATTTTTACGAAGACTACCGAGTGTACAATAAACACGTGCTATTTGCAGTTCACATACATTCTATTCTTATTGCCCGTTGCGTTTATTTTTTTTGTATTCATATGAAGCGGAATTTATACAGTCTCTGCTCTCCAAATGAAAAAAAGAGTTAGCATCTCGGTTCAATTTTGCTTACAGGTATATCGACGATGTTCTGTCCATAAATAATTCAGAATTTCAGAATTACCTCGGCCAGATGTATCCTGTTGAGCTAGAGATCAATGAGACGACAGAGAGCAACACATCTGCTTCTTACCTAGATTTACTCCTGTCAACTTCACGCATCTCTCAATTTCCATATAACAAACTTCCCGTTTCTAAGTTATAATATTCCATCTTCTCCTTCCTATGGCGTTTTCATTTCACAACGTTATGCTAGGGCATGCTCTTCTTATGAATATTTTATTCTGGGAGCTAAACGACTAGCCAATAAACTACTTACACAAGGTTACATTGTTGAACGCTTGATCGTCGTTTAAAAATTTGTATGGTCGATACGGGTATCTTGTTAGACATTATGGATCACGGCCACAGACAGTGACTCCGTTTCACCAATCATGCTTTTCACCGAACTTGACCTCATCACCAAACTTGACCCTTTTACCGAATTTGACCCGTTCATCGAACTAGAAAGGTTTCCGTGGAACATTTGCGACGGGTGTGGCATGCCAGCAGAAGACGCTGACTCCTTCCGGACACCTGGTCTTATCCCGTTTGGAATTCGTAATTGTTCTTCATGTTGAGACCATTTGCATATCTAATTCGTTTCCACCGGACATGGCGGCACGATTGTAAAACATGAGGTACGCATAGTTTTCACAATTATATTATTTTAATTTTGCCCATGTCAGCATTCAGGGTAACATTAAAGATCGGAAAATTTAAATTTAAGTGACCTGATATATTTATTCATATATTCATCCGATTTTCTTCAGGTATTTAAAATAGCGTTGAAAAGCATATATTTTACATAATAAATGCACTTTCCAATAAAAATCACGTCCTGTATTTTAAAAGTAAATATAAAACACATAAAAAATCGGCCGACTTTAACATAGCCCGAGAGCGTAACGGACAGAGATCCCCTGACCGAATTACGAAGTACATTTGATATGGCGAAGCAGTTTATCGGAAAGGTCATTGCATACGGAAACAAAGCTGGATTATTTAAGGTACGGGAAAACTTAAATTGTAATTAAACAAATAACTTCGAAAAGAAGATCTTTTATCATATTCTCGACAATAATTCAGGGGACAAATATAATCATTGTGACAACTTATGTGTACGAGTTATTCATCTTTTATTGAGTTTTGATGATTTGACATGCAAGAGTTACTCATCTTGGATTGAAGTAATTTTATATTATTTGACTTTAAATTGATCAATTTATTTCATCTGAAACCTAATTAATGAATCAGATTATAAGATAATTGATGTCATAGGCTTACTTTCGACAGATTTATTTTTGAGTTCTTATTTAGTAATTAATGTTAATTTGTACTTTTGTTTAAAATTTTGTAATTTCTTGGCTTTTACTTCATATGAAAGTAGAGTTAAACCATTAAATGTGCAACTAGACCCAGACTTAGTGTAAGTAATTTAGATTTTAGTTAGGACAGTGGTACACCATGCTTTCTGCAATACAAAATACTATATTTATGGTCTTTTCACGGGTACACTTGTATTTTTTTCTCACCTCACCACTAAAAACTTGTTGCCACAATATAACTGAACAAGAGTCCAAAATGGCCTCAATCGCTCACCTGAGAACCATCTACAAGTGTGGAAGGAAGACCAAGAGGAATATGTACATGTAGGCTGATCTTGCCAAGAAACATAGATATTGATGTTTTAAGAAATTCATCAAAAATTCTAGAAATCAAATTTCAGCAAAATTCTTGCACAAAAACATTTCTTTTCCTAATTACAAATGAAACACATTAAATGAATGCATCAAAGTGAATGCAAGGGAGATAACTGACGAAATCATGCAAAAATGAATGAAAAGACGAAAAGACCTCAAAAACGCGTCACATTTCGATTTCTATGAAAGATACAATCATATATCCATGTAGATCACTCAGAAACAATCCGTGTTTCAATTCAGGTAACGGTTCTGGAGAAGAACACTTTTAAAGGGGGCTATCTTTTGAAACATATTCTGCCCCGCCCTGAATCCACCCCTGGCAGAAAAGTACAAGTGTCAAGTTTCGTCAAAATCCCTTCAGTGGTTTCAGAAAAGAAATCGAAAATGTGATAAGTTTACGGGCGGACGACGGACGGAGAGTGATCACAATTGTTGCGTGTGGCGTACAAACCAAAATTCAACGTTTTATGGTGACATTTCCACTATTGTATGTAATTACTAAAGTTACGCTGTGTAGTAATAATTAGAGACTAAGTTAAATAACAAGATTTTCATCAAATACACGTGTTAGATATTGCAGTGTTTATTCTGCGGTCAATTGCATGTCAGACGGAGTACACAGTGCGCAGTCTGAAGCCCAATACACGAAAGGTAAGGGTTCTTACGAAGCCCTCTCAATAGCTTTAAATTATTGTTTTAAAATGTTTTGATGGCTTTCATATTCTCAAATTTGAATATTTTCAAATATAATTATTTTATTAGGTATTCGGACAAAATCCGTTAACATCTATCTATCTATCTATCTACATATATATATATATATACATGTATAAATATATATATATAGAGAGAGAGAGAGAGAGAGAGAGAGAGAGAGAGAGAGAGAGAGAGAGAGAGAGAGAGAGAAACTCCATAATTGTCAACACTTTGATATCTTTATAAACGGTAAACAAATACCGACTTCGTCATTGTCAACACTTTAATATCTATATAAAAGGTAAAGAAATACCGACTAGTATGTGATGTCGGTGTCGGTGATACTGATTACAGTAATAACAGAACACGGGTGTGTGTGATTTTTTTTAGCTTTAATAGTCTTCTTTCGTCTTTCATGTACTCAAAAAGTAAACATTCATACAATATATAATATTTATCAATTTATTTAAACTATTTTTATAGATAGAAAAGTGATGGGAAAGAATGACTATTTACATAAGACTTTAGTATCATCAATAGTTACTGTCAATTAACTATTCAATTCGCATACATTCGCATATATCCATATATCTCACTTTCTCGCCATTTTTCATTAGTTGCTGAACATGTAACAACAAAACAAGAAGAATTTAATATTTCCCTGAAGATATTTGGTAAACATATACATTAAAAGGTAAACTATATCCCTCCTTTAAAAACTAGATTGTAAAATTACCACAGCTCTCCGTCTCTTTGTGTTTTCTGTAACATCACAAAGTTACCACGTTCTACAAAGGAATACTGTAAATCACTTAGTCAAAAATTCACAGAATACTCAAAACCTAAAACATGATTTGTACTATATATATATATCTGTGTGTGTGTGTGTGTGTGTGTGTGTGTGTGTGTGTGTGTGTGTGTGTGTGTGTGTGTGTGTGTGTGTGTGTGAGTTCGTGTGCCTGTGTAATTCGAGTTTGTGATCTCGTTGTGGTCATGGAAATGTTTGTGCGTACAAATATAATCCTATATATCGGAACCTTAAGCCAGTCGTAAAGCCTTCATCATTGTCAAACAAAACACAAAGTCGAAGATCTAGGCAATTTTCTAGGCACATAGTTGACGCATTTGGAATGCATAAAGCACATGGAGGGACATATGTACATATCATTGTCACGTAAACATCACGTTAGAGGGTATTTGCGAGATCTTGCCAGTGACGTTAGAGCCATGGCTGCACTGATTTCCTTCCAGCTGATGTCATCTTGTTGTCTGCAAAAAACAAAATAATGCTGTTAAATATCATTCACTTGTTTATAATCAAACTGGCTAAAATTTGTTGATAAAATATACTTATAAGTTGGTGATTTAGTGTAATCAGTTGCGTTTTAAGTGAACTGGACAATTGCCTCTTTGCTATACAACTGATATACATCTCTAAACTAGATACCGACAACTCTATATTTATTGTCTCTATGCTATACATCTACACATTTCTAAACTAGCTAGCGAAAACTCTATACTTATTGTCTCTTTGATATACGACTGCTACACTAGACTAGATACTGCTAAATTAGACACCGACAACTCCATACCTATTGTCTCTTTGCTATACGACTGCTATACATCTCTAAACTAGACACCGACAACTCCATACCAATTGCATCTTTGTTATACAGTTGCTATACATCTATAAACCAGATACCGACAACTGTATACTTATTGTCTCTTTGTTGTACTTCTACACATTTGTAAACTAGCTACTGACAACTGTATACCTATTGCCTCTTTGTTATACAGTTGTCATACATCTCTAAACTAGATACCGACAACTGTATACTTGTCTCTTTGTCATACATCTCTAAACTAGATACCGACAACTGTATACTTATTGTCTTTTTGCATATATCTCTAAACTAGATATACCTACAACTGTATATTTAATAATGTCTCTTTGCCATATATCTCTAAACTAGATATACCTACAACTGTATACTTATTGTCTCTTTGCATATATCTCTAAACTAGATATACCTACAACTGTAAACTTATTGTCTCTTTGTCATACATCTCTAAACTAGATATACCTACAACTGTATACTTATTGTCTTTTTGCATATATCTCTAAACTAGATATACCTACAACTGTATATTTAATAATGTCTCTTTGCCATATATCTCTAAACTAGATATACCTACAACTGTATACTTATTGTCTCTTTGCATATATCTCTAAACTAGATATACCTACAACTGTAAACTTATTGTCTCTTTGTCATACATCTCTAAACTAGATATACCTACAACTGTATACTTATTGTCTTTTTGCATATATCTCTAAACTAGATATACCTACAACTGTAAACTTATTGTCTCTTTGTCATACATCTCTACAACTGTATACCTACAACTGTAACTTAATTGTCTCTTTGCATATATCTCTAAACTATATATACCTACAACTGTATACTTATTGTCTCTTTGCCATATATCTCTAAACTAGATATACCTACAACTGTAAAAATTGTCTCTTATTCATACATCTCTAAACTGATATACCTACAACATACATCTCTAAACTAGATATACCTACAACTGTATATTTTATAATGTCTCTTTGCCATATATCTCTAAACTAGATATACCTACAACTGTATACTTATTGTCTCTTTGCATATATCTCTAAACTAGATATATTGTATCTATTGTCTCTTTGCCATATATCTCTAAACTAGATATACCTACAACTGTATACTTATTGTCTCTTTGCCATATATCTCTAAACTAGATATACCTACAACTGTATACTTATTGTCTCTTTGCATATATCTCTAAACTAGATATACCTACAACTGTATACTTATTGTCTCTTTGCCATATATCTCTAAACTAGATATACCTACAACTGTATACTTATTGTCTCTTTGCATATATCTCTAAACTAGATATACCTACAACTGTATACTTATTGTCTCTTTGCCATATATCTCTAAACTAGATATACCTACAACTGTATACTTATTGTCTCTTTGCATATATCTCTAAACTAGATATACCTACAACTGTAAACTTATTGTCCCTTTGTCATACATAAACTAGATATACCTACAACTGTATAATTATTGTCCCTTTGTCATACATATCTAATACATGTAAAGTCCGTTTGCTCTCCATTGAAACTGGGGTTTTGTTAAATTTCTTAAATTTCACTTCATAATCAAATTTTAATTTTACAGCAATGTTTTTAATTTTACCATACATAACTGAATTGTGAATATGCAAATTTTGGGTTTGCTAACAAAACTTTTACCCATTTATTGCAATACAAAAATTTGTAAAAGTTTGTGTAGGTAAATGCAGAGTTGATAAAACAGCACCCAAAATTATTTATGATTCATGCATAAGTAGGTCGTATGCAAATCAAAAACTCTGGGCCATATGACAGTAGACTGACATGAGATTGTATTATAAATTCTAAATTATTTTTTATTAACTGAACAAAAAAATCGAAATTATAAGTTTGTATCATTTTTAATATAATGCACAAAACCAGCGATATATAAAGCTAATGTGGTGCGCTGGATTTAAAACAACGTAAAAACAAACAAAAAATGTTAACTTGAAACTTATGTTGACTTGCATCAATAGTGAGATGATCCCTTATTGACCAGTCTGCATGAATGAAGTGAGTGACAAGTAAGACCTATTCATCTTATGTGAATGGACAATAGCAAGCACATTTGACTATTTTCAGGTAACCACGTGGTTTGAAAACAGCTTATATGTACAGTATTACTAGTCTGGCTGTTCAATGCATTGGATTTACACCCACGTAATTTGAAATAAATCTTACACTATTAGTAATGGGGAACCTTTTCGCTTGAATTGCTTGATGCAATTAAAATTCATTTTTAGTTATGTATAACCTTTAAAATAACATTGATGAACATTTAAAATATATAAAGTATTTAGATTTTGCAAAAAATGACTAAACCCCAGTTTCAGTGGAGAGCAAACAAACTATACATACAGTGACTATCTAATTTAAAACCTCGGGTTTATTAAGATCGGAATACCTTGACGTAAGAACTAGTGCTCAGTTTCACATTCACAATGAGTGGACACATGCTAATCATTTTTATGTACCGTTCAATACAAGACAATATCTAATTACAATGTAACTGACAACTCAAAATCACAAATCGATTGCATATCAATTTTATCTAGTTCTCCTCATCTGGTTATTCAGACTTTTCTTCATGCAATGATAAAAACTTTCTGTTAAAAGTGATAACTGAAATGAAACGTTTTCAGATACGTGGGCCTAGACGTAATAACTATTTATTCTAAATGACTTTTCACACACACCTTTTTTCAATTAGAACTTCAGGTGTAGGAAGGGAAATGAACCACTTTAAACGAATATACGACCACTTGGTCATGTGAACATAGTGGGTTTTTCAACGCCAACTTCATAGTTCACCTCATCATTTTGGCCGAGCTTCGCCTGTTTGACTTTTGGCGAATATGACACCCACGTTAGTAAGGCAAAACGCAAAGTATTGCGCACAGATATAGAGTTCATGTATGCCATGTTAAATTACATGTATGTATTTATATATTAAATGGTTTTGTTTACAGGAATAGGTTCCTTATTACATTTGCGTTGATATATTATACGTAAATACGTATGCGTAAATACGCAAAGGTTTAGACAGGGAGCGTGTTCATTTCGCATTAGCACTAAAGTTAAACATCGTTATTTGGTTGATATCCGGCAATTAGCGCTGAGGTTTTAAAGGTTTTTAATTTCTGTTGTGTTAACGTCGTCCTTACCGAGATTCTAGGTCATTGTTGCAAACTGAATTTGGACAATAACAACGGGAAATATGCTAGACAATTAATTTACACGGGGCATTGAAACACGTTTGTTTGTCAGTTTTCTTGTACCCTGTCAGTCATTCAGTTTTGTTGTACTCTGTCAGTCAGTCAGTTTTGTTGTACTCTGTCAGTCAGTCAGTCAGTTTTGTTGTACTCTATCAGGAAGTCTGTCAGTTGTGTTGTACTCTGTCAGTCTGTCTGTTTTGTTGTACTTTGTCAGTGTGTCAGTTTTGTTGTACTCTGTCAGGCAGTCTGTCAGTTTTGTTGTACTCTGTCAGTCTTTCAGTTTTGTTGTACTCTCTCAGTCAGTTTTGTTGTACTCTGTCAGTCAGTCAATTTTGTTGTACTCTGTCAGTCCGTCAGTTTTGTTGTACTCTGTCAGTCTGTCTGTTTTGTTGTACTCTATCAGTGTGTCAGTTTCGTTGTACTTTGTCAGTGTGTCAGTTTTGTTGTACTCTGTCAGGCAGTGTCAGTTTTGCTGTACTCTGTCAGTCAGTCAGTTTTGTTGTACTCTGTCAGTCTGTGTCAGTCAGTCAGTGTGGATGCACTTGTACTAAGCATAATATCAGAGTTATTCCAATGGCAAAATTTATTGTGATATGGTTTAATAATAATTGTGCAAAATATATATTTGCGCCATTTGTCAGTCAAACTATTGACCCTGTCAACTGATCGCGCTTGATAAGTGATTGGGCGCTTGACTCGAAAACTGAACGTTCCATGTTCGATGACCACAACATGGTCAGACATAAAACTTGTGTAAGCCAAAGCTCGGCTATGAAAGGGAAGTCTCCTAAAACCGCGGTCCCGTTATCTCCCTATGACACATTTAACAACACTTACTGATTTGGCATTAGTCAATAACACATGTAAAAAATTTTCACATTTAGCTCGTGCTGTTTCCATATTAGTGAAAAAGTTCTTCGGTTGGATAAACACAACAATAAACAAAACATAAACACACAAAACCCAAACCATGTTGGACACACCCACAGTGTGTCATAAAAGAGACATCAAGCTATTCCGTAAACAAACTATCTAGCCATTTAGCACACCTTTTATCTTTACAGTATTTATCAATATTTGGATTGATGTTCATAGACAAAAACTCTTACCTAACATCTCCCGATATACGACGCCTCCTGGCGGCAGCCTCGAGATCATCTCCTGTATCTGAAAGATAGCAATAAGATAATACTTTTACATGTTCCAAACCACGTGGCGAATGCTCTGTAGATCCTAATTATAAGAACTTTACAGCGCCAGTAGTGTTAGTTATCATCAATGTGCTATTATTATTACGGTCGCCTGTTAGAATAAAAAAGGGACTGAACAAATACATGCTCTCTCTCTCTCTCTCTCTCTCTCTCTCTCTCTCTCTCTCTCTCTCTCTCTATATATATATATATATATATATTTATATTTATATATATATATACTATACAGACAAAAGCTACCAACTGTCGACTACAGCTGCCGGGTAGCTTCTGAAACCTGAATATATAACAAAACATAAAATTACAATATATATCACGCCACAACTTCGCATTCGTCAGCTGACGTTTCCGACATACTGCATAATAGAATTTTTGTTTCGATTTTGACGAATAGTTATTCTTAATTGTTCATGCTCCAGTGATTTTGACGAATAGTTATGCTTAATTGTTCATGCTCCTGTGACTTTCAAATCGATATTGCTGAACTAAACGAGTGCATATAAGCAAAATGATATGAGCGCAGAGAAGAGTTGCGAAATATTTGTGTATTATAGAATTTCTGATTAAATATGTACGAGATCTTTGTTTTGGTGAGTGTAATTCTTATTTTAATAAAAAGTTCATCTCGCGTACACTATGTTGGAGAGAGAGAGAGAGAGATTTACTTGACTGGGCACTTGAGTTTTTTAACGTTTTTGGTACTGCAGTTGTACTGTATATTTCAACATGCTCATGATATCAATTATTATCGTTTAAATGCTGTCCAATACACGACAATCCACGCAGGTATTGATAAAAGAGATGGATATACATATTATCCTTCAAAACGACAAAGCACTTTACCCAATCCATTCACCTGTTATGGAAAATCGATTTACCTTTTCCCAAACATCATTGGAAAGTTGTCAATTACCAATTTCACAAGAAACTTGTTTTTTTTTTCTGTGATGTAATACGTATCCGCTTGAACATACTCCGCTTTGATGATAAGCTGTTGTAATATAACATTTATCGTTTGTGTGTCTGCTCTCGCATCACAAAACACAGCATGATGCTTTACGTCAGAGTACTCAACCTTGACTTGGGATGCAATGCGCAATAGAAATAAATCTGCTGTTTTCATTAATCTCTCAGATTGTGTGAACAGTTTTTATTACTTTCTGATGTTTATGCGGGAACATTTGTTTCCATTGGTGGGAATGGCACTTGGAATAAGAACACTCTTACGTCACGCGCCCTGTCCGATCATTACACTCAGTGCGGCTCGGTCAGGAATATGTAACGCGCTTTTAGATAAGTGCTTCAAAATTCGATAGAATGAAAGAACACTAAATAGTTATAATCTCTGAATCTTAACAGCCCCTTTGCAAAATGTTTAGTATACATAGCAACTTTGTAAACAGTAAATACTAATTTGTTATAAAGTAACGAAAGGACGATCCGTCTACAACGTTTACTACATACCTGTAACTGTTGGTAGTACATATCAAATCCCTATATCTTCCTGTTATTATTGGTAACAGATAATTCAGGCGTACCATAGATAAACACGCATTGTGGGTCAGTGCATTACACTGCGTTTGTTTCTGTACACTGCGAGTGTGTTTATGTAGAGTGCTTGTGCGTGTGTGTGTTTGTGCACACTGCGTGTGATTCTATACATTGCGAGTGTGTTTATATAGAGTGCGTGTGTGATTCTGTACAGTACGAGTGTGTTTATATAGAGTGCGTGTGTGATTCTGTACAGTACGAGTGTGTTTATGTAGAGTGCATGTGTGTCTCAATGTAAATACTTGTGTTTTTATGTAGAGTGCATGTGTGTGTGTGTGCATTAAGTGACAGCTACATGTACATATTGTGCACCATAGTTCTCCGCCCTATATCACATGAAATATATTTCAACCGATCCACTCAAGGCTAACAAATCTAGCCAACACAATGTATAGTAACTAATATTATATTAAGGAATATAAAATACACATGTCTATTCTGTTCTATACGGAGTAAGTATTTAATAATTCAGATGATGTAATACACAGTAAGTATGTAATAATTCTGATGATGTAATACACAGTAAGTATGTAATAATTCTGATGATGCAATACACAGAAAGTATGTAATAATCCAGATGATGTAATACTTTCGAATATTTTCCCGTTTTGGTCTGTAATATACCTTATACGTATATTAACATATTCATTTCTCTCTCAAATTATAACTCGTGACAACATATACGGAAAGCAAGAATCTTCTTTTCCTCGCGTCCTCTATGATTTTCCATTGGTATATGCTTGAATATCCGGGTACATCTGAATTATTAAGATGACATTTTTTCTCTGTCTCTGAAATTAAATGCTCTAATGTAAAATATATTACATAAATGCTTTTATTTCAGTGTTGATCTAACTATACTTACCATCGAACACAGCTAGGTGATGACTTTCATTCGAGGAAATCCCAGATGCCGTCGACATCTCCTCGTAGTCACGTGATCCAATTGACCCTGACGGCTTCCGACATCTCGTTTTATTAAATGCGGATACTTCCATATCAATGTGTGTGGCAGACTGATACAGAGTATCACTCAGATACCTTTGTAGAATAGTTTGTTTAAATTTGCATTGAGTTCCGGCATCAAATGTTCTGTGCGGGCGATGGAGATCCATGTCGTAACTTCCCGGAAATGAAGGACAGCTAATAGGAGTATGAGATCGAGAAGGAACAACATCGTCCGAAACCGGAATATCTTCTAAGATAGGGTCTATGTGATGTTCTTTATGTTCTGTATCTTGTTGTATTTGTTTTGGGTCATCTGCAAATAGGTAAAAAAAAGATTGTCAGCATCATATGACACAGCTACATTAGACGTCTTATAACCAACAACAACTCCCCGAGCAACAAAGGTACATCATATTATAAACAAATTATAGTTTTACAAAAAGATAATGAAAAGGGTTATTTCTTTTTCGAATCTTTTCCTGCAAAACAAACATTAAATATTTCCTGACACAGATTTTTCCATGTCACAATTCATCTAAATTACCATATACGTAGTCAGAATAATTTCACATCAATTTGATAAACAACAAACAAAAACACTTGTAACTGCAAAGGATGTAATTTCATGTACATTAGATGTACGCTTGTGTAGTTTTTAAGATATGTTCCATGTTCAAAGTGATGGAACTCCTTTTATAAATAAGTATTACTACGACTTATAAACGCCATATCACGTCGTGTTACGTAATAAAACCATTTTATTATGCCTTTAAAATCAGTTTCTATTTAAATCAAACTTTATGAATCACCAAAAATTTGATAGTTTGTGATATGGCACTTTTAAATATCGTAATTTATTGATGTAATACTCATTTGATAAACTTTTTACACTTCTAAAGAACCATATTTCCCTTTACAAGCTAGCGTTTGAAATCTGATACCGCCTTTTAATGCTATGCTAGTGAACTGCATCTCTCTGTGCAGGATGTACAAGGTAGAGATGATCGAAATTCTAGCGTATAATATTCGTAATAAACAGTTAATGTAATGAACCATTTCATGGATTATTTATAGGCTATTTGTGCTTTAATTATTATCAATATCACGCACGCATTTACACACCGACCCACCCACCCCACCCACACACACACACACACACACACACACGTACGTTACGACGGCAAGGTCATGGCCTATTACAGTTTTGTAATTTACTTTAGGTCATGATGCATACAGTAATTTCTTTCCTATGTCATAGGACAGTATGGATATTATTACAACCTTCCAATATATTGACTGAAAAATTGTTGAGTATGGCGTAAAACAAAAAATCCAATCCAATCCAATCCAATATATTGGCTTTGCTCGGCACAGTCAAACATAATCATTTATAAATCTATTACATATTTCTATTGTTGACACTAATTACGCACTCTACTATAACTGCATTCTGATTTTCCTAGTTCATTCTAACATTGCATACTACTGACCAAAACAACTTAACCATCAAAATGTTCTTTAATGATGTATATGCAGAGTCAACAATACATTTAATATATACACATATCAAATCACATTACGTGTGCGGCTTCACTTTCATTACTTTAAACTTGTACAAGGAGAGAGCACGTGTCTTATATATTGAAGCACTCTACACAATATTCATATTAACACGAAGTTCAAAAGTTGAAGGCCGTCTGAATCATTCGTCACTGTGATTATAAATACGGCATACGGTGATATGGGAAAATAGTTACAAAACACGACATACGGTGATATACGAAAATAGCTACAAAACACGACATACGGTGATATGGGAAAATAGCTACAAAACACGACATACGGTGATATGGGAAAAATAGCTACAAAACACGACATACGGTGATATGGGAAAATAGCTACAAAACACGACATACGGTGTTATGGACAAAAATAGCTACGAGACACGACATACGATGATATGGAAAAACAAGAGCTACAATGGGCCTTAACGGTCACCTGAGAAAAACTTCTTGTTAAGTTTGGTTAATATTAATCCATTGGTCCTTGAGAAGTCTAAAATGTGACTAAAACTTATATTTTCTGTTTACTTAGGTGTCTGTGACCTTGTCTTCTGACCCCTTGACCCTGGAATTTTTGTCAAAATGATCCATAAAACAACTTTTTCATATATATATCTTTATATACAAAAGGCCAATCAGTTTTAATTTATTAAGCCACTAGTGGACCGTTTATTGGCATATTTCTTTTTCATTTGCAATTTTGTAGATACTGACTGTACAATGCATACAAAATTTGTAAGTCATCTGATCACTGGTTCACGAGAAGACGATTTTTAAAGAGGTACCAAGTTTAGGTCCTTTTGGGGTCCCTATGGGTCCTAGTCCCTTTTCATTCGCAAACTTTCGGCGGCGTCACATGCGGATGAAAAAGTTTGGTTACAAATGACCCACTGGTTCTTGAGAAGAAGTAAAAAATGTCTCAAATTTGACAAAAATCTTATATTTTCTGTTTACTTAGATGCCTGTGACCTTGACCATTGATTCCATGAACTTGAAATTTTGTCAAAAGGATCCTTAAATAATTCCTGCCAAAAGGATCCTTAAATAATTCCTATTAACTTTTTCATATATCTTTGTATACAAACAGTCAATCAGTTTTGAGTTCTTAAACCATACAACTGTACCCTGCGTCACTTAAACCATACAACTGTACCCTGCGTCACTTAAACCATACATCTATACCCTGCGCCACTTAAACCATACAACTGTACCCTGCGTCACTTAAACCATACATCTGTACCCTGCGTCACTTAAACCATACAACTGTAACCTGCGTCACTTAAACCATAAAACTGTACCCTGCGTCACTTAAACCATACAACTGTACCCTGCGTCACTTAAACCATACAACTGTACCCTAGGCCACTTAAACCATATAACTGTACCCCGCGTCACTTAAACCATACAACTGTACCCTGCGTCACTAAAGCGCCACACAAGTGTCTCGTTTATGGACAGGTTTCATTTTCGTTCGCAAACGTTGTAGATATTGACTTTACAATCATGCATACACAATTTGAACGTCATCTGATCACTGGTTCATGAGAAGATTTTTAAAGATGTAACACATTTTGGTCCTTTTTGGTCCCTTTAGGGCCCCTATGGGTCCTAACCCCTTTTCATTGGCAAACCTTGTAGATATTGACTTTACAATCATGCAATATGTGGACGTCATCTGATTCCTGAGAAGATGTACCAATATTTGGTCCTTTCTTGCCCTTTTTGGGGTCCTGATGATGATGATGATGATGGTGATAATGATGGTGTTGATGATGATAGTTTTGTGTGTAACCTATTTTCTGTACACAAGACAAGACAAATGATAATGCTGATAAAACATATATGTATGTATAATGTGTGTACATTTATGTACCCCTTAATTACAATAGTAATAAACACGAACAAATCTATATCAATTAATTCTTTCTTCATTGAATAGACAGTTTCGTTGAATTTGTATAATATTATAGCGCTGTGACCCTAAGATGCAGTAAAAACATGGTTATATTTTTAGATTATCGCAGTGGACTCTTTAATCAAGTTCCCTATTATACTACATTAGAATTCTGATATTATACTAAATATCAAAGGCCTTCTCTTACTTTTTGGAAACGTACATACATACATACACACACACACACACACACACACACACACACACATACAAACACACACATACACACACGCACAAACAAACACAAACACACACATACATACACACACATACATACACACATACACACACGCAAATACAAACACAAACACACACATATTCACATACGCACATACAAACACACACATAGACACACGCACATACACACACACACGAGCATACATACAAACACATACGTACACACAATCACACACACATACACACACAAACACACACGCAAATACAAACACACACATATTCACATACGCACATACAATCACATACATACACACACGCACATACAAATAAACACACATACATACACACAAACACACATACAAACACACATACATACATACACACACACACACATATATATATATATATATATATATATATATATATACTCTAATCACCATACATGTAACAACAAACATGATTAATAAGGCATGATACAGAACGGGTCCATGTCTAATTCAACAAATATGTTGTTTGATGTATGCATATTTAACGATTCATTTTACATTATACAAACAGAAGGGAAAACTCCTTACCGCGGTCCGTATTCAACAATGTCGTCAAATATATTTATCACCAAGTGCATGGGAAATATATACATAAAGGAGAAATTGTATCACTTAACACTGATCTGTCACATAGTCCTGTAGCCAGGTGTTCGGCATTCCAGGTATTCATATTGACGTATTATAGGTGCATGTGCATCTAACAGCAGACTTGTTCTAAGTACCCTTCTAATGTCCCAGACAATAAATCACAGAAATATGAACACTTGATGTTGTGCAGCACTTTCTAAGACGGACGTAACTATATATTTACAAACAAGACCTATACTCGTACTGATATATCCTAAACTCCATGTCCCGATACAAAAGACAATTCAGTTCGACCTTTACCACATTCTGACAGCTTTCGGATTATACTGACAATATGATTTAACATAAAACTAGTTGAATTTTGATAGCTGATCATTATAATCAGTTTCAATGATAATAATTATGTATCACAAACACAAGCACGCACACACATCCATCCATATATATATATATATATATATATATATATATATATATATATATATATATATATATATATATATATATATATATATATATATAAAGAGTGACACCCACATACATGTACAGTGACACATACATAGATAGTGACACATACACATACACGCATATATTTATAGTCACACACACACACACACACACACACACACACACACACACACACATATATATATATATATATATATATATATATATTCAATATTTAAATGGTGTTTTACATAATTATATATAAAATGTCACTATTACAATTTGTAATTTACCAATGGGTGAAAATACTCATTGGTAAATTCTAAAGCAGATTTTCAAATTTTTAAAGGGAAAATCCCCTTCCCCCTCTCTCTGTCTCTCTCTCTCTCTGTCTGTCTCTCTCTCTCTTTATATATATATATATATATATATATATATATATATATATATATATATATATATATATATATATATATATATATATATATCTTACTGGCCCTTTCACATTACATACAGCTTTGTTTCCATCTGTTTTCACGAGCGCTGAAAGCCTTTCTTGAACCTATTATTTCTCTAACCTTATATGATTAATACAATATCATGACGAATGAAAAAAGGATATTGTTTATTACGGTCTCTTTATGACAAGAAACGATCTAAGTCGGCAGCTATAGGTGTTTCCTTTGTACGTCTCGTTGTATTGATACTAATGTAATATCCGTCAGATAACATGTCGTAATGTACACACTCATAATCTGCACTGCAAAATACCTGGCCGCTCTACAAGTATGCACCCATAATGTACAAAATATTATATATATTGTACAAAATGTCCCAGGTCACGCTCTACAGGTACGTACCCATAATGTACAAAATATAACAATGTTGTTCAAAATGTCCCAAGCCGCGCTCTACAGGTACCTTTACTTGCGTATATCAGGCCTGTCAAACGTTTACACATTGTACAGAGATGGTTTAGTTGTATAACAGGGAAATGTGAATTGTCTCTTAAGACTGGCATAAATTACATTTAAAAAAAACCCTTTGAATTGAGAGCTGCTATACTGATTTAAGTTATCTTTCCGGGTTTAAGGTATTTTGTGAGATAATTTACTTTACTGAAGTGCAAAGTTTGTCATATACCAATGTTCAACAAACAAGATGTGATGATAGTTTGCCATTTAAACCTTTAAGACAATACAATAGGACCAAGTGCTGGTTAATATGGGTGTTAAACAGTGATGTATTCCTTCTTGTATCCACCGACACGAGCTTCGTAAGAATGTGCTACACAACAGAGATGTTGATAATGTGTCACTTGGAATTTACTTTTGAAACAGGAAGAAAAGAGCATAATTTTTTTCCGTTAGATTTGATGTTTATTCTATGTTCCACCTATCATTTTTACCCTGATTTCTAAAATCTACGACGGGGTATTTACCTCGCAAGCAGAAATAACAGTTACTTTCACAGACTTGGTGTAATATAAACATTTATATAGACTTAAAATAAAGTAAACTATAACTTAACATTTCCGCTTATCGATTGTTCCAATGTTCACTTTCCATTCTGGTAAACTAAATTCATGATGTATTGAGTTACCTATGTGTCTCTAGCTGTGGAATTATCATGGTGTATTGAGTTACCTATGTGTCTCTAGCTGTGTAATTATCATGGTGTATTGAGTTACCTATGTGTCTCTTGCTGTGGAATTATCATGGTGTATTGAGTTACCTATGTCTCTAGCTGTGGAATTATCATGGTGTGTTGACTTACGTATGTGTCTCTAGCTGTGGAATTATCATGGTGTGTTGAGTTACCTATGTGTCTCTAGCTGTGGAATTATCATGGTGTGTTGAGTTACCTATGTGTCTCTAGCTGTGGAATTATCATGGTGTGTTGAGTTACGTATGTGTCTTTAGCTGTGTAATTATCATAGTGTGTTGAGTTACGTATGTGTCTCTAGCTGTGGAATTATCATGGTGTGTTGAGTTACCTATGTGTCTCTAGCTGTGTAATTATCATGGTATGTTGAGTTACCTATGTGTCTCTAGCTGTGTAATTATCATGGTGTGTTGAGTTACGTATGTGTCTCTAGCTGTGGAATTATCATGGTGTGTTGAGTTACGTATGTGTCTCTAGCTGTGGAATTATAAGGGCACGTTGAGTTACCTATGTGTCTCTAGCTGTGGAATTATAAGGGTGTATTGAGTTGCGTATGTGTCTCTAGCTGTGGAATTATCATGGTGTGTTGAGTTACCTGTGTCTCTAGGTGTGGAATTATCATGGTGTGTTGAGTTACCTATGTGTCTCTAGCTGTGGAATTATCATGGTGTGTTGAGTTACCTATGTGTCTCTAGCTGTGGAATTATCATGGTGTGTCGAGTTACCTATGTGTCTCTAGCTGTGGAATTATAAGGGTGTGTTGAGTTACGTATGTGTCTCTAGCTGTGGAATTATCATGGTGTGTTGAGTTACCTATGTGTCTCTAGCTGTGTAATTATCATGGTATGTTGAGTTACCTATGTGTCTCTCTAGCTGTGTAATTATCATGGTGTGTTGAGTTACGTATGTGTCTCTAGCTGTGGAATTATCATGGTGTGTTGAGTTACGTATGTGTCTCTAGCTGTGGAATTATAAGGGCACGTTGAGTTACCTATGTGTCTCTAGCTGTGGAATTATAAGGGTGTATTGAGTTGCGTATGTGTCTCTAGCTGTGGAATTATCATGGTGTGTTGAGTTACCTGTGTCTCTAGGTGTGGAATTATCATGGTGTGTTGAGTTACCTATGTGTCTCTAGCTGTGGAATTATCATGGTGTGTTGAGTTACCTATGTGTCTCTAGCTGTGGAATTATCATGGTGTGTCGAGTTACCTATGTGTCTCTAGCTGTGGAATTATAAGGGTGTGTTGAGTTACGTATGTGTCTCTAGCTGTGGAATTATCATGGTGTGTTGAGTTAACTATGTGTCTCTAGCTGTGGAATTATCATGGTGTGTTGAGTTACCTATGTGTCTCTAGCTGTGGAATTATCATGGTGTATTGAGTTACCTATGTGTCTCTAGCTGTGTAATTATCATGGTGTATTAGGTTACGTATGTGTCTCTAGCTGTGGAATTATCATGGTGTGTTGAGTTACCTATGTGTCTCTAGCTGTGGACTTATCATGGTGTATTGAGTTACGTATGTGTCTCTAGCTGTGTAGTTATCATGGTGTATTGAGTTACCTATGTGTCTCTAGCTGTGGAATTATCATGGTGTATTGAGTTACGTATGTGTCTCTAGCTATGTAATTATCATGGTGTGTTGAGTTACCTATGTGTCTCTAGCTGTGGAATTATCATGGTGTGTTGAGTTACCTATGTGTCTCTAGCTGTGTAATTATCATGGTGTGTTGAGTTACCTATGGGTCTCTAGCTGTTGAGTCATCATGGTGTGTTGCGTTACCTATGTCTCTCTAGCTGTGGAATTATCATGATGTGTTGAGTTACCTATGTGTCTCTAGCTGTGTAATTATCATGGTGTGTTGAGTTACGTATGTGTCTCTAGCTGTGGAATTATCATGGTGTATTGAGTTACCTATGTGTCTCTAGCTGTGGAATTATAAGGGCGTGTTGAGTTACCTATGTGTCTCTAGCTGTCAATTATAAGGGTGCATTGAGTTACGTATGTGTCTCTAGCTGTGGAATTATCATGGTGTGTTGAGTTACCTATGTGTCTCTAGCTGTGGAATTATCATGGTGTGTTCAGTTACCTATGTGTCTCTAGCTGTGGAATTATCATGGTGTGTTGAGTTACATATGTGTCCCTAGCTGTGTAATTATCATGGTGTGTTGAGTTACCTATGTGTCTCTAGCTGTGGAATTATCATGATGTATTGAGTTACCTATGTGTCTCTAGCTGTGGAATTATAAGGCCGTGTTGAGTTACCTATGTGTCTCTAGCTGTGGAATGATCATGGTGTGTTGAGTTACCTATGTTTCTCTAGCTGTGGAATTATAAGGACGTGTTGAGTTACCTATGTGTCTCTAGCTGTGGAATTATCATGGTGTGTTGAGTTACGCATGTGTCTCTAGCTGTGGAATTATCATGATGTGTTGAGTTACCTATGTGTCTCTAGCTGTGGAATTATCATGGTGTATTGAGTTACCTATGTGTCTCTAGCTGTGGAATAATCATGGTGTGTTGAGTTACCTGTGTCTCTAGCTGTGGAATTATCATGATGTGTTGAGTTACCTATGTGTCTCTAGCTGTGGAATTATCATGGTGTGTTGAGTTACCTATGTGTCTCTAGCTGTGGAATTATAAGGGTGTGTTGAGTTACCTATGTGTCTCTAGCTGTGGAATTATCATGGTGTGTTGAGTTACCTATGTGTCTCTAGCTGTGGAATTATCATGGTGTTTTGAGTTACGTATGTGTCTCTTGCTGTGGAATTATCATGGTGTATTGAGTTACCTATGTGTCTCTAGCTGTGGAATTATCATGGGGTATTGAGTTATGTATGTGTCTCTAGCTGTGTAATTATCATGGTGTGTTGAGTTACCTATGTGTCTCTAGCTGTGAAATTATCATGGTGTGTTGAGTTACCTATGTGTCTCTAGCTGTGGAATTATCATGGTGTGTTGGGTTACCTATGTGTCTCTAGCTGTGGAATTATCATGGTGTGTTGAGTTACCTATGTGTCTCTAGCTGTGGAATTATCATGGTGTGTTGAGTTACGTATGTGTCTCTAACTGTGGAATTATCATGGTGTGTTAAGTTACCTATGTGTCTCTTGCTGTGTAATTATCATGGTGTGTTGAGTTACCTATGTGTCTCTAGCTGTGGAATTATAAGGGTCTGTTGAGTTACGTATGTGTCTCTAGCTGTGGAATTATCATGGCGTGTTGAGTTACCTATGTGTCTCTAGCTGTGGAATTATCATGGTGTATTGAGTTACGTATGTGTGTCACTAGCTGTGGAATTATCATGGTGTGTTGAGTTACCTATGTGTTTCTAGCTGTGTAATTATCATGGTGTATTGAGTTACCTATGTGTCTCCAGCTGTGGAATTATAAGGTTGTGTTGAGTTACGTATGTGTCTCTAGCTGTGGAATTATCATGGCGTGTTGAGTTACCTATGTGTCTCTAGCTGTGGAATTATCATGGTGTGTTGAGTTACCTATGTGTCTCTAGCTGTGGAATTATCATGGCGTATTGAGTTACCTATGTGTCTCTAGCTGTGGAATTATCATGATGTGTTGAGTTACCTATGTGTCTCTAGCTGTGGAATTATCATGGTATGTTGAGTTACGTATGTGTCTCTAGCTGTGGAATTATCATGGTGTGTTAAGTTACGTATGTGTCTCTAGCTGTGTAATTATCATGGTGTATTGAATTACCTATGTGTCTCTAGCTGTGGAATTACCATGGTGTGTTGAGTTACGTATGTGTCTCTAGGTGTGGAATTATCATGGTGTGTTGAGTTACGTATGTGTCTCTAGCTGTGGAATTATCATGGTGTGTTGAGTTACCTATGGGTCTCTAGCTGTTGAGTCATCATGGTGTGTTGAGTTACCTATGTGTCTCTAGCTGTTGAATCATCTACATCGATTCTAATGAGGATTTATTCCTCACTTGTTATCATTTGAGTTTGATTGTAGACTTGTATTCGGTTTGACCAGTTGACAGTGGGTACTTGTAATCACGTGAATTTGATTGTGGGTGCTTACTCCGTGTCACCTGACCGATGTTTTCAGAGGTCCGAGTTTGTCCAATACTGTCTCCGAAACCTCTTGATATTTGATATTAATATATAAGATATAATTTGAACACGTCAATGTATAAAAAGTGATCATCACATTCAGTAGATTAACACTAAGTTGATGATTTTGAGAAAGAAGGTATGGCATAGACATCTATATATATATATATATATATATATATATATATATATATATATATATATATATATATATATATATATATATATATATATATATCCTCATTGTGTATATCTGATTAAACGACGAGGTTCAAGGGGCGACAACGAATGATTGACTTTGTCAGATCTAACGTTGTTGTTTTCCGCTAAATCTATCCTCTCTGACACAAACTTTATGGTGTCCATGGGCGGAAACAATATGGCTACTCTCGTGTAGTGCAAGATCATGTTCTCACCAAATCTCGCTCAAGCACCGAGAATACGATGGAGAACAAAACAATGAAGTCAAACACGAGGATGATCAATCATTGCAATATCATTGGTTCGCCATGTTTGTTCTTCTCACTCCCGCCAAAGACGTGGTGTTCCGGGTCCATCTTGTTCGCGTTTGGGGGAGCTTTCTTACTCAAGAACAGTGTGAACAACATCTCGCCCAATGGCAACCGATATGACGATAAGATAATAATGATCTGTAATGTAATTATATACGTTTGTAAATAATGTGAACAGTATTAAAATCAGATGTTCGATTTATTCATTTAATGATAATGGTGACAGAACTATACACAAAAAACCGACCTATGTACATTTATTGTGGCTCTACTCTTCAGATATCCTACTGATTACATAAACTATAACACAGACGTACATCTGTAATAGAAATTGATTTCTGTGAAATCTAACATTGAAATGAACAGTACAACAACTGTTACAACAACAGTTGGGTGGATCAAAGCATATAATGAATTAAAAAAACTGATATGAAATATTGATACAATCCGTGTAAATAAACGTGACTTTGTGACTCTGGCTTGTGCTTTTTCGACAGCACACTGCAAAACTATAAACGGGTGATTTTACACGACTTAAACAATCCATTGTATTCTCACGTGCAAGAACCATTGAGGCATTGATAGATCATTTGTGAGTCTTAGTCATAATAAAATAATGCACTGTCACAGTTGACTGTGTTCCAGAAGGAAAGTCAACCATAGGAACAGACCATAAAACAACATACAAAATAAGACATGTAAAGCCACATCACAATTTAAATCATAGTGTGTGACTTAATTATCATAATATATTCCATAGTTTAATGATAATTTATTCCACACGTTATTGATATACCTTGAGCAGTAGGGGTGCGATGGTTCGGTTAAAAACCGAAGAACCGAACCGTTGACGTCGAACCGATCGGATTTCGGTTCGGTTCGGTTCAATAGTTATTATTCAATAAGGTCCTTCTAATGACCCAAACGGCATGACATTTACTTGAAGCGCACACCAATTTTTCTAATTAAAAAAACCTAATATTCTTTATCAGAATAAAAAATAATCTATAAATGATTAATACAGATATAATTTGAATGTAGATGTGATAATATATCCAGCCTCTCAATAACTTGCAGCTATTTCGTTACGTTGCGTTTGTTATGTGGGTAGTGCTGTCAGTATAAATTACAAATGGCGGCTAATATGAAGTTATTCTTTCGTGTTGTTAAACAGTCGTTATATCTCGCTCACTACGATCACTTCATTCCTTGAAAGAAGGGGGATCGGGAACAGAAAGGGCTTGAGTAATTCGAGTTACTTTTGTGTGGGATAATTTCCAACTTAAACCAGATGCCTATGACAGAATAGACAAGTCTTTCAAAAAATGAACATGACAATTTGACATGCAGCGTTTTCTCTTTACACACCTACGGAGTTACTCTACGACCAATTTCTTTACATTTAATCCGTTAACCTCAGCCTGTGTTATTCTATACCCTGTCGTAAATATTTTTTTCCAAAATGTAATCCCAAAGAAGCAAGGATTAAACAAGATGTCAAGAGAAAAATTTGTTAGTGAATTAAACATAGCAATACAGCATATTTCTCTAACGATGTAAATGGAGAGAATATTTTAAACACAAGTGTTCCATATAAGCAAATTACAATGTATTTCTGTATCATTGATAAGTAGTTTGTTAGAAATACTACTGTGCAATGCACAGATTTATCTTAAAGATATTTTATTTCACAATATAGTGTAAGGCAGGCTAGAGGTATGAACTAGAACCCACATACTGCTGTGTTGCACCACAAGGTCTCATATTTGGGTTAAATATGTTTAAAATATGTGCCATTCGACTGACATTCGTTCTAGAATGTGTTCATACTTCTGTAGTTGCACTTGGAGGCCAAGGGTCAGTTGTTAGATGAACCGAACCGAAAAAACCGAGCCTAAACGAATCGAAAAAATCCTGAACCGTCCCACCCGTATTGTGCAGATAGCGTCAACTATCACAAACCAGGGAGAAGGAATTGATCCTTTACCAAATGTTACTTGGACAATTTAATGGTTCTTTATCTGTTTTGACTCCGGGGACAGTTTTTCACTATAATATGGAAACATTGTTTACTCCAGGCTCAATGTAAAGCCGAGAGTTTCAGGCGTATCTGAACAGCTGTCGTATGTACTTGCTGTAAAAATTAATTAGAGAAACAAAATGCCCATCTGGCACTTTATGGTCACTTATCAGCTTATCAGCCGACTGCTTTATTCTGTAGCAGGGAGCATGTAAGTGATAGTATATTCAAACATCTATACACGCTATTAACACATTCAGTAAAGTTATATATATATATGCACTTGGAGGCCAAGTTATATGACGACATGTTTGATAATGATATTTTCTCGTATATTAGTCGCATTGTGTTCAAGTACACGCTCGATATATATGTACGTAACTCGAGAAAAGAATCGACGCCTGAAAAGTCAATAGTTCTCATTTGATTTTACATTTCAGTTATCGACACTTACATTACAGAAATAAAGTTCGGCAGATAATTGTTATCACTGAAAATCTTTCTCGTAGTGAGAGAATCAAGGTCATGTTCTGGAACTAAATATCAGAAGGACATCGAACCCGGCTTTGTCATAACTACCCACACGAGTCTCTATAGTCTCAAAACACCAGTAAATGTATCATACATAGTAACCAAGGTGTGAATCTCTTACAATCTGAATTAGGTATAGACTGCACATATTATTCTTTTCAATATTAAGGACAATAATATTGTAAAGTTATAAACTGTCAATTGTCATCAACGGAAGTTAGGTACAGGTGTACGAAATTCTCAGTATCTACATTTTGTCTTACATATCAGAAAGTTGTCCTTTGAACATTTGAGGTCGACCCAATGATCACTCAATGACCTAAAATAAGTTCAGATCTACGTTCAACGGAGAATGTAAAACAAGTTTCCACATTACTCCATTACATTGCCCAATATATTTTTATACTTTACTCGTCTTAGTGGTGTGGGCGCATAATGTTGTTGGCGAAAAACAAACAAGAAAATATTTGTCAAATAATATGAAAAAAATGACAGAAATAACCTGAGAGAGAGAGAGAGAGAGAGAGAGAGAGAGAGAGAGAGAGAGAGAGAGAGAGAGAGAGAGATAAATCACCCGCTCTGTCAGAAATTCACAAATGATATGCTCATAATTATATACAATTTATTAAGTTATTTTTAATGCTGTTATCATCATCGTCATCATCATCATCCTCATCATCGTCCTCTTTATTATCGATGTAGTTGTAGTCTGTGTACTACTCTTTTGCCTATCCCGTGCTACCTCATTCTAGAACGTTCAATAAGATTTAACATAAGTTTTATATCAAACACACATGTATACAAATTGCTTCTTTACAACAAAATAAGTTGTGACCTTGGACATTTATAAGAGCTATTTTATGTTTGTGATCTATGTGTTATGGTCGGTCATTAAGAGTTTAAGGTCATCTTATACCTTGTGTGCAGACGTAAATATACAAAATAAAACAATGAAAACCAGATGATAGAAATGCAAGTCAACTACACTTCATATCGTATAGATATTTTACACATGTCAATGGCCTCGCTAAGGTATAACCCAAAGTGAATACATTTATTATATTACGTAAACTGTACTGTATAGGCATGTGTATGATCGTGATTGTTTATTGCAATCGCTAAGTTGATCGAGTGTATCTAGTTGGCGGGCTCTCAGTCAAATAAGATCTACGTCAATTATTCTGTTTGTTTTTATATTCTATAGATGAAACATAAACGAAACAGCAAGTTGACGTCAGGTCAATTCGTTATGAACTAATTAATGTTTCAATTTCAGTGTATTTTTGTTGATTGAAGTAACTACAATCTTCTGATGTTAACGATAACACTATTCGTCCTACAGCAAGCTTGTTTCGCCAATTTCCAAAATCGTGTTCAGTTGTATTTGGCATTTTACAAATCACGTATCTCTAAAACTCGAGTTCATGAACTGCCCTCCACAATTTTTTCAAGGGGGTGTTAACTTGCAAAGACTTCAATCAAAATTTGTTGTAATATTTCGTACCGATTAAGGATACCATTCATGAAGCCATGGTTCTGGGTTTAAAACCTGACCAAATCATATCACGTGGTACATAATCTGAATAAGAGTTTAAAACCTGACCAAATCATATCACGTGGTACATGATCTGAATAAGAGTTTAAAACCTGACCGAATCATATCACGTGGTACATAATCTGAATAAGAGTTTAAAACCTGACCAAATCATATCACGTGGTACATAATCTGAATAAGAGTAGAGCGAGTTTCAGTCCAGGTACGGAATCACAATGCTTCACGTTACTTTTGTGTTTATACATATTTTGTAGGATTGAAGAGATCGATTCTGGTTTCAAGCTCACGATAAAAGCTTGGAATTCTTATCTGATTTTGTCATTGGCAGCAAACAAACGAATGGCAAATATAATGGAACGAAAAATATTGCGACATTGTTTACCCTTACAGGGTATCACGGGAGGAAGGATATTAAATACATAAATGTCGATGACCTAAAGCAGAAAATCATTGATATCAAACGAGTGACACATTTGTGTTGCAATCGCATGAAACAAAATAAAATGAGGCGGAAAACCATAAATACATACATTCTTGTTTAATTGTTCTGCACTGCCTGATCTATGTTAGCTGTTCTTGGCTGCCTCAGGACAGCCTAGATTAAGATTCGTTTTTACTGGGCAGATGTGGATAGGGCTCAGAGCTTGATTACTTAAACCGGAATAGCCCAGATTAAGAAGTATATTAGCACTCCAGCCTTCATATATACTATCCAAGTACAGAACAGCCTGGGACTCAGTACTTGTGATATACACTCTGAACAGCCTTGGACTCAGTAGTTGTGATATATACTCAGAACAGCCTAGGACGTGGTACTTGTGATATATACTCAGAACAGCATTGGACTCGGTAATTGTGATATACACTCAGAACAGCCTAGGACTTGGTACTTGTGATATATACTCAGAACAGCACTGGACTCGGTAGTTGTGATATACACTCAGAACAGCCTAGGACTCAGTACTTGTAATGTACACTCAGAACAGCCTAGGACTCGGTACTTGTGCTATACACTCAGAACAGCCTAGGACTCGGTACTTGTGATATACACTCAGAACAGACTAGGACTCAGTACTTGAAATGTACACTCAGGACTGCCTAGGACTCAGTACTTGTGATATACACTCAGAACAGCCTAGGACTCAGTACTTGTGATATACACTCAGAACAGCCTAGGACCAAGTACTTGTGATATACACTCAGAACAGCCTAGGACTCAATACTTGTAATGTACACTCAGAACAACCTAGATTATGATTCGTATTGTACCTGGCAGCTGTGGATAGGACTCAAGGCTTGAGATAAACTAGACAAATACAGTCTCAGAACAGCCTAGATTAAGAAGTGTACTAGGCAGTTGCAATCTGAACAATCTTATTCAAGAATTGCATCCTACTAGGATTAGGTACGTAGTGGACATCAAAATCAAAAGTAAATTTTAAAGTATCTGTTCAGTACAGTGTTGTACATGGCGTCAAACAAAGAAACTCATGCCGTCGTTTAATTGGCTGTTACCATAAGAGGAAATGAGAATAACGATCGCAAAGTAAGAAATAATGTTTACCAATAGTAACCCCTTGAGTAAGAATTATATGAAACTAAAAGGATGTTAACTACAAAATGATATAGAGGAACGACCTCAAGAAAACGCGTTGCGTTGTACTAGATGGTGTTGCCGACAAACAATCGACGGCGGGTGACGTCAACAGAAGATCCATGAGAAGGAATTGCATCGTACCAGGAGGTATCATGGGATAAAATAAACAATGATATTGTAATAGGTTGGAGTTGTCAATAGAAGAATCTAGAATACAAAATATGCTGTGTTTGGTGTGTCAACAGAAATACAATGTGAGTTGTATTGTACCAGGTAGATATTGCCAATGGCACCTACCTTTATAAAGACTAACATGGTAGAAATAAGCCTTCAAAATACTAAAACATATTAGGCCTTACAATGCCTTTGTATGGATATGATTATGTAAATATAATCTATTGTCCAATAGCATCTCTCAATATGACAAATCCACAGATGTAGTATTACAAATACAGACTTATGCTTTAATATCACGTGACACACATTCTGCGACACCTCTTTTGTAAGTCTCACCCGAAAGACTTGTTATTCAAAGTAGTGCACATTGCAAACTATTCTTATGGTATACGTGTTAATGTTTCATGTCTGACCTGGTCAGGATTAGAACAATAGGCTTGCAGTGGCATTAACTCGAACTTTAAAGAAACTAAGAAAGACAACCTTGTAAGCTGAGTCTACAAAAATACTATAATGTAAGCCTATAGAGATGTGATGGATCAACACGTGTCGAAAAAAGGTTGACTGTACTAGCGAACAATTAGTCCTGATAGTGCGACATACTTTGTATCTTAATTTTACATGTACAGTATATATGTTAATATAACTTACATACAGCACAAATACAAAAGAATAACAATTGCCGTTCTTAAAGTGACAAAGACGTCATTTGTAAACATTAGAATATGATTTAAACATATATTGACACACAGAGTCATTTAAAGCGTTTTAGTTAGAGCACTTTCTGAAAAAAGGCATCACCGGTAATGCGTGTAGGAAATGTAAAACAAAATATAAAGTAAGATTTAATTTTATCTAAGTGTATATTAAGACTGCGTATCTCAAAACAGTATGCGAATTATTTGTCCTATTATTGTTAATATTCTTACAATGACTATTATATAATATAAATTCTCAGATACCAAAGTATATATCTTCGGGATGTCAAGGATATATAAATACAAATTTGGTGAATATTGGACAAACACAGACCTCTGGAAAACCATAGGTGGGATCAGGTGCCAAGGAGGAGTTAGAATCCACTGTTGACCGGTCACACCCTACGTGAGTCCACAGTCAAATCGGAAACAAGTAGGAGAAGACTTTTGACGTAGATCTTGTCTGATCAACAAGGATCAACACGTAGGTAGTCTTGTTAGGATTGTTAGGATTCAAATGTTCAATTTTAAAAGTGGGCATACACATGTATTTATCTGTGCATGAAGCAGAAATACACATGAAACTAAAACAAATTATTTCATACCTATCTCTCTCTCTCATGAAAATAAAGTAAACCTGTATGTCGGTTATCCAAGGTTGTTTACCATATTTCTGTGTAATTAAACATTACATAATTACTTAAGGAACGAGCCACTCAAATACGTTTAGAATGTAATGGTTTAAATATTAGCAAAGTCGAACACATTCAGTTGAAAACCTCTCGTTTATTGTTTGCACCTACTTTGCATCATTTTACTGAAACATGTGATACCAATTGTACGAACAGCATATGTTACGATACAGGAAATCAAGATCAAAGAAAATTGAAGATCTTCCTGGGGATCCAGGGAAAATAATTAGTTGTTGGTAGTATAAAGCAGTATGTGATTGAAAATTCACAACCTCAGGCTCTTAAATGTAAGACAGGCGTAACATAGGAGAGCACTACCAAGGGCCGCAACTGTTTGCAAAGAAGAGGAATGATAATAATGAACAGATTAGCAAACAAAGACCAAACCTCATGTAACACCAATATATTATATTTCCCAATTAACCTGACCTCAGTATTTCTTTTTGACCTGACGCCGACGCCCGGAACAATATCATAGACTCCCTCAACTTCGTATAAGTGAACTAAAATCTAAAAGTCTAACACCTTAATGAATAAACAGGTATAAATATGTTACCCTCGTTATCGTAAAAGAAGTCGAATGAATTATCTTCCTGGACAAATATTAGCCACCAATTAGCTTCCCCATTTCAAATAACATTGCCTTTGTAGCCTTTTTATATCAAGTAGAAGTTCAAGGTTCTATTAACAGTTATTCTTCACACTAATCTATATTCAAAAGAGACCAATGTTCCTTGAAACAAGATGGTTGAACTTCTCGAGCTTCAAGATGTAATTCTGAAAAGTTCACAAGAGCTTAGCAATACCATTTATTTAGAAGTTAAGTTGTTTAGGGGTTTTTAAAACTTCGAAAAACAATACACTTAGCATCTATTGAATGGCTTTCTTCAAGGATTTTCTAAACATTGTTAACAATACCAAAGATAAAGTTTTACAGAGAGGTCAAACAAATACACAAGACAATCGTCTCTGTCAATAAAACGTCATCGTTTGCGCTCGAAATTTATGTAAATGAATATGGTCTCATACAAAGCCAAATATAGAAAGAGTGTAATCAATATTTCATCATTATTAATAATTTTCCATGTATAGATCTGACATTGTTAAAATACAAAACAAACATATTTTGGAAGTTCCGATATTTATGCGGTATGACCTGAACATAAACCGGCAAAATCCATAAATTGTATACACTGATCTCAGCACTGGAGCAGTTCAAATATAAAAATCTCAGATACCAAAGTATAAATCATGTCCAGGACATAGATACAAATCCAGTAAAAATGGACAAACACGGACCTCTGGAAACCAAGTAATTATTGTATATATGTTTTAATGTTACACCGCTCAAACGTATTTCATTGGACTTGACTGTGGACTTACGGCGGGTGTGACCGGTCGACAGGGGATGCACCTGATCCCACCTCTTGGTTTCCAGAGGTCCGTGTTTGTCCATTTTTACCGGATTTGTATCTATGTCCTGGACATTCTATTGATTTATACTTTGGTTTCTGAATTTTTTTACATTACTGAAGAAACCCAGGTTTGGCACCACTTCAATTGCAACCCATTAACTCAACCTTACTATTTCTATATGAATACCACACTGGACCTGATCTTTTGTTCACAAAATATTTTGAAATGTAAGATTTAAGCCTGTGTACAGCTCTTATTTGTTATTACACATCAAGTACGAACAGTAAGTCAAAATATGGTTTATTGTTATCAAACACATCTAATGTCAATATTTAAACTGATTTATGCAATAACTTATTTAATATAAACAACTAAGATTCATAAACTGTATGTCGTCTTTTCCAAGTTGAACGATCAAGATGATTAGAGTGATCTGCTTTATAATGCCGCGGCAGCCACTATGACACTTGGACAAATAGTCATTTAACTAAAAAATATAATAGATATATTTATATGATGAGTATTCTTACATCGGATATATTAATCATATGTATTTAGTCTTCAAAATGTATTACATGATTGAGTGAGAAAGGAGTGGAGCAACAGGAAAATCCTTCTATAGCAACTGAACGTCATGTTGATACCTCAGTGTCACACGTGACATTATCGACTTTATCGTCATTTGTAATCAGTTTCATGTAAGAATTATCATTCACTGTTTGCTGGCGAACTTCTTGTTCTGGTGTCTCAAAATTTGTCAATGTGCAAATTATTACACGAGGACATCGACCCTTTAGCATCGATCAGCTCCCATAGATATGCTAGCTGGTGTTATGTTGTATTACGTACGTCTTCATGACCCGACAGATGATGATGATCTGTACCATCTAGCTATTGAATTAATATTGGTTAATATTATATATAATATAAATGAATGGATAGGAAAAATAGAATTATGTTTTCGCCCTAAAGAAGTTTACGTGGAAAGATAAAAATAAGGACGATCTGCTGGTGTTTCTGTCTTACAATCATATATACAAGTACATACTTTCTGCATATTCAGGAGCACACACAAACAAATCTAATGTTGAGGTATTTCAAAGATAATGCTATGTTGATGTTACACAGATGAACAATCTAACAGTACACAGACTAGAGTTATCACCCCTTAAATCTCCATCAGAATATCACAATCATGTTCATGTACATATTATTCTGTACTTTGTTTTAGCAATCAGAAACGGGATTGATACTATTTTCACCAAATGAAGTGAGATATGAGCTTTCACAAGCGATATTGTAATCCGGAACAGAAACATAATAAACTAAACTGGAACACTGACAAAAATTAAAATGGTAGTAAGCACCAGAATATTATCTAAATGTACATGTTAAATAAGCTAAAACCTCTTTCCGAATGAAAAATCGCATCATCCATGACATGCATGGTATGCACTTTCTTGACACTCGGCACGGTAGGTTTCGTAAAAAATACCGAAAGTTAATTAGTTGTGATTAGAGAATAATAGTGATGTCGGATTCAAATTGGAAGATTTGATCTTTTTGTTACAAAGATATAATTCTGGTATTATGTTTATTTGTAATAATACACACATACTATGCGGTGACCTCTCTGACATGTATGAGATAAGATACTGCAGACGACCTGCATGTTTAACTCTCGCAGCCGACAGTTCATATTGCTGTTCCTTAAACTGTTGAATCTTCAATGTCTCGTAAAAAATGGTAATATAATTGACGCAAAGTGAAAATTATTATCAAGTTTTCTCACAGCATTCATTTGTCGGTAAGAAATATGAACCATACAAAACATAAAGGTGACTTTGAAATTAAAGCAATTTAAATCTAAAAATATATTTGTGTTTTAAGATTAATTAAACTCAAGTCAAGCAACTCAGTAATATATACTTGTAAACTCCAGAGCTACCCTTACCAGGTTTTCGTTGTATTTGCATATACATGCATCCTGTTTTAGATCCAGCTTTCAAAATACATTTGCACTCCCTTGGTAAATACACGTAATTGATTGTTCCTTGTAAATCAAATTGCAAGTCAATTTACCAGTGTAAACAGTTACGAGGATGTTACACTATCGTACAATGTGATCTATATATTTTGTAAGATTTACAAATTGTTTATTTGTTCTTATGAAATACAACATAAAGTGATTTCAATAGTGTTTACAAAATAAAATGTGGGGAACTCCGTAGCAGAACAGTGAGGGCATCGTGCTGACCTGAGTTTACGAGCGGACGGCCGGTGGTCTGTAAACAATGTACATGTTAAATGGGCTGACTCCTAAACAACTGAGAAATGGAAACTGAAAAATTGCATAAAATATCAATAAAATGTACACTCAAATCTATTTATTTACCTATTTATGTGTGTTGGCGCGTGTCTGCGTGAAAAATTATTTATTTAAAAATAAGGAAATGGCGATGGTTGTTATTTTGAATCACGGCATGTATAGATATTGACATTTGAAATATTGACCGTACAACGCCCTTTAATTTTAACATCACACAACGGAGAAGCTAATACACCTCCCAACAACTAAGTACTTGGAAACTGCAAATTCGCAACAAATATAAAGTGGATATTATATTTCTGTGAAAAAAAGAATGAGTCATTATTACAGATGTTATATAACAAAGCTTCTACCATAACTTGTGTTGTTTTACCACTCTCAAGCAGTGGTATAAACGACGCTGCAGTTAGTTAACATTTACAAATAACCAACAGGGTGAATAAGTCTCATTGGCGGAGGCTGCACTACTGCTGTAATGAAATGTTTGTACATGAAGTTGCGTCAGACCAGTTGTCGGCGGACAAAGTTGGCGATTGAAGTAATTGGAGGGAAACGTCCTTTATTGAAGTCTCTAACAACGCTGGGTTTCCTACCTTTGATATATTGATGTAATCTGGAGATTGAAACAACGTACTAGTTTGACGCGATCACGAGAGTCCGAACCCCATAGTGTCTAGACGTGATGTGAGCTATTAATCCAATTAAACCAATCAAGTTTTCATTTATGATAGAAACAGATTAAACAACTCGTGTAAGTTGATTTTCATGTTTATCTTACTCTCGTTAGATAATTTTCAAAATTGGAAAAGACACTCGGAAAACCTCTTGTCTTTTCAAATTTTGAAAATTAACTAACTCGAGTTAGATAAACATGACAATCAAATTAACACTCGTTGTTTAATCTCTGTTTATCTAGTCGCCAGATATTGGAGATTGTAAAAAAATTACAGATACCAAAGTGTTAACCGTTAGGAAGTCCAGAAGACAATATACAAATATAAAAATTACAGATGCCAAAGTGTTAACCGTTTGGAAGCCCGAAAGACAATATACAAATATGGTGAACATTCACAATTAGGCAAATACAGACCTCAGCTGCACACGGGGATGGTTCCTACCAAGTTTGGTTAAAATTGACCAGTTGGTCATTACGAAGAAGTTCAAATCATTAACGTAAACCTCTTTCACCTTGATCTTTGGTCCAATGACCTTGAAACTATCTCACAATGATCATAAGATAACTTACAACAACTTGTTCATATATGTTTGTGTACAAAACGGTTAGAGATTAAAAACCACTTGTATAACAAACAACCCTAGCAATGTTGTAAAACATTGAGATACACACTCTCTACAAACCATTCGTTCTATACTGCATAACAACATCACATAAAGACATGGAGGTACTCACCTATATTTTCATCTGAATCAAATAAACTGTCATCAGAACTAACACTTAAGAGCTCAGCATTGCCATCTACGTGACTGTTGTAAAGTTTTACCCTTGTTGACCACGGTAAGTTGTCTCCCTTGACAGCATTCTTTAATCGTCTCCGTGCATTAGCGAACCAATTAGCAACTTGTGTGAGGGACATTTGGGAATCGCGTGCCAGGATTTCCTTGTCTAATTTACTAGGATAAGGATTGTCCCGGTGTTTACATAACCACTGTTTCAGAGGTTTTGTCATATTTTGCATCACTTGTCGCTTCTGTCTGATTTTAACTTGAAGTGGCCGTCTGTAACAGACAAAAGTGAAAATGAATTAATAATAAATAGGATATAGAACTCGTAAACAAATGTATATGAACTAAAAGCAGTATAGTGTATTAGTACATTAAAACTAGAAATGGAAACTAGACAACATTTACATTTTCCTCTCATAAGTAAGACTTGTGTTTGTATCTGATTCCTCTCATAAGTAAGACTTGTGTTTGTATCTGATTCCTCTCATAAGTAAGACTTGTGTTTGTATCTGATTCCTCCCATAAGTAAGACTTGTGTTTGTATCTGATTCCTCTCATAAGTAAGACTTGTGTTTGTATCTGATTCCTGTCATAAGTAAGACTTGTGTATGTATCTGATTCCTCTCATAAGTAAGACTTGTGTTTGTATCTGATTCCTCTCATAAGTAAGACTTGTGTTTGTATCTGATTCCTGTCATAAGTAAAACTTGTGTATGTATCTGATTCCTCTCATAAGTAAAACTTGTGTTTGTATCTGATTCCTCTCATACGTAAGACTTGTGTTTGTATCTGATTCCTCTCATAAGTAAGACTTGTGTTTGTATCTGATTCCTCTCATAAGTAAGACTTGTGTTTGTATCTGATTCCTCTCATAAGTAAGACCTGTGTTTGTATCTGATTCCTGTCATAAGTAAAACTTGTGTATGTATCTGATTCCTCTCATAAGTAAAACTTGTGTTTGTATCTGATTCCTGTCATAAGTAAGACTTGTGTTTGTATCTGATTCCTCTCATAAGTAAGACTTGTGTTTGTATCTGATTCCTGTCATAAGTAAGACTTGTGTTTGTATCTGATTCCTCTCATAAGTAAGACTTGTGTTTGTATCCGATTCCTCTCATAAGTAAGACTTGTGTTTGTATCTGATCGACTTTAGAAGATCCCAGTTATAACAACAATAAAATCTTCTGTAATAGAAATGATGAATTACAAACTCAGAAATTTAAATATACCAGGACCTTATAGTCAAAGATGTTTGTTAAGCACATTTATGAAGCTAACCAAGAAACTCATTCTTAGTTAGTTTCACATCAACTGCATCCGTTCTAATTAATGATTTTCTCTAAAAAACGAAAAGTAGTTTGAGTATCGTAATGAATAGTTGGGTATGTACTAAAACTAGTTATCAATGTTTCTTAATTTTTCTTCAAGTGGACGATGCGTTACATCATTATTTGTAACGAAATGCAATAAATATATAAAATGTCCAGCATCAGAAAAAATTTGGTGTCTTCATCGGGAAATCTTGAAGACAGTTAGTAGTATTGGGTAAATTTGTTGACTTTGGTCCGGAGAATGGACGGACTATATACAGACGAATTATTTGAACCTTATATTGGTTTAGAAGGGTGACCAAGACTTTACACCAAGATACAATAAAAACAACAATAAGGTATGGTATAATGTGTGTATGTTTATATGACCTTGACGGATACATAAAAACAACAAGAAGGTATTATATAATCTGTGTATGTATTCCTGCTTAAATCAGACCTATCTACACTTCCACTCGCCGATGATATGGAGATAATGCTTCTCAGTGTACCAAGTTTTGAGTTGTTCCAATTAAATATTTCGTGACAGAAATAATTGCGGTAATGATAGAAGAGCCCTCTCCAAAAAGCCTGTATACATCAAATAAACAATTTGTTAAGTATTTTGACATATGAACGTTATGTTTCACAAACAAAAGAGCAGCTGAGAGTGTTCGTAAATAACTGTCACAATTTATAACAACGGCAACTTAGAGGAAAACCACGTAAATTACACATCATTATTATGTATTTGATGTAGCACTTAAATTGTCAACCAAAACATTGTCTAGTTACAGCTACAATAGTTAATAATACTCTCTCTCTCTCTCTCTCTCTCTCTCTCTCTCTCTCTCTCTCTCTCTGAAAAGAAAAAACTAATAATGTTGGCAGAGGACATGTTGAAATGTATATAATTGTTGATATGCACCATAAAACAAAGACAAAGAATTGTTCCCTATTGCTTTCGTTACAATATACATGTACATGATAATTCAATATTTTATGTTTCTATGCTCAAATAAACTTTTTGACTATAAAAATTAACTTTATAGTTATTCAAATATTTCACATAATACAGGGAACAATAAACGTCAGAGTAAAATGGACGCATTTTCTCATTCTTTCTCCAGTTTTACATTTAAATTGACATTTAAATGTTTGTTTTGATAAGTTCTTTTGTATTTGTTTGTAGACTATATGATTCACTGACTTTAACAGCGCATCTAAGCATTCTTCATATATGTCCGCACATGGTGATCCGCCACATTTGGTTAAGAAGTTAATCTGAGTCAGCAGAAATGATAAACAAAGTAAAACCCAAACAACCAAACCTCATCCGTGTAAAAAATGTACACCATGATTACAGTAAAACCAAAACTACAAACTACCAGATCTCAGATCTCATCCGTGTAAAAAATGTACACCATGATTACAGTAAAACCAAAACTACAAACTACCAGATCTCATCCGTGTAAAAAATGTACACCATGATTACAGTAAAACCAAAACAACCAAACCTCATCCGTGTAAAAAATGTACACCATGATTACAGTAAAACCAAAACTACAAACTACGAGACCTCATCCGTGTAAAAAATGTACACCGCGGGTACAGTGTTACCCAAACTACCAAACCTCATCCGTGTAAAATATGTACACCGGGGGTATAGCAAAAGCCAAGACTACCAGACCTTATCCGTGTAAAATGTGTACATCGTGTGTACAGTAAAACCAAAAACTATCAAACCTCATCCGTGTAAAATATGTACACCAAGGGTACAGTAAAACACAAGACTACCTGACTTCATCCTTGCAAAATATGAACACCCCGGGTACAGCAAAACACAACACTACCAGACCTCATCCCTGTAAAATATGTCAACCATGGGTACAGTAATACACAAACTACCAGACCTCATCTGTGTAAAATATATACACCAAGGGTACAGTAAAACACAAGACTACCTGACTTCATCCCTCTAAAATATGAACACCCCGGGTACAGTAAAACACAAGACTACCAGACTTCATCCCTCTAAAATATGTACACCGAGGGTACAGTCAAACACAAAACTACCTGACTTCAGCCCTGTAAAATATGTACAACCCGGGTACAGTAAAACACAAGACTTCCAGACCTCATCCCTGTAAAATATGTCAACCATGGGTACAGTAATACACACAAACTACCAGACCTCATCTGTGTAATATATATACACCAAGGGTACAGTAAAACACAAGACTACCTGACTTCATCCCTCTAAAAATATGAACACCCCGGGTACAGTAAAACACAAGACTACCAGACTTCATCCCTCTAAAATATGTACACCGAGGGTACAGTCAAACACAAAACTACCTGACTTCAGCCCTGTAAAATATGTACAACCCGGGTACAGTAAAACACAAGACTTCCAGACCTCATCCCTGTAAAATATGTCAACCATGGGTACAGTAATACACAAACTACCAGACCTCATCTGTGTAAAATATATACACCAAGGGTACAGTAAAACACAAGACTACCTGACTTCATCCCTCTAAAATATGAACACCCCCGGGTACAGTAAAACACAAGACTACCAGACTTCATCCCTCTAAAATATGTACACCGAGGGTACAGTCAAACACAAAACTACCTGACTTCAGCCCTGTAAAATATGTACAACCCGGGTACAGTAAAACACAAGACTTCCAGACCTCATCCATGATAAATATGCCCACCATGGGTACAGTAAAACACAAGACATCAGACCTCATCCGTGTTAAATATGTACATTGCGGGTACAGGAAAACATAAAACTACCAAACCTCCTCCGTGTAAAATATGTCCACCACGAGTACAGCAAAACCCAAACTACCAGACATCATGCGTGTAATATATGTACACCAGGGGTAGAGTAAAGCCCAAACTACCAAACCTCATCCGTGTAAAATATTTCCACCATGGGTACAGTAAATCAAACTACCAGACTTCATGCGTGTAAAATATATCCACCATGGGTACAGTAAAACACAAGACTATCAAACCTCATCCGTGTAAAATTTATCCACCACGGGTACAGTAAAACACAAACTACCAGACCTCATCCGTGTAAAATATATCCACCACGGGTACAGTAAAACAAACTACGAGACCTCATCCGTGTAAACTATGTACACCGCGGGTACAGTAAAACACAAACTACGAGACCTCATCCGTGTAAAATATATCCACCACGGGTACAGTAAAACAAACTACGAGACCTCATCCGTGTAAAATATGTACACCGCGGGTACAGTAAAACACAAACTACGAGACCTCATCCGTGTAAAATATGTCCACCACGGGTACAGTAAAACACAAACTACCAGACCTCATCCGTGTAAAATATATCCACCACGGGTACAGTAAAACAAACTACCAGACCTCATCCGTGTAAAATATGTACACCGCGGGTACAGTAAAACCAACAACGAGACCTCATCCGTGTAAAATATGTCCACCACGGGTACAGTAAAACACAAACTACCAGACCTCATCCGTGTAAAATATATCCACCACGGGTACAGTAAAACAAACTACCAGACCTCATCCGTGTAAAATATGTACACCGCGGGTACAGTAAAACCAACTACGAGACCTCATCCGTGTAAAATATGAACATCCCAGGTACAGTAAAACACAAGACTACCTGACTTCATCCGTGTAAAATATATCCACCGCGGGTACAGTAAAACACAAGACTACCTGACTTCATCCGTGTAAAATATATCCACCACGGGTACAGTTAATCCAACAAGATTATTCGTATTTGATTGAAATCAATATAAACATGACAACATCAGAACATACCATGGTGAATAAAACGTTGAATATGATGACAAAAGATGATGATGATGATGATGATGATGATAGTCACACACACTTTTCGTCTTTGTTCGATGACACGTGCTTTTGGAATCATATAAGTAAAATCTGCAAACGCATGCATATGTTCTGCAAACGCATGCATATGTTCTGCAGAGAGAGAGAGAGAGAGAGAGAGAGAGAGAGAGAGAGAGAGAGAGAGAGAGAGAGCGCAGTGCTTTGTGGGATGAGTCATTCAACTATGTATAGATCCTATCATACACACAGGGATTGTTTGTAGAACAACGTTATTGATGTTGCAATGTAAATTCTCTTTACCACAATTACAATCAAATATTGGTATAGAATAGCTATCATTGTTTATCTTTAGCTGTACGTCGATACTTCGTTGATTTGTCTTGGACAGTTAATACGCCCATTATGGAAACATTTAAATCTTCAATGGTGTAATTCGACAGTTGGACAAATAAAACAGTTTAAGGGTCTTGTCTTCTTTTGTGATTAAAACAGTCAATCAATGTGACGTTCAATATAACGAAGGCCGTGTTCAGTACACTGATTCTACAGGTCATGTAGAGGTTAATTGTCATAAATCGAATTCCAAACGATCGTTCATTTTTCAAAAGTCAGGCGGTCAGAATGACGAATGTTTGTGTAGCGTTTTGGAGAATGACCTTTGGACTACGTGAAGTCAGATGTAAACAAAGTCAGTTAAAATATTAATATAAATGCTCATTAGCTATTTTATCAATAAGCGAGTGATTCTGGCCACGAGAATATAATACAGAGAGAGAGAGTTCAAAATGTAAGCATTTTCTAGATAATGGTGACATTCATTGGCCGCCCGTAATTATTTGATTATGAAGTATTTCGATACATACTGAATCTTAATACCCGCCAATCCAGTCACTAAATAAAAAGACGGCGGCGGGGTCGCACCACTAGTCCGACACTCTATTAATCCGACGCCCCATTAGTCCGACACTCTATCAGTCCAACGCCTCATCAGTCCGACGTCCCATTAGTCCGACGCCCCATTAGTCCAACCCCCATTAGTCCGACGCCCCATTAGTCCGACACTCCATTAGTCCGACGCCCCATTAGTCCGACACTCCATTAGTCCGACACCCCATTAGTCCGACGCCCCATTAGTCCGACGCCACATTAGTCCGACGCCCCATTAGTCCGACGCCCCATTAGTCCGACACTCCATAAGCCCGACGCCCCATTAGTCCGACGCCCCATTAGTCCGACACTTTATTTATTAGTCCGACACTCTATTAGTCCGACATCCCATTAGTCCGACACTCCATTAGTCCGACGCCCCATTAGTCCGACGCCCCATTAGTCCGACACCCTATTAGTCCAACGCCTCATCAGTCAGATTAGGATAGTTTTGTGTCTGAGGCTTTTCAAGTTCTATGTTAGGATTTTCGGAAATGTTAATCTACAAGAAATATAAGTGCTACGAATATGCTATTGATATCAATTAGTTTGTTTTGCATCATCCCATTAAAATAGTGCCACATTCTTTCTAAAATGATTTTATATTTCATACGTGCAAGGAATTTTATAAAGTTTTGATTATATATATCTGAACAATAGGTTTAACTTTGGTGTTTACATGTAATTAAGATGGAAGTAGCGTAGTGTGCCCGATATACATATACATTCCTTGAGAATAAGACGATTGTTTTGACAATCTGTGATCGGTTGATTTTTTAAATTGCCGTCTAATTCTTTCACTTTTTACTTCAAATTTCTGTGTTCTCCATTATCTAAAATTATATGCATTTTTTAAATATCCCGATATTGCAAAATTTTATCAGTTCCTTTTTCCAATAAATAAGCAAGGAAATTCATTAAATCTGTCTTTGTCATTGACGACTTCATATATAGGTTAAGTAACATTTTGTCGGATTGAGTTATAACGGTTAAGCACTATATTGTTACCACGCAATCCTTTTAGAGTTACTTGTTCTGTTACAGTAGCTATTAGGCTAGGAACACGCTTGCCGTGGTCTATAGTTAGAGCGTTCGACTTTGCAGGTTCGACCTGGTACCGGAAAATACCAACGACTTTTTTAAATGGTAGTGACCTTTTCTTCACCAATGAAGTGAAAGTAAGTTTAAATGATCAATTTACACCAGCGATATGCCAGTCTTTTTAACAGAGACGTTAGTACTGGTAGTTTTTACCTGGAGCCCAATATGGCGAGAAGAACTATGATCTGATTTTTTAAAGTTGGACCGCATGTCTACTTTGACATTGCATTCCCTGAAAATATTGATTTTTTTTTCAAAAGCTGGGTTAAGATAAGATTTGGTAATCTATGGCGAGCCATCTCTCACCACAAACTGGTAACTTTTTGGTGTCAGACTAATGGGGCCTTGGACTAATGGGAAGTCGGCGGCAAATGGGGCGTCGGACTAATGGGGCGTCGGAATATCGGGACTGTCCCAAGACGGCCAATTTGTCAAATGATTCATCCGGGACTAAAGTTGACAAAGTGGAGATCTTTTTTTAGCGTTCAGTAGTATGGTACAGAAAGTAAATGATTCAAATGTGGAACATCTGTAAAGTGATCCCTGTTATACAGTCCTATAATATAAGCTTTCGTTGGTTCATATGGTCTGCTATTAACTTTTTATCGACTGATGCTGAACCACGAATTCTTATCGGAAGTCTTTATTTTCTCGTAGCATTTTGAAAGACTGCGGAACATCTCGTACATGATCCGTTTAACAATTGGAAAGGAGGAGATGACATTTAGAAAAGTGTTCCAGAATAGGATAAACCATTTTTTCGAGAAATATAATAAATACAACGGCCAATCACAGTTGCTGTTTTATACAAAAACTAAATTATTTACAACTGGTACACAGTATAACCATCCTTTATACACACAGATCCGAAATGGCAGAAAATCGCCTTGTTACATTTATAGACCCTTTCACGATAACTGCATTCCGAAATTAAAGACTAATTGTTCCCTGTGTATGATTTAAATTTCATTGGATATAATTTGTGTTGAGTAAGAAACTTCTTGTTACCACTCGGAAGTGTTAAGTGCGCAGGTGAGATTAGTAGAAACGCAGTTATCCTGAAAGGGTCTATTGCACATTTACAATCAATTCGTGAAACCCTGTTACCGATTGGTGAAACATCGGGGATCAAATCACGATGATTTTAATCCTGCCTACACCAAGCGACCCTCCTCACCTGGGATCTATGGTTCTAGGATGAATAATCAATGTGCACATAACCAACACCAGAAAATTCTGTAATACAATTAACCACGCCACATCTTTTCCTCCATTTAAATGTTATAAACGTAAATATCATAAGTAATTTATATCTTCATCGCAACAAAAGTTAACCTAATTTCTAACCATGCCAAACATTAAAAAAAAACGACAGTATATAATTCTTTGTCAAATTTCCAACTTTTTATAATCGTAGGTGACCTACTTTTTAAGTACGTGATCGCGGTGTGTATACTATTATTTTTAATACAGAACTCACTGTGACAGCTTTAGCATGTGAAGTATGTATGCATTTTAGGGATATTACGTCTTGGGCGTTCCGGAGAACATGAACCCTACAGATTTAAAACTGCAGGTTGGATTTAGTACATGAAGTGAGTCCATCGTAAATAATGCTTGATCAGGGTTTAGATAGACCCGTAAAATTTACAGAAAGAGCAACTAACAAAGAAAGAAACCTAAATAGTTACTTGTTAATGTAAATATACAGTTCTGGAATCAATATGATTGGTCCATGCCTTATATGTTGAATCTGCTTTTGTTATACAGGCTAGTTTTTAATTTCCCGTCTGTGTATACAGTAAGTAAAATGTCTAAAGATTATTTAAATCAAGAGGCCCAAGTGACCTTAAGGCGGTCACCTGGCCAGATGAGCTAAAACGAACTACTGATATACCAGGACAGATTTGTTCATAACATGGAGAATGTATGAAATTTTGCACGGTTGAAATTTCTGATTTATAATATGAAGTAATAACAAAATATTTTTCTATATCTATTTCTATAAATAAACCAATCTCAATTTAGACTGAAAATTCCATTTTAAAAATAACCTTTTAAGGGTGTATTATGCCACTCTCGATAATATTTCAGTTATTTGGTGGAGGAGTTCACACGGTTACAATGAATCGACGTTCTGTGAGTTAAATTTTAAACTTTCCCACAAAATCAGCTGAGGTTCGAACCAACGCTACATATAGGTGAAAACCTTCATAGTTTACTGTGTAATGCTGTATTATATATATATATATATATATATATATATATATATATATATATATATATATATACTATATATATATATATATATATATATATATATATATATATATATATATATATATATATATATATATATATATATATATATATATATATGACTAATATCCTACGAAGACTGACAAAGACCTGATGTCTAACTTTTCAACTATAACATCAGCACACAAAAATAGATCATGTAAGTCTTTTGACAAGAGATGACATTAGAGGTGTTGCCTTCCAGTTGTTTTATTGTGACGTTAACATAATGTATTTAAAGTTAACTGCTGTTGTTCTGTACTTACACCTGATTATATATTATTATAGTTGTGTTATTTTGTGAAATTCTGAAGGCAGTGTCACGAACACGTCAACATTACACCAGTTTATTTGTGTTATGGATAAATACATAAGAACAATAATATCGAACAGAGTATACACACGTCATCTCTCTCTCTCTCTCTCTCTCTGTGTGTAGGGGTGTAAATGAACTAAAAAAATTATAAAAAGAGGTGTAATATTAACTTACGACTGCCGATAATAAAATAGTAATAGCACAATATGAACTCTAAACTGAAGGGTCCCTGGTACCGAAATAGTTCGCCTGGACAATAAGCAATAATTGCCGTTTTGCTTTTTAAATTTTCTATCTGTTCCCTTACTTTTTCTTTACAGATATGAGAAATCCACAAGAAAGTGCGAAATATTTCTCATACGTGGTCGCCTGTAACTTCTGCCGTCTTTACTATATTGTGAAAAATAAAACCAAGGTCCTGTCACCGCAAGATGGCAACGTAAACGAACCCTCAGCGAGTCGGTCCATAACACCTAAAGCTCAAGACATATAAGTGAAAAATTCGTTGTGGCCCAGGGGTGTAGGTTTAAACCGACGAACGTCAATTCTTGACAATAGTTCACGTGGTCTAGGTAAATATATAAAATAATGGTTTCACTGTGTGTGAATGTGAATAACATTGTTCTGAAAATACTTGACCAGTGCACGATAAAAGATACGACAAGTGAACGATATATAACACTTGACCAGTGCACGATAAAAATACGACCAGTGAACGATATATAATACTTGACCAGTGCACGATATAAGATAGACCAGGGAAAGATATATAATACTTGACCAGTGCACGATGTAATATGATACGACACCAGTGCGCGATTTAAAATGCTTGACCAGTGCACGATATAAGATACGATCGTTGAACGATATAAGATGCGACCGATGCACGATATATAATACTTAATCTCACCAGTGTACGGTATAAGATACTTGACCAGTGCACGATATAAAAAAACTTTACGAGTGCACGATATGACTTTACAATTGCACGATATAGAATTATTTCGAGATAAGAATTTAAGTACATGGTAACTTCAAAATCTGCATAGACAACCACCAAAATTTGGCGTTTAAAGCGTATCCTAGTAATTATTGTAAAGTTTATATTGGTGTACGTTGCCCCGGGGATATAAAAACATACTAGTGTACCTTTGAATTCCTTCCCCTTGATATAAAACGAATCAAGGCAATGTGCACAATATTAGACTAGGCCTATAGTCAACTCAAATACAAGGGTTGGAATTCTGTGCCAGGATTTTGACACTGGTATTATTTCTGTATATTTCCTGAAATTTATCTCTCAGTGATCTAGGTAGGTGAAATTACATAGGTGATTCTTACACAAACTGACTCTACACAAATTATGAACAGTTGTGGAATTAAATGTGACACGGGCGCACTCAGCTGTCTTATTTTTTAAATCAGAAACACCGTTGCAAGGTCGGGTCAATACTTTAAACAACCGATTACGGCGTCGTAGGGATGCGAATTTCATCTTAAAATTCCCAAAGTCCACTTGAACATTTTACATGGGTTTTTTTCACTGCAATGAAAAACACGTCAAAATCAATTTTGAAAACAAATTAACTAGACCTAGATTTGGTACAAGTGTTTGTTTAAAGACTCAACTCGATAAATAAAATCACAGCTGGTGTAAACACAACGTAGTAAAAATAGGTCGAGCTGATCGTTATGTTGTAAAATATTGTACCATCTCCCGCTCTGTGCCTTGCCATAGAAGTGTTCTCTCTCTCTCTCTCTCTCTCTCTCTCTCTCTCTCTCTCTCTCTCTCTCTCTCTCTCTCTCTCTCTCTCTCTCTCTCTCTCTCTCACACACACACAAGAAATAACATATTTAAAGGAGTATTATCTGTGTGTATAAAAAATAATTTCAATTTTTTTCTACTTTTACTGCTTGTAGAGTTACTTGATGTACCATAGCATACATAGGCTATACAGAGGCATAAACATCTTATATTGCTATATATTTTGTTAAAATAAGGTCAAGTCCAGTGTGGTATTCATTTACAAATAGTACTCAAGCATTTTTCACAAAATATACAGGAATTTAAGAATTTCTATGCCTGTGCATATCTCTTTTTCCTTATTGTCTATTAATCTAAGTAGTGAAAAAAGACAGAAATTTGATGTCCCTTGAAACCACCCAACCCCGAAAATTCAAAATAAAAACAAGACAACAGTACCTGCCCGCCCCCGAAAATTAAAAAATAAAAACATAACAACTTCACTTGCCCGCCCTTGAAAAATCAAAGATTAAAACATGGCAGCTTAACCTGCCCCTCCCCAAAATTAAAATATATATATATATCATACTGCAATCAATGTTTGTCTGTTCATGTTACAACATAACTGAAGGATCGCCATGTCTTAATTAAAAATGTATACGGTTACTGCCGAATTAATTGAAATGTATAAACACGATAACACAGCATTATCAATCTGCAGAAATCAAGAAAAATAAGCACGTGCTTCAGCGTCAGCTGTAACGGAACAATAACATATAACGTGATTTACCATCAGATCACAGAGACTAGATCATTTGTAAAATCGTCATCAGGTAACAGGCAATTGTCAGGTTGTAATAAGCTACCAGAGCGTAGTACGTTAATACGATATTACTGGAAGGACAGCTAACAGATCATTTGTAGGTTGTTATTAGCTAACATATCATTGGTAGATGTTATAAGCTTAAAGATCATTGGTAGGTTGTTATTAGCTAACAGATCATTGGTCTCTCTTGTCATTAGCTAACAGATCGTTTGTAAGTTGTTATTAGCTAACATATCATTGGTAGGCTATAAGTTTAAAGATTATTTATGGGTTGTTATCTGCTAATAGATAATTGGTTGGTTCGTATCAGCTAACAGATCGTTGGTAGGTTTTTATCAGCTAACATATTATTGGTAAGTTGTCATCAGCTAACATTTGTTATCAGCTAACAACTTATCGGTAGGTTGTTATCAGCTAACAAATTACTCGCAGGTAACAGATTATTGGTAAGTTATTATCAGCTAACATTATTGGTAGGATGTCATCAGCTAACATCATTGGTAGGATGTTGTCAGCTAACAGATCATTGGCAGGTTGTTATCAAATACATGGTTAGTTGTGTTATATTATTACAATGCTCATAGGCGGTATATATAGACTGTAGGTTGGCTTTTATCAGTGTCGCGCCGTAAATAACTTTTTATTGTTAGATAGCCAAGCGGATGTCTCGGTAAATGGAAATCATATTATGTCATGGTATTACGGTACGCTTTCAAAACATAGGTTTGTATCTTTAAACAAACCTATGAATTTCACCTATCTTAAACAGCAATAAGTACATGCAACCTTGTCATTTCATAAATTACGTCATACTTTGAACTATTGTCAATACACTTCAATACACTTGTGCGTGTTTATTCCACAGAGGTCCATTAGTACATCATGATACAGTAAATAATGTGGGTGGAAAGGTGTGAAGCTACAGTCTAGTCATCTTCTTTCTGGATAATATAAGTGGTATTTTCCGATCGGTATTACAACAAAAACGCTTTAAATTCCGAATCTGCATCACAATATAAAGACTTTAGTGTTTCTGTTCTAAGATATAGATATATATATATATATATACATATATATATATATATATATATATATATATATATATATATATATATATATATATATATATATGTACGCAGATAGTATCATATCTGATCCAAGGTCCTTAGTAAATGTTCAGTGTAGTAGTGATATTATATATATACATGTATATATATATATATATATATATATATATATATATATATATATATATATATATATATATAAACGACCAGTATTTATGAGCTTTTTCTCAACATTAAAACGAAGTAGCACTAACTCTATACTGCCTCATACTTCATGGGTTGAACAAGTAAAGTGCATCAGATTGTGATGGATAGTAAATCAGGATCTTGTGCTAAAGTACAGTAACCTTCTCCCCCTTCTCTCCGTTTGACCAGACTTGGCTTTATAGCTAAGTATCTGTGATGGATAGTAAATCAGGATCTTGTGCTAAAGTACAGTAACCCTCTCCCCCTTCTCTCCGTTTGACCAGACTTGGCTTTATAGCTAAGTATCTGTGATGGATAGTAAATCAGGATCTTGTGCTAAAGTACAGTAACCCTCTCCCCCTTCTCTCCGTTTGACCAGACTTGGCTTTATAGCTAAGTATCTGTATTATTTTATACGTCACAGTATCACTTCATCTGCGGCCGCACGTTGTATCGCATTTGGTGTGTTGATAAATATTGATTGTTTCATATTTCGTAATGTACTTTAATTATGAAACTAAAATCCTCGCTAGAAACCAGAACCCCTCGAATAATATGCAATGCGATAGAACAGCCGATGTGATATTTGATACGTGTATTAACATATTAATATTGTTTTCAAACCAAATGCCTAATATTGTTTCTATTTTTGGTTGAAAATACACCAAGCGTGTCAGAGCAGAACTAAACAAGAGGCACAAAGGGCCTAAATGGTCACCTGAGTTTATGCCTTTATAGTATGCTTGCACATTTTAAAGTAGTTAGAGAGCAACATAGGTAGCCCATATAATCTGCATAGTTTTGCAGTGATGAAAAGAAGTCACTTGAAAAACATATCAACAAATAGCCTTTCTTTGTACCCAAAGGGGACATGACATTTTCACAATAAAAGGGGTAATTCTCCCAAAAGGGGTGACCTGACAATTTCGACCCCCACTGACTCTTTTCATAGATCTTTGCAAGAAGTCGTCACGTCATCTTACTACAGCTGGCCACTTGTACAAGAAGCCATCATGTCATCTTACTACAGCTGGCCACTTGTACAAGAAGTCCTGTCATCTTACTACAGCTGGCCACTTGTACAAGAAGCTGTCATGTCATCTTACTACAGCTGGCCACTTGTACAAGAAGTCCTGTCATCTTACTACAGCTGGCCACTTGTACAAGAAGCCGTCATGTCATCTTACTACAGCTGGCCACTTGTACAAGATGTCATGTCATCTTACTACAGCTGGCCACTTGTACAAGAAGTCCTGTCATCTTACTACAGCTGGCCACTTGTACAAGAAGCCGTCATGTCATCTTACTACAGCTGGCCACTGGTACAAGATGTCATGTCATCTTACTACAGCTGGCCACTTGTACAAGAAGTCCTGTCATCTTACTACAGCTGGCCACTTGTACAAGATGTCCTGTCATCTTACTACAGCTGGCCACTTGTACAAGAGGTCACGTCATCTTACTACAGCTGGCCACTTGTACAAGAAGTCATGTCATCTTACTTCAGCTGGCCACTTGTACAAGATGTCATGTCATCTTACTACAGCTGGCCACTTGTACAAGAAGTCCTGTCATCTTACTACAGCTGGCCACTTGTACAAGAAGCCGTCATGTCATCTTACTACAGCTGGCCACTGGTACAAGAAGTCATGTCATCTTACTTCAGCTGGCCACTTGTACAAGAAGTCATGTCATCTTACTACAGCTGGCCACTTGTACAAGAAGTCATGCCATCTTACTACAGCTGGCCACTTGTACAAGATGTCATGTCATCTTACTACAGCTGGCCACTTGTACAAGAAGCCGTCATGTCATCTTACTACAGCTGGCCACTTGTACAAGAAGTCACGTCATCTTACTACAGCTGGCCACTGGTACAAGAAGTCATGTCATCTTACTTTAGCTGGCCACTTGTACAAGAAGTCATGTCATCTTACTACAGCTGGCCACTTGTACAAGAAGTCATGCCATCTTACTACAGCTGGCCACTTGTACAAGATGTCCTGTCATCTTACTACAGCTGGCCACTTGTACAAGAAGCCGTCATGTCATCTTACTACAGCTGGCCACTTGTACAAGAATTCACGTCATCTTACTACAGCTGGCCACTGGTACAAGAAGTCATGTCATCTTACTTCAGCTGGCCACTTGTACAAGAAGTCACGTCATCTTACTACAGCTGGCCACTTGTACAAGAAGTCATGTAATCTAACTACAACTGGCCACTTGTACAAGATGTCATGTAATCTAACTACAACTGGCCACTTGTACAAGACGTCATGTAATCTAACTACAACTGGCCACTTGTACAAGATGTCATGTAATCTAACTACAACTGGCCACTTGTACAAGAAGTCATGTAATCTAACTACAACTGGCCACTTGTCGACATTAAGAGAAAATTGTGGTTTATATCATTTAACTGTGCAATGGACAAAGAATCTATTGATACTCAAAACAAAACACGTAAAATTCAAAAATTACCATACAAGTTATTGATACGTGGGATATAAAGAAAAATATACACAATCAGTATCCAATATAACAAGACACACACACACACACACACACACACACACACACACACACACACACAACATATATATATATATATATATATATATATATATATATATATATATATATATATATATATATATATAGTGCCCCAGATAAACTGTTGTTTGCGTATTTTGCGCATACAACATCGATGAATATCGAAAAAAAATATGCGTAAAATACCCAGCACAATTTAATTCCGGAGTATTAACCTGATTTGATCTGTAATTTCCTTAGAATATTCAAGTTTCCTTTACTGAAACTTAAAGCTGAAAGATTGAATGTGTTTGTCCCGAATGTATCTGGGTTTATAAAATTGGGCCAATCCCTGTAGTTACAATGCATTTTATATAATACATCTGCTTCGTGACAAAACATCAGCAACGAAAACTGAATTTTATTCCTCAAACAATTGTTTAATTCAAATGACAGATTGTTTTTCAGGTTCAGTAAGTACGTCTGTTTGTTTACACGTCTGTTCCCCATGTCTCTGCACCACGACAACGTACTTGACATATTATAGTACATTTACATTTTACCGTTGTTCATCTCTATTTACATGGTTATCTGTCCTCCGTACCCGAGTGGTTTGACCATCACGCTTTGAACCATGAAGTCTCACTTCTGGTCAGCGGGTGTTCGAGCCCCACGGGAACCTAAGCTGATCTTTATGAGAAAGTTTGCTAGTTTCCTTGCGGAAGGCCGGTGGTCTCTTCCAGGATACTTTGTAACCGGGTTCTCTCCTCCACCAATAAAATATGGCCGCCAACATATAACTGAAAAATGGTTGGGTGTGGCGTAAAACACCATCACCATCATCAACACCACCATCATCATCATCATCACCATTATCATCACGACAACCACCATCATCACAATCGTCACCATCATAATCATCAACATCACCACCACCACCATCACCACAATCATCTTCATCATCATCATCATCATCATCTTCGTTTAAACCATTAGTGTCCTTGTTGTTGTTTTTACAAACATGACCTTTAATTTAACAAGCAACATAAGTATGCAAACAGCTGGCCACTTGAATTTCAACACTTCCGCCCTCGTTCTATAAATGTATGTGAAATACTGCATCACAAACGTCATTTACCACCAAAGAGTAATCATCAGTTGATGAGATTGAAGATTTTAATATCAAGCTGTGTATTTGTTTTATTTAAAGTATTGATTCACAATGTTTGCCTATCGACATTGATGTAAATACAGATGTCACAGTTTTTATCATTAACTTTACCATTATGCTCTCTTAGTATTGAAACACTTGAATGAGTTGAGACAAGATTTTATTTAGCTTTAACATAATGTTAAGAGGCACTGTCTCTCATATTGTACACATAGGCAAGATAATGTTATCACCGCTCTCATGCTGTACAGATCAGCAGAGATATAGAGATTCTACGATAAGTGTTGAGTTAGATAAAAACTCGAGTTTATTAATTTTCAAAATTTGAAAAGACACGAGATTTACCGAGTATTTTTTCAAATTTTGAAAATTGATTAACGAGAGTTAGAAAAACATGAAATTAATCAACTTACACGAGTGCTGAATCTGTTTCTACCATAACCGAAAACTTACGAAATATGGAACATTAGCCTATATCACATCTAAACATCATCGAGCTCGGACTCTCATGATAGCATTAAATCTGTACCTCGCTTCAATTAAAATTTATCCAGATTACATCAACATGTATACTTATAGGAAACCCGATATTGTTAGAAACTTCAACAACGGACCCCCTTCCCTCCAGTTACTTATATCGCAAATAACTGGAATGATGCAACTTTATGTACTAACATTTTCATTACAGTAGTAGTGCGGGCTCAGCCAAAAAGTAGTGCGTGTCAAAGTTCACGTTCCTATTTCAACCAATGAAAATGCTCGGTGTGTTAACCACATGTGCTAAACTCGAAAACATTACACAACATCAGCCGTTTTTCATGGTTTAACCAACCATACGTGTCATAGGCGTTGGAAGCAAATTGAAAGTGACGGCGCTAAACCAACTTAAAACACACACACGCCAGAAACGTCTGGGGGCTAAGCCCCAATTTTCAACACCTATATCTATCTTTGCAAAAAAGCTTGTTGTGGTAGAATATGTTAAAATCGCTCTCATACTGTACACGTAAGGCGAGATCATATTATAATCGCTCTTATACTGTATACAATCGCTCTTATAACTGTACACACAAGGATTATGATATTATGCTCTATACAAGGCGAGAGTATGTTCTCATACATAAGGCTGATTATGTATAACCACTGCCATATGGTGAGATTATGTTTATTAACCGCTCTCACATAAGGTGATTATGTTCTACACACAAGGCGCGAGAGTATGTTATAACCACTGCTACTCACACAAGGCGAGATACTGTATGCACACATAAGGCGTGATTATGTTATAACCACTGTCATACTGCACACATAAGGCGAGATTATGTTATAATTACTCTCGTGCTGTACACATAAGTGAGATTAGATTATGATCATACTTACACCACAACCGACGATCATAACTGTCATACTGTACACACAAGGCGAGATTATGTTATAACCACTGTAATACTGTACACACAAGGCGAGATTATGTTATAACCGCTCTCATACTGCACACATAAGGCGAGATTATGTTATAACCACTGTAATACTGCACACATAAGGCGAGATTATGTTATAATTACTCTCGTGCTGTACACATAAGGTGAGATTATGTTATAACCGCTCTCATGCTCTAGACACAAGGCGAGATTATGTTATAATTACTCTCTTGCTGTACATATAAGGTGAGATTATGTTATAACCACTATCATACTGTACCCACAAGGCGATATTATGTTATGACCGCTCTTATACTGTACACATAAGGCGATATTATGTTATAATCGCTCTCATATTGTACACATTTTATCATGACTTCCCACTATGAACAAAACAAGAGGAAATTTCATTAATATCTCAACTCCGCTAATTCAGCATTTTGCTGTGTTACGGATCGATACATTTTCTCTATTCAATTACAAAATCAAGGACAGTGCATTTATTGACTGCTCTGATATGCTGTCCATCTTGGACATACCCTTCTCCACAATAAAAAAAAATAATCGTTAGTAAAAGAATAGATAGATAACAAAATGCATCATCTCTTACTGGAGTTCGTAGAAATACATAATTCATTTTTAATAACCTATTTCTGTCTGTCTACTTATTCCTCTTTAGAAACGAAAGGAAATTGTTCTGCGATACTGCTTTTTCAAACATTTAATTGGTCATATTTCAAACAATGAAGATAATTTTCAAACACCGACGTGTCACCCGCTCAGAGTCTGGGACCATTAAAGTTCAAGCACATACATCCATAGTCCAGCTTTGGTATGAGAGAGAGAGAGAGAGAGAGAGAGAGAGAGAGAGAGAGAGAGAGAGAGAGAGAGAGAGAGAGAGAGAGAGAGAGAGAGAGAGAGAGAGAGAGAGAGAGAGAGAGAGAGAGAGAGAGAGAGATGTTTGCTATCTAAAATAGTATAATAATCATCATCGTGTTCACTTCTATACAATGTATCTGAAATAATGTTTTACGTATGGCTTCTGTCCAGCCTATCTTCCTGAAACAGATGTTTTCTATCTATTCCTGCACGCGCTCTAGTACATGCGTTGCTATTAGAGCTTGAAGAAATCAGTTAAAGCTGTCAAGACAAATAAACACCAGTTTATTTACTGTGCCAGAAAACTATATTGTAAGAAATAATTATCATCGAGTATATACTAGACGTCAACATTGCGGACACCTAATGTTTCTAATGCTATGTTTTTGTTACAAATCTTACATCATTTTTAAAGAATGGAGTATGGAGTATCTAGTATCTAGTATGGAGTATCTAGTATGTAGTATCTAGTATGGAGTATCTAGTATGGAGTATCATCAAGTATGGAGTATCTAGTATGGTGTATGTAGTATGGAGTATCATCTAGTATGGAGTATCTAGTATGGAGTATGTAGTATCTAGTATGGAGTATCAAGTATGGAGTATCTAGTATGTAGTATCTAGTATGGAGTATCTAGTATGGAGTATCTAGTATGGAGTATCATCTAGTATGGAGTATCTAGTATGGAGTATGTAGTATCTAGTATGGAGTATCAAGTATGGAGTATCTAGTATGTAGTATCTAGTATGGAATATCTAGTATGGAATATCTAGTATGGAGTATCTAGTATCTATATCATCTAGAAATGTGGTTTTCTAGTATGGTGTGTCTAGTATGGAGTATCTAGTATGGAGTATCTAGTATGGAGTATGTAGTATCTAGTATGGAGTATCTAGTATGGAGTTGCTATTAGTATGAAGAAATCAGTATAAAGCTATGGAGTATGTGTATAAGGAGTACTAGTATATTTATCTAGTATGGAGTATCTAGTATGGAGTATGTAGTATGGAAGTATCATCTAGTATGTGGTATCTAGTATGGTGTGTCTACATATGGAGACATCTAGTATGAGTTTCTAGTATGGATGTATCTAGTATGGAGTATCTTACATCATCTAGTATGGAGTATCTAGTATGGAGTATCTAGTATCTAGTATGGAGTATCTAGTATGGAGTATCTAGTATGGAGTATCTAGTATGGAGTATCATCTAGTATGGAGTATCTAGTATGGAGTATCTAGTATGGAGTATGTAGTATCTAGTATGGAGTATGTAGTATGGAGTATGTAGTATCTAGTATGGAGTATCAAGTATGGAGTATCTAGTATGGAGTATCTAGTATGTAGTATCTAGTATGGAGTATCTAGAATGGAGTATCTAGTATGTAGTATCTAGTATGGAGTATCTAGTATGGAGTATCTAGTATGGAGTATGTAGTATGGAGTATGTAGTATCTAGTATGGAGTATCAAGTATGGCATATCTAGTATGGAGTATCTAGTATGGAGTATCTAGTATGGAGTATCATCTAGTATGTGGTATCTAGTATGGTGTGTCTAGTATGGAGTATCTAGTATGGAGTATCTAGTATGGAGTATCTAGTATGGAGTATCTAGTATGGAGCATATAGTATGGAGTATCTAGTATGGAGTATCTAGTATGGAGTATGTAGTATGGAGTATCTAGTATGGAGTATCTAGTATGGAGTATGTAGTATGGAATATCTAGTATGGAGTATCTAGTATGGAGTGTCTAGTATGGAGTATCTAGTATGTAGTATCTAGTATGGAGTATCTAGTATGGAGTATCTAGAATGGAGTATCTAGTATGGAGTATCATCTAGTATGTGGTATCTAGTATGGTGTGTCTAGTGTGGAGTATCTAGTATGTAGTATCTAGTATGGAGTATCTAGTATGGAGTATCTAGTATGGAGTATCTAGTATGGAGTATCATGTAGTATGTGGTATCTAGTATGGTGTGTCTAGTATGGAGTATCTAGTATGTAGTATCTAGTATGGAGTATCTAGTATGGAGTATCTAGTATGGAGTATCTAGTATGTAGTATCTAGTATGGAGTATATAGTATGGAGTATCTAGAATGGAGTATCTAGTATGGAGTATCATCTAGTATGTGGTATCTGGTATGGTGTGTCTAGTATGGAGTATCTAGTATGTAGTATCTAGTATGGAGTATCTCGTATGGAGTATCTAGTATGGAGTATCTAGCATGGAGTATCTAGTATGGAGTATCATGTAGTATGTGGTATCTAGTATGGAGTATCTAGTATGGAGTATCTAGTATGGAGTATCTAGTATGGAGTGTCTAGTATGGTGTGTCTAGTATGGAGTATCTAGTATGGAGTATCTAGTATGGAGTATGTAGTATGGAGTATCTAGTATGGAGTATCTAGTATGGAGTATCTAGTATGGAGTATCTAGTATGGAGTATCTAGTATGTAGTATCTAGTATCTAGTATGGAGTATCTAGTATGGAGTATCTAGTATGAAGTATCTAGTATGGAGTATCTAGTATCTAGTAAGTAGTATCTAGTATGGAGTATCTAGTATGGAGTATCTAGTATGGAGTGTCTAGTATGGTGTGTCTAGTATGGAGTATCTAGTATGGAGTATCTAGTATGGAGTATCTAGTATGGAGTATGTAGTATGTAGTATCTAGTATGGAGTATCTAGTATGGAGTATCTAGTATGGAGTATCTAGTATGGAGTATCTAGTATGGAGTATCTAGTATGGAGTATGTAGTATCTAGTATGGAGTATCTAGTATCTAGTATGGAGTATGGAGTATCTAGTAAGTAGTATCTAGTATGGAGTATCTAGTATGGAGTATCTAGTATGGAGTATGTAGTATCTAGTATGGAGTATCTAGTATGGAGTATGTAGTATCTAGTATGGAGTATCTAGTATGGAGTATCTAGTATGGAGTATGTAGTATCTAGTATGGAGTATCTAGTATGGAGTATCTAGTATCTAGTAAGTAGTATCTAGTATGGAGTATCTAGTATGGAGTATCTAGTATGGAGTATGTAGTATCTAGTATGGAGTATCTAGTATGTAGTATCTAGTATGGAGTATCTAGTATGGAGTATCTAGTATGGAGTATCTAGTATGTAGTATCTAGTATGGAGTATCTAGTATCTAGTAAGTAGTATCTAGTATGGAGTATCTAGTATGGAGTATCTAGTATGGCGTGTCTAGTATGGAGTATCTAGTATGGAGTATCTAGTATGTAGTATCTAGTATGGAGTATCTAGTATCTAGTAAGTAGTATCTAGTATGGAGTATCTAGTATGGAGTATCTAGTATGGCGTGTCTAGTATGGAGTATCTAGTATGGAGTATCGATTATGGAGTATGTGTTCTGAAGTATTGTATATCTAGTATGTGTTATGAAGTATTGTATATGTAGTATGGAATATGGATGAGAGAGAGAGAGAGAGAGAGAGAGAGAGAGAGAGAGAGAGAGAGAGAGAGAGAGAGAGAGAGAGAGAGAGAGAGAGAGAGAGAGAGAGAGATTTTCTTTGAAATATTATTGTAGTCAGGTATGGATAATAAATGATATAATATGGATTAATTAAAACCAGTGTTCTTCTGTTTCAGAGAGGACGAATACATAATGTGTTCCGAACATCCACTAAGTGGTAGGTACGAGTAAGACTGGTACTGCAACGAGGACAAATTCGAGTATCGAAACTATGTACATGGAGTATTTACCAAACCCCAGAGTGGCCTGTGTATCTCGTCTCTTTTTAGGTAGAGAAAGCAGTGAACAGCGGCTTCGTGATAACAACCTTTCAGTAAGGAAACAGATCGGGATCTAATTCTCCTATCTAGAGTATGCATAACGGATATAGAGTATGTACGCTAATCGGATTTCTTCTATTCTGCTTGTTTTTTGCTACATGTTACAGCAATTATCGTAACTGCAAACTATGACGTACAGCTCGACCAGGAAACCAGCATTTTATTAGGATGTCAATGAACTATGTCAAGATGGATACGTATATAGATAATTTATATATGTTGTAGGTTTCTACTCATATTAACTGAACGATCAATAAACACTGAAACAAGACGTTAACAAGTACAGATAAGTAAGTCAGAAAATAGACAAAAGGCAAATACACTGGTTTGTGTTGTCTAAGTAAACCAGAGAGAAAAAGGTGTCATTTTTTGTAATTACCGTTTATAAGGCATTTTCTAACTCCCAGTCCCAACTTCTAATGCATTTCTCAATTCCCAGTGTAAGTTATAAATATCCATTCCATCCATTTCCATACATCTCTAAACTCCCAGTACAATGTATATAATACATCTCTAAACTCTCAGTACAATGTATATAATACATCTCTAAACTCTCAGTACAATGTATATAATACATCTCTAAACTCCCAGTACAATGTATATAATACATCTCTAAACCCCCAGTACAATGTATATAATACATCTCTAAACTCAGTACAATGTATATAATACATCTCTAAACTCTCAGTACAATGTATATAACACATCTCTAAACTCTCAGTACAATGTATATAACACATCTCTAAACTCAGTACAATGTATATAATACATCTCTAAACTCTCAGTACAATGTATATAACACATCTCTAAACTCTCAGTACAATGTATATAACACATCTCTAAATGTACAATGTATATAACACATCTCTAAACTCTCAGTACAATGTATATAATACATCTCTAAACTCTCAGTACAATGTATATAATACATCTCTAAACTCTCAGTACAATGTATATAATACATCTCTAAACTCTCAGTACAATGTATATAATACATCTCTAAACTCAGTACAATGTATATAATACATCTCTAAACTCAGTACAATGTATATAATACATCTCTAAACTCCCAGTACAATGTATATAATACATCTCTAAACTCTCAGTACAATGTATATAATACATCTCTAAACTCAGTACAATGTATATAATACATCTCTAAACTCTCAATATAATGTATATAATAATACTAAACTCTCAGTATAACACATCTCTAAACTCCCAGTACAATGTATATAATACATCTCTAAACTCTCAGTACAATGTATATAATACATCTCTAAACTCTCAGTACAATGTATATAATACATCTCTAAACTCAGTACAATGTATATAATACATCTCTATGTACAATGTATATAATACATCTCTAAACTCTCAGTACAATGTATATAATACATCTCTAAACTCTCAGTACAATGTATATAATACATCTCTAAACTCAGTATATATAATACATCTCTAAATTCTCATTACAATGTATATAATACATCTCTAAACTCTCAGTACAATGTATATAATACATCTCTAAACTCAGTACAATGTATATAATACATCTCTAAACATACTCTAAAAACTCAGTACAATGTATATAATACATCAAACTCAGTACAATGTATAAACATCTCTAAAAACTCAGTACAATGTATATAATACATCTCTAAACTCTCAGTACAATGTATATAATACATCTCTAAACTCTCAGTATAAAATATATAATTCTAAACTCCCAGTATATAATACATCTCCAAACTCCCAGTATAAAATACATCTCCAAACTCCCAGTATATAACACATCTCTAAACTCCCAGTACAATGTATATAATACATCTCCAAACTCCCAGTATATAACACATCTCTAAACTCCCAGTACAATGTATATAATACATCTCCAAACTCCCAGTATATAACACATCTCTAAACTCCCAGTACAATGTATATAATACATCTCTAAACTCTCGACATATACAATATATCTCTAAACTCGCAGTATATATAATACATCTCTAAATTCTCATTACAATGTATATAATACATCTCTAAACTCTCAATACAATGTATATAATACATCTCTAAACTCTCAGTACAATGTATATAACACATCTCTAAACTCCCAGTACAATGTATATAATACATCTCTAAACTCTCAACATATACAATATATCTCTAAACTCCCAGCATATATAATACCAGCGATATATAAAGCAACTCCCAGCATGTAATACATCTCTAAACTCCCAGCATGTAATGCATCTCTAAACTCCTACTTTATAATACATCTCCCCATTCCCAGCACATACTGGATACAGCTCTTAACTCCTAGCATATAATGCATATCTCCATTTCCAGGATACAATGCATCACTTATTACGCGTGTAATGCATCTTGTACAGAGGTACACGTGCACTAATCTCATACCAGGGAATAACAGGTCATCCAAGAAACACGAATTTCTTTATGATGGGAGCGTTTATATGGCGTTACCCTGTCGGTAGCCCCTGGCGTGTCAGCTATAAACACAAGTCGGGGGTACTTTTAATAAATATAAACAATTTATGTCTCACACATTATATAAGTATTTAAGGTTTTGGTTCGTTTAGAAAACCGTTTAGATTCAGAATTGAATTCTAAAAACAACCCCACAGGATAGTTTAATTCAATTTCCTTTACAAGTGCATTTATTTCTAAATAAATAATACGATCACGTCGTATGGTGTATAAGCTTCTCTGTATTATATAACGACTTGCTGTGTATAGAAGCGCTGAGTCATGTCATGGTTTGCACTTAGTCCCACGACACGCTAAATGCCATTTATTTAATCATTATGTATCTCTTAGGTAAAACAAAACGAGAACATATATTGATGCAGGGATTGTTCTACGTTACGGCCATTACTGGATATAAACGTTCCCGGATTTAATTCTACGAATTTGCTGATTACACTGATCTTCAAAAACCGAAACTCGCAGGTCGTGTACGTACGTGATTGCACTTGTACTTGTACGCACGTAAGAACCAATGGCTAGTATTTGACATAAGGGCGGGGAGTGTGACCGATCGGCATGCTGCGCTTTCTACGTCGTACTTAAGAGAGAGAGAGAGAGAGAGAGAGAGTCGCAACTTAAATAATGATTCATTATCCCACGAAATGCATCAATATACAAGAAAACAAATGTGTTCAGCACAGAACGAAACAATGTTCGCAAGCTACAATTTAAAGTTAACTTTTACACAGAGTCAAATACTAATTATAAATTGTAAGTACTTTAACCATAGTACCATAAACATGTATCATTAATTGCATTATTCATTCATCATCATTATCATCGTCGTCGTCGTGATCGTTTACATCTGGTGACGTTAAAGTTGGTTTTATATGTTTGTAATTACCTGTAGGAATGGGGGATAAGCTCACTGCAATTAATACCAGGCCTATACAATGTGCCCTTTACATTTCTTCTAAGCTAACATTTGTATAGGTCAAGCGTGAGTGGGGTATCTGTGCTGGCTACAAGGTGAGAAATATATGCTGACTACATAAACTACCACTAAAATGTGGGGAATACAAGTACACAGTGGGGAATACTACTACACGGTTGGAATACGGTGGGGAATACAAGTACACGGTGAGAATACGGTGGGGAATACAAGTACACGGTGAGAATACTAGTACACGGTGGGGAATACTAGAATGTACTGACTACGCGGTGAGGAACATGTACGCGGTGAGGAACATGTCCAGACTAACTTTTATATGCATCTGACCATCTGATTTTGGCCTATGCTCGACACTTACGGCCATTGAGCAGTGAGAATTCTTTAACGTGCCGGCACCTACTGTGACACGACACCTCGGTTTTTACTGTCTCATCCGAAGGACAGGAAACCAACCTGCTGCCAGCTTGACTCGAACTCACGACCTAACAATCAAGAGTCGAGCGCGCTACCGACTGGGCCAGGCCGACTCATAAGTTATTATTTAAAGTTTATCTGAACTGACTGATGTTGTTTTGATATAGTTTATATTAATATCATATAGAAACCTGTGTACTTGGACGTTTTAAATATATTGACCACAAACGTTACTGCCAACACATTAACCTTTAGAGGCCTAGTTTAAACCTTAAACTTTGCACTAAATTTAGAAGCTGAAATACTTAAAACTCCAGGTCAACGGACCCAGATACTTAAAACTCCAGGTCAATGGACCTTGTTGATTCCTGGTCATCAAACTTAAACTTGTGCAAGGAATAGCATATTGCAGCATGCACACGTGGGCAAAAAGTAAGTCTCTCGCGGTCAATGTCTGATTGTAAATACACGATAGTGTTAACAGCGGTCAATAGCATATATATGACCAGTATGTATACTACATAGCAATATACATAATATCGAATGACAGTAAACGAGGACTGGAGGTAGTGGAACATGTATACAATATCGGGGTAATATAAATGACGGTGAATTTATAGTGCTAAAAGTGTACGGGAGGATCCAAAAATAAAACTTTCGATATAAAATGTATGCTAGTGGGTATATAGGTTAGTACATTTGATATAGTGTATGCTAGTGGGTATATAGGATAGTACACATAGTATAAAGTGTATGCTAGTGGTTATATAATACAGTACAACTGATATAAAGTGTATGCTAGGTGGTATATAGGATAGTACACTTGTGTATACTACTGGGTATATAGGATAGGACACTTGATATCAAGTGTATGCTAGTGGGTATATAGGATAGACCACTAGATATGAAGTGTTTGTTTGTTTGTTTGTTTAATGTTGTTTAACGTCCCACTCAAGAATATTTCACTCATATGGAGACGTCACCAAATGCCGGTGAAGGGCTTCAAATTTTGGCCAATGCTAGGCACTTACGGCCATTGAGCAGTGAGGGTTCTTTAACGTGCCGACACCTACTGTGACATGGGACCTACAGTTTTTACTGTCTCATCGGAAAGGCAGGAAACCAACCTGTCGCCGGCGGGACTCGAATACACGACCTCACGATCCAGAGTCGAGCGCGCTACCGACTGAGAGATATGAAGTGTATGCTAGTGGGTATATAGGATAGTACTCTAGTATAAAGTATATGTTGAGCCGGCCTGGCTCATTCGGTAGCGCGCTCGACTCATAATCGTGAGGTAGTAAGTTCGAGTCCGGCCGGCGGCAGGTTAGTTTCCTGTTTTTCGGATAAGACAGTAAAATCGAGGTTCGTGACGCAATAGGTGTCGGCATGTTAAAGAACTCTCACTTTTCTCACAGTGCCGAGCATAGGCCAAAATTTGAAACCCTTCACCGGCATTTGGTGGCGTCTCCATATGAGTGAAATATTCTTGAGTGGGACGTTAAACAACAACAAAACAAACAAAAAACAATAAAGTGTATGCTAGGTGGTATATAGGATAATACACTTCTGTATAGGATAGGACACTTGTGTATAGGATAGGACACTTGTGTATAGGACAGTACACCTGTGTACACGAGTGGGCATATAGGACAGTACACCTGTGTACACGAGTGGGCATATAGGACAGTACACCTGTGTACACGAGTGGGCATATAGGACAGTACACCTGTGTACGCTAGTGGGCATACAGGACAGTACACCTGTGTACGCTAGTGGGCATATAGGACAGGACACCTGTGTACGCGAGTGGGCATACAGGACAGGACACCTGTGTACGCGAGTGGGCATACAGGACAGGACACCTGTGTACGCTAGTGGGCATACAGGACAGTACACCTGTGTACACGAGTGGGCATATAGGACAGTACACCTGTGTACACGAGTGGGCATATAGGACAGTACACCTGTGTACACGAGTGGGCATATAGGACAGTGTACACCTGTGTACACGAGTGTGGGCATATAGGACAGTACACCTGTGTACACGAGTGGGCACACAGGACAGTACACACCTGTGTACACGAGTGGGCATATAGGACAGTACACCTGTGTACACGAGTGGGCATATAGGACAGTACACCTGTGTACACGAGTGGGCATATAGGACAGTACACCTGTGTACACGAGTGGGCATATAGGACAGTACACCTGTGTACACGAGTGGGCATATAGGACAGTACACCTGTGTACACGAGTGTGGGCATATAGGACAGTACACCTGTGTACACGAGTGGGCATATAGGACAGTACACCTGTGTACACGAGTGGGCATATAGGACAGTACACCTGTGTACACGAGTGGGCATATAGGACAGTACACCTGTGTACACGAGTGGGCATATAGGACAGTACACCTGTGTACACGAGTGGGCATATAGGACAGTACACCTGTGTACACGAGTGGGCATACAGGACAGGACACCTGTGTACGCTAGTGGGCATACAGGACAGGACACCTGTGTACGCTAGTGGGCATACAGGACAGGACACCTGTGTACGCTAGTGGGCATACAGGACAGGACACCTGTGTACGCTAGTGGGCATACAGGACAGGACACCTGTGTACACACG